>CATQJD010000051.1:600000-1053399 GCA_958298945.1 Atherix ibis | reverse complement strand
ATACTACTTCATATCCCCTCATCAACATAATACTTCATATTCCTTTTAACATACTACTTCATATTCCTCTTAACCATACTACTTCATATTCCTCTTAAACATACTATTTAATATTCCTCTTAAACATACTACTTCATATTCCTCTTAAACATAATACTTCATATTCCTCTTAAACATACTACTACATATTCCTCTTAAACATACTACTTCATATTCCTCTTAAACATACTACTTCATATTCCTCTTAAACATAATACTTCATAATCCTCTTAAACATACTACTTCATATTCCTCTTAAACATACTACTTCATATTCCTCTTAACATACTTCTTCATATTCCTCTTAAACATAATACTTTATATTCCTCTTAAACATTCTACTTCATATTCCTCTTAAACATACTACTTCATATTCCTCCTCAATATACTACTTCATATTCCTCTTAAACATACTACTTCATATTCCTCTTAAATATAATTCTGCATATCACTCTTAAACATACAACTTCATATTCCTCTTAAACATACTACTTCATATTGCTCTTAAACTTACTGCTTCATATTCCTCTTAAACATACTACTTCATATTCCTCTTAAACAAAATACTTCATATTCCTCTTAACATACTACTTCATATTCCTATTAAACATACTACTTCATATTCCTCATAAATATACTACTTCATATTCCTCTTAAACATACTACTTCATATTCCTCTTAAATATATTTCTGCATATTCCTCTTAAATATACTACTTCATATTCCTCTTAAACATACTACTTCATATTCCTCTTAAATATACTACTTCATATTCCTCTTAAACATACTACTTCATATTCCTCTTCAACATACTACTTCATATTCCTCTTAAACATACTACTTCATATTCCTCTTAAACATACTACTTCATATTCCTCTTAAACATACTACTTCATATTCCTCTTAAACATACTACTTCATATTCCTCTTCAACATACTACTTCATATTCCTCTTACAAATACTACTTTATATTCCTCTTAAACATAGTACTTCATATTCCTCTTCAACATAATACTTCATATTCTTTTAAACATACTACTTCATATTCCTCTTAAACATACTACTTCAAATTCCTCTTAAACATACTACTTCATATTCCTCTTAAGCATACTACTTCATATTCCTCTTAAATATACTACTTTATATTCCTCTTAAATATACTTCTTCATATTCCTCTTAAATATATTACTGCATATTCATCTTAAACATACTACTTCATATACCTCTTAAATATATTACTTCATATACCTCTTAAACATACTACTTCATATTCCTCTTCAACATACTACTTCATATTCCTCTTAAACATACTACTTCACATTTCTTTTAAACATACTACTTAATATGCCTCTTAAACATACTACTTCATATTCCTCTTCAACATAATACTTCTTATTCCTCTTAAACATAATACTTCATATTCCTCTTAAACATACTACTTCAGATTCCTCTTAAACATACTACTTCATATTCCTCTTAAACATTCTACTTCATATTCCTCTTAATCATACTACTTCATATTCCACTAAATATATTACTTCATATTCTTCTTAAACATACTACTTCATATTCCTCTTAAACATAATTCTTCAAATTCCTCTTAGACATACTACTTCATATTTCTCTTAAACATACTACTTCATACTCCTCTTAAACATACTACTTCATATTCCACTTAAACAAATTACTGCATATCCCTCTTAACATACTACTTCATATTCCTCTTAAACATACTACTTCATATTCCTCTTAAATATACTACTTCATATTCCTCTTAAACATACTACTTCATATTCCTCTTGAACATACTACTTCATATTACTTTTAAACATACTACTTCATATTCCTCTTAAACATACTACTTCATATTCCTCTTAAACATACTACTACATATTCCTCTTAAACATACTACTTCATATTCCTCTTAAACATACTACTTCATATATTCCTCTTAAACAAAATACTTCATATTCCTCTTAACTTACTACTTCATATTCCTCTTAAACATACTATTTCATATTCCTCATAAATATACTACTTCATATTCCTCTTCTACATACTACTTCATATTCCTCTTAAACATACTACTTCATATTCCTCTTAAATATACTACTTCATATTCCTCTTAAACATACTACTTCATATTCCTCTTCAACATACTACTTCATATTCCTCTTAAACATACTACTTCATATTCCCTCTTAAACATACTACTTCATATTCCTCTTAAACATACTACTTCATATTCCTCTTAAACATACTACTTCATATTCCTCTTAAACATACTACTTCATATTCCTCTTCAACACAATACTTCATATTCCTTTTAAACATACTACTTCATATTCCTCTTAAACATACTACTTCAAATTCCTCTTAAACATACTACTTCATATTCCTCTTAAGCATACTACTTCATATTCCTCTTAAATATACTACTTTATATTCCTCTTAAATATACTTCTTCATATTCCTCTTAAATATATTACTGCATATTCATACTACTTCATATTCCTCATATTCCTTTTAAACATACTACTTCATATTCCTCTTAAACATACTTCAAATTCCTCTTAAACATACTACTTCATATTCCTCTTAAGCATACTACTTCATATTCCTCTTAAATATACTACTTTATATTCCTCTTAAATATACTTCTTCATATTCCTCTTAAATATATTACTGCATATTCATCTTAAACATACTGCTTCATATTCCTCTTAAATATACTACTTCATATACCTCTTAAACATACTACTTCATATTCCTCTTCAACATACTACTTCATATTCCTCTTAAGCATACTACTTCATATTCCTTTTAAACATACTACTTCATATTCCTCTTAAACATACTACTTCATATTCCTCTTCAACATAAAACTTCTTATTCCTCTTAAACATAATACTTCATATTCCTCTTAAACATACTACTTCAGATTCCTCTCAAACATACTACTTCTTATTCCTCTTAAACATTATACTTCATATTCCTCTTAAACATACTATTTCATATTCTTTTTAATCATACTACGTCATATTCCTCTTAAACATACTACTTCATATTCCTCTTAAACATATTACTTCATATTCTTCTTAAATATACTACTTAATATTCCTCTTAAACATACTAATTCATATTCCTCTTAAACATTCTACTTCATATTCCTCTTAAACATACTACTTCATATTCCACTTAAATATATTACTTCATATTCTTCTTACACATACTACTTCATATTCCTCTTAAACATAATTCTTCATATTCCTCTTAAACATACTACTTCATATTCATCTTAAACATACTACTTCATACTCCTCTTAAACATACTACTTCATATTCCTCTTAAATAAATTACTTCATATCCCTCTTAACATACTACTTCATATTCCTCTTAAATATACTACTTCATATTCTTCTTTAACATACTACTTCATATTCCTCTTAAACATTCTACTTCATATTCCTCTTCAACAAAATACTTCATATTCATTTTAAACATACTACTTCATTATCCTCTAAAACATACTACTTCATATTCCTCTTAAACATACTATTTCAAATACCTCTTAAACATACTACTTCATATTCCTCTTAAACAGAATACTTCATATTCCTCTTAAACATATCCTTCATATACCTCTTAAACATACTACTTCATATTCCTCTTAAACATAATACTTCATATTCCTCTTAAACATAATACTTCATATTCCTCTTAAACATACTACTTCATATTCCTCTTAAACATACTACTTCATATTCCTCTTAAACACAATACTTCATATTCCTCTTAAACATTCTACTTCATATTCCTCTAAACATTCTACTTCATCTTCCCCCTAAATATACTACTTCATATTCCTTTTAAACATACTACTTCATATTCCTTTTAAATATACTTCTGCATATTCCTCTTAAACATACTACTTCATATTCCTCTTCAACATACTACTTCATATTCCTCTTAAACATACTACTTCATATTCCTCTTAAACATACTACTTCATATTCCTCTTCAACATACTACTTCATATTCCTCTTAAACATACTACTTCATATCCCCTCATCAACATAATACTTCATATTCCTTTTAAACATACTACTTCATATTCCTCTTAACCATACTACTTCATATTCCTCTTAAACATACTATTTAATATTCCTCTTAAACATACTACTTCATATTCCTCTTAAACATAATACTTCATATTCCTCTTAAACATACTACTACATATTCCTCTTAAACATACTACTTCATATTCCTCTTAAACATACTACTTCATATTCCTCTTAAACATAATACTTCATAATCCTCTTAAACATACTACTTCATATTCCTCTTAAACATACTACTTCATATTCCTCTTAAACATACTTCTTCATATTCCTCTTAAACATAATACTTTATATTCCTCTTAAACATTCTACTTCATATTCCTCTTAAACATACTACTTCATATTCCTCCTCAATATACTACTTCATATTCCTCTTAAACATACTACTTCATATTCCTCTTAAATATAATTCTGCATATCACTCTTAAACATACAACTTCATATTCCTCTTAAACATACTACTTCATATTGCTCTTAAACTTACTGCTTCATATTCCTCTTAAACATACTACTTCATATTCCTCTTAAACAAAATACTTCATATTCCTCTTAACATACTACTTCATATTCCTCTTAAACATACTACTTCATATTCCTCATAAATATACTACTTCATATTCCTCTTAAACATACTACTTCATATTCCTCTTAAATATATTTCTGCATATTCCTCTTAAATATACTACTTCATATTCCTCTTAAACATACTACTTCATATTCCTCTTAAATATACTACTTCATATTCCTCTTAAACATACTACTTCATATTCCTCTTCAACATACTACTTCATATTCCTCTTAAACATACTACTTCATATTCCTCTTAAACATACTACTTCATATTCCTCTTAAACATACTACTTCATATTCCTCTTAAACATACTACTTCATATTCCTCTTCAACATACTACTTCATATTCCTCTTACAAATACTACTTTATATTCCTCTTAAACATAGTACTTCATATTCCTCTTCAACATAATACTTCATATTCTTTTAAACATACTACTTCATATTCCTCTTAAACATACTACTTCAAATTCCTCTTAAACATACTACTTCATATTCCTCTTAAGCATACTACTTCATATTCCTCTTAAATATACTACTTTATATTCCTCTTAAATATACTTCTTCATATTCCTCTTAAATATATTACTGCATATTCATCTTAAACATACTACTTCATATACCTCTTAAATATACTACTTCATATACCTCTTAAACATACTACTTCATATTCCTCTTCAACATACTACTTCATATTCCTCTTAAACATACTACTTCACATTTCTTTTAAACATACTACTTCATATGCCTCTTAAACATACTACTTCATATTCCTCTTCAACATAATACTTCTTATTCCTCTTAAACATAATACTTCATATTCCTCTTAAACATACTACTTCAGATTCCTCTTAAACATACTACTTCATATTCCTCTTAAACATTCTACTTCATATTCCTCTTAATCATACTACTTCATATTCCACTTAAATATATTACTTCATATTCTTCTTAAACATACTACTTCATATTCCTCTTAAACATAATTCTTCAAATTCCTCTTAGACATACTACTTCATATTTCTCTTAAACATACTACTTCATACTCCTCTTAAACATACTACTTCATATTCCACTTAAACAAATTACTGCATATCCCTCTTAACATACTACTTCATATTCCTCTTAAACATACTACTTCATATTCCTCTTAAATATACTACTTCATATTCCTCTTAAACATACTACTTCATATTCCTCTTGAACATACTACTTCATATTACTTTTAAACATACTACTTCATATTCCTCTTAAACATACTACTTCATATTCCTCTTAAACATACTATTTCATATTCCTCTTAAACATACCACTTCATATTCCTCTTAAACATAATACTTCATATTCCTCTTATACATTCTACATCATATTCCTCTTAAACATACTACTTCATATTCCTCTTATACATTCTACATCATATTACTCTTAAACATACTACTTCATATTCCTCCTAAATATACTCTTTCATATTCCTCTTAAACATACTACTTCATATTCATCTTAAATATACTTCTGCATATTCCTCTTAAACATACTACTTCATATTCCTCTTAAACATACTACTTCATATTGCTCTTAAACATACTACTTCATATTCCTCTTAAATATACTACATCATATTCCTCTTAAACATACTACTTCATATTCCTCTTAAACATACTACTTCATATTCCTCTTAAACATAATATTTCATATTCCTCTTAAACATACCACTTCATATTCCTCTTAAACATAATACTTCATATTCCTCTTATACATTCTACATCATATTCCTCTTAAACATACTACTTCATATTCCTCCTAAATATACTACTTCATATTCCTCTTAAACATACTACTTCATATTCATCTTAAATATACTTCTGCATATTCCTCTTAAAAATACTACTTCGTATTCCTCTTAAACATACTACTTCATATTGCTCTTAAACAAACTACTTCATATTCCTCTTAAATATACTACTTCATATTCCTCTTAAAGATACTACTTCATATTCCTCTTAAACATACTACTTCATATTCCTCTTAAACAAACTACTTCATATTCCTCTTCAACATACTACTTCATATTCCTCTTACACATACTACTTCATATTTCTCTTAAACATACTACTTCATATTCCTCTTCAACATAATACTTCATATTCCTTTTAAATATACTACTTCATATTCCTCTTAAACATGCTACTTCATATTCCTCTGAAACATACTACTTCATATTCCTCTTAAACATACTACTTCATATTCCTCTTTAACATACTACTTCATATTCCTCTTCAACATACTATTGCATATTCCTCTTAAACATACTACTTCATATTCCTCATCAACATAATACTTCATATTCCTTTTAAACATACTACTTCATATTCCTCTTAAACATACTACTTCATATTCCTCTTAAACATACTATTTCATATTCCTCTTAAACATACTACTTCATATTCCTCTTAAAGATAATACTTCATATTCCTCTTAAACATACTACTTCATATTCCTCTTTAACATACTACTTCATATTCCTCTTAAACATACTACTTCATATTCCTCTTAAACATAATACTTCATATGCCTCTTAAACATACTACTTAATATTCCTCTTAAACATACTACTTCATATTCCTCTTAAACATACTACTTCATATTCCTCCTAAATATACTACTCCATATTCCTCTTAAACATACTACTTCATATTCCTCTTAAATATACTTCTGCATATCCCTCTTAAACATACTACTTCATATTCCTCTTAAACATAATACTTCATATTCCTCTTAAACATACTACTTCATATTCCTCTTAAACATACTACTTCATATTCCTCTTAAACATAATACTTCATATTGCTCTTAAACATTCTACTTCATATTCCTCTTAAACATACTACTTCATATTCCTCCTAAATATACTACTTCATATTCCTTTTAAACATACTATTTCATATTCCTCTTAAATATACTTCTGCATATCCCTCTTAAACATACTACTTCATATTCCTCTTAAACATACTACTTCATATTGCTCTTAAACTTACTACTTCATATTCCTCTTAAACATACTACATCATATTCCTCTTAAACATACTACTTCATATTCCACTTCACATACTACTTCATATTCCTCTTAAACATACAACTTCATATTCCTCTTAAATATACTACTTCATATTCCTCTTAAACATACTACTTCATATTCCTCTTAAACATACTACTTCATATTCCTCTTAAACATACTACTTCATATTCCTCTTACACATACTACTTCATATTCCTCTTAAACATACTACTTCTTATTCCTCTTAAACATACTACTTCATATTCCTCTTAAACATACTACTTCATATTCCTCTTAAACATACTACTTAATATTTCTCTTAAATATACTACTTCATATTCCTCTTAAACATACTACTTCTTATTCCTCTTAAACATACTACTTCATATTCCTCTTAAAGATACTACTTCATATTCCTCTTAAACGTACTTCTTCATATTCCTCTTAAATATACTACTTCATATACCTCTTAAATATGCTACTTTATATTCCTCTTAAATATACTACTTCATATACCTCTTAAACGTACTACTTCATATTCCTCTTAAATATACTACTTCTTATTCCTCTTAGACATACTACTTCATATTCCTCTTAAACATACTACTTCATATTCCTCTTAAACATACTACTTCATATTTCTCTTAAATATACAACTTCATATGCCTCTTAAATAAACTACTTTATATTCCTCTTAAATATACTACTTCATATTCCTGTTAAACATACTACTTCATATTCTTCTTAAACATACTACATCATATTCCTTTTAAACGTACTACTTCATATTCCTCTTAAACATACTACTTCTAATTCCTCTTAAACATACTACTTCATATTACTCCTAAACATACTATTTCATATTCCTCTTAAACGTACTACGTCATATTCCTCTTAAACATACTACTTCATATTCCTCTTAAATATACTACTTCATATGCTTCTTAAATATACTACTTTATATTTCTCTTAAATATACTACTTCATATTCCTCTTAAACGTACAACTTCATATTCCTCTTAAACGTAGTACTTTATATTCCTCTTAAACATACTACTTATTAATCCTCTTAAACATACTACTTCATATTCCTCTTAAACGTACTACTTCATATTCCTCTTAAACATACTACTTCATATTCCTCTTAAATATACTACTTTATACTCCTCTTAAATATACTACTTCATATTCCTCTTAAACATACTACCTCTTATTCCTCTTAAACATACTACTTCATATTCCTCTTAAACATACTACTTCATATTCCTCTTAAACATACTACTTCATATTCCTCTTAAACATATTACTTCATATTCCTCTTAAACATACTACATCATATTCCTCTTAAACATACTACTTCATATTCCTCTTAAACATACTACTTCATATTCCTCTTAAACGTACTACTTCTTATTTCTCTTAAATATACTACTTCATACGCCTCTTAAATATACTACTTTATATTCCTCTTAAATATACTACTTCATATTACTCTTAAATATACTACTTTATATTCCTCTGAAATATACTACTACATATTCCTCTTAAACATACTACTTCATATTCCTCTTAAACATACTACTTCATATTCCTCTTAAACGTACTACTTCATATTCCTCTTAAATACACTACTTCTTATTCCTCTTAGATATACTACTTCATATTCCTCTTAAACATACTACTTCATATACCTCTTAAACATACTACTTCATATTCCTCTTCAACATACTACTTCATATTCCTCTTAAGCATACTACTTCATATTCCTTTTAAACATACTACTTCATATTCCTCTTAAACATACTACTTCATATTCCTCTTCAACATAAAACTTCTTATTCCTCTTAAACATAATACTTCATATTCCTCTTAAACATACTACTTCAGATTCCTCTTAAACATACTACTTCATATTCCTCTTAAGCATAATAATTCATATTCCTCTTAAACATACTATTTCATATTCCTTTTAATCATACTACGTCATATTCCTCTTAAACATACTACTTCATATTCCTCTTAAACATATTACTTCATATTCCTCTCAAATATATTACTTAATATTCCTCTTAAACATACTAATTCATATTCCTCTTAAACATTCTACTTCATATTCCACTTAAACATACTACTTCATATTCCACTTAAATATATTACTTCATATTCTTCTTACACATACTACTTCATATTCCTCTTAAACATAATTCTTCATATTCCTCTTAAACATACTACTTCATATTCATCTTAAACATAATACTTCATACTCCTCTTAAACATACTACTTCATATTCCTCTTAAACAAATTACTTCATATCCCTCTTAACATACTACTTCATATTCCTCTTAAACATACTACTTCATATTCTTCTTTACCATACTACTTCATATTCCTCTTAAACATTCTACTTCATATTCCTCTTAAACATAATACTTTATATTCCTCTTAAACATTCTTCTTCATATTCCTCTTAAACATATTACTTCATATTCCTCTTAAACATACTACTTCATATTTCTCTTCAACATACTACTTCATATTCCTCTTACACATACTACTTTATATTCCTCTTAAACATACTACTTCATATTCCTCTTCAACGTAATACTTCATATTCCTTTTAAACATACTACTTCATATTCCTCTTAAACATACTACTTCATATTCCTCTTAAACATACTATTTCATATTCCTCTTAAACATAATACTTTATATTCCTCTTAAACATTCTACTTCATATTCCTCTTAAACATTATACTTCATATTCCTCTTAAACATACTACTTCATAATCCTCTTAAACATACTACTTCATATTCCTCTTAAACATACTACTTCATATACCTCTTAAACATACTACTTTATATGCCTCTTAAACATATTACTTCATATTCCTCTTAAATATACTTCTGCATATCCCTCTTAAACATACTACTTCATATTCCTCTTAAACATACTACTTCATATTGCTCTTAAACTTACTACTTCATATTCCTCTTAAACATACTACTTCATATATTCCTCTTAAACAAAATACTTCATATTCCTCTTAACTTACTACTTCATATTCCTCTTAAACATACTACTTCATATTCCTCATAAATATACTACTTCATATTCCTCTTATACATACTACTTCATATTCCTCTTAAATATACTTCTGCATATTCCTCTTAAATATACTACTTCATATTCCTCTTAAACATACTACTTCATATTTCTCTTAAATATACTACTTCATATTCCTCTTAAACATACTACTTCATATTCCTCTTCAACATACTACTTCATATTCCTCTTAAACATACTACTTCATATTCCTCTTAAACATACTACTTCATATTCTTTTTAAACATACTACTTCATATTCCTCTTCAACATACTACTTCATATTCCTCTTAAACATACTACTTCATATTCCTCTTCAACATAATACTTCATATTCCTTTTAAACATACTACTTCATATTCCTCTTAAACATACTACTTCAAATTCCTCTTAAACATACTACTTCATATTCCTCTTAAGCATACTACTTCATATTCCTCTTAAATATACTACTTTATATTCCTCTTAAATATACTTCTTCATATTCCTCTTAAATATATTACTGCATATTCATCTTAAATATACTGCTTCATATTCCTCTTAAATATACTACTTCATATACCTCTTAAACATACTACTTCATATTCCTCTTCAACATACTACTTCATATTCCTCTTAAGCATACTACTTCATATTCCTTTTAAACATACGACTTCATATTCCTCTTAAACATACTACTTCATATTCCTCTTCAACATAAAACTTCTTATTCCTCTTAAACATAATACTTCATATTCCTCTTAAACATACTACTTCAGATTCCTCTCAAACATACTACTTCATATTCCTCTTAAACATAATACTTCATATTCCTCTTAAACATACTATTTCATATTCTTTTTAATCATACTACGTCATATTCCTCTTAAACATACTACTTCATATTCCTCTTAAACATATTACTTCATATTCTTCTTAAATATACTACTTAATATTCCTCTTAAACATACTAATTCATATTCCTCTTAAACATTCTACTTCATATTCCTCTTAAACATACTACTTCATATTCCACTTTAATATATTACTTCATATTCTTCTTACACATACTACTTCATATTCCTCTTAAACATAATTCTTCATATTCCTCTTAAACATACTACTTCATATTCATCTTAAACATACTACTTCATACTCCTCTTAAACATACTACTTCATATTCCTCTTAAACAAATTACTTCATATCCCTCTTAACATACTACTTCATATTCCTCTTAAACATACTACTTCATATTCTTCTTTAACATACTACTTCATATTCCTCTTAAACATTCTACTTCATATTCCTCTTCAACAAAATACTTCATATTCATTTTAAACATAATTCTTCATATTCCTCTTAAACATACTACTTCATATTCCTCTTAAACATACTATTTCAAATACCTCTTAAACATACTACTTCATATTCCTCTTAAACAGAATACTTCATATTCCTCTTAAACATATCCTTCATATACCTCTTAAACATACTACTTCATATTCCTCTTAAACATAATACTTGATATTCCTCTTAAACATAATACTTCATATTCCTCTTAAACATACTACTTCATATTCCTCTTAAACATACTACTTCATATTCCTTTTAAACACAATACTTCATATTCCTCTTAAACATTCTACTTCATATTCCTCTAAACATTCTACTTCATCTTCCCCCTAAATATACTACTTCATATTCCTTTTAAACATACTACTTCATATTCCTCTTAAATATACTTCTGCATATTCCTCTTAAACATACTACTTCATATTCCTCTTCAACATACTACTTCATATTCCTCTTACACATAATACTTCATATTACTCTTAAACATACAACTTCATATTCCTCTTCAACATAATACTTCATATTTCTTTTAAATATACTACTTCATATTCCTCTTAAACATACTACTTCATATTCCTCTGAAACATACTACTTCATATTCCTCTTAAACATACTACTTCATATTCCTCTTAAACATACTACTTCATATTCCTCTTCAACATACTACTTCATATTCCTCTTAAACATACTACTTCATATCCCCTCATCAACATAATACTTCATATTCCTTTTAAACATACTACTTCATATTCCTCTTAAACATACTACTTCATATTCCTCTTAAACATACTATTTAATATTCCTCTTAAACATACTACTTCATATTCCTCTTAAACATAATACTTCATATTCCTCTTAAACATACTACTACATATTCCTCTTAAACATACTACTTCATATTCCTCTTAAACATACCACTTCATATTCCTCTTAAACATAATACTTCATAATCCTCTTAAACATACTACTTCATATTCCTCTTAAACATACTACTTCATATTCCTCTTAAACATACTTCTTCATATTCCTCTTAAACATAATACTTTATATTCCTCTTAAACATTCTACTTCATATTCCTCTTAAACATACTACTTCATATTCCTCCTCAATATACTACTTTATATTCCTCTTAAACATACTACTTCATATTCCTCTTAAATATAATTCTGCATATCACTCTTAAACATACAACTTCATATTCCTCTTAAACATACTACTTCATATTGCTCTTAAACTTACTGCTTCATATCTCTCTTAAACATACTACTTCATATTCCTCTTAAACAAAATACTTCATATTCCTCTTAACATACTACTTCATATTCCTCTTAAACATACTACTTCATATTCCTCATAAATATACTACTTCATATTCCTCTTAAACATACTACTTCATATTCCTCTTAAATATATTTCTGCATATTCCTCTTAAATATACTACTTCATATTCCTCTTAAACATACTACTTCATATTCCTCTTAAATATACTACTTCATATTCCTCTTAAACATACTACTTCATATTCCTCTTCAACATACTACTTCATATTCCTCTTAAACATACTACTTCATATTCCTCTTAAACATACTACTTCATATTCCTCTTAAACATACTACTTTATATTCCTCTTAAACATACTACTTCATATTCCTCTTCAACATACTACTTCATATTCCTCTTACAAATACTACTTTTTATTCCTCTTAAACATAGTACTTCATATTCCTCTTCAACATAATACTTCATATTCCTTTTAAACATACTACTTCATATTCCTCTTAAACATACTACTTCAAATTCCTCTTAAACATACTACTTCATATTCCTCTTAAGCATACTACTTCATATTCCTCTTAAATATACTACTTTATATTCCTCTTAAATATACTTCTTCATATTCCTCTTAAATATATTACTGCATATTCATCTTAAACATACTACTTCATATACCTCTTAAATATACTACTTCATATACCTCTTAAACATACTACTTCATATTCCTCTTCAACATACTACTTCATATTCCTCTTAAACATACTACTTCACATTTCTTTTAAACATACTACTTCATATGCCTCTTAAACATACTACTTCATATTCCTCTTCAACATAATACTTCTTATTCCTCTTAAACATAATACTTCATATTCCTCTTAAACATACTACTTCAGATTCCTCTTAAACATACTACTTCATATTCCTCTTAAACATTCTACTTCATATTCCTCTTAATCATACTACTTCATATTCCACTTAAATATATTACTTCATATTCTTCTTAAACATACTACTTCATATTCCTCTTAAACATAATTCTTCAAATTCCTCTTAGACATACTACTTCATATTTCTCTTAAACATACTACTTCATACTCCTCTTAAACATACTACTTCATATTCCACTTAAACAAATTACTGCATATCCCTCTTAACATACTACTTCATATTCCTCTTAAACATACTACTTCATATTCCTCTTAAATATACTACTTCATATTCCTCTTAAACATACTACTTCATATTCCTCTTGAACATACTACTTCATATTACTTTTAAACATACTACTTCATATTCCTCTTAAACATACTACTTCATATTCCTCTTAAACATACTATTTCATATTCCTCTTAAACATACCACTTCATATTCCTCTTAAACATAATACTTCATATTCCTCTTATACATTCTACATCATATTCCTCTTAAACATACTACTTCATATTCCTCTTATACATTCTACATCATATTCCTCTTAAACATACTACTTCATATTCCTCCTAAATATACTACTTCATATTCCTCTTAAACATACTACTTCATATTCATCTTAAATATACTTCTGCATATTCCTCTTAAACATACTACTTCATATTCCTCTTAAACATACTACTTCATATTGCTCTTAAACATACTACTTCATATTCCTCTTAAATATACTACATCATATTCCTCTTAAACATACTACTTCATATTCCTCTTAAACAAACTACTTCATATTCCTCTTAAACATAATATTTCATATTCCTCTTAAACATACCACTTCATATTCCTCTTAAACATAATACTTCATATTTCTCTTATACATTCTACATCATATTCCTCTTAAACATACTACTTCATATTCCTCCTAAATATACTACTTCATATTCCTCTTAAACATACTACTTCATATTCATCTTAAATATACTTCTGCATATTCCTCTTAAAAATACTACTTCGTATTCCTCTTAAACATACTACTTCATATTGCTCTTAAACAAACTACTTCATATTCCTCTTAAATATACTACTTCATATTCCTCTTAAAGATACTACTTCATATTCCTCTTAAACATACTACTTCATATTCCTCTTAAACATACTACTTCATATTCCTCTTAAGCATACTACTTCATATTACTCTTACACATACTACTTCATATTTCTCTTAAACATACTACTTCATATTCCTCTTCAACATAATACTTCATATTCCTTTTAAATATACTACTTCATATTCCTCTTAAACATGCTACTTCATATTCCTCTGAAACATACTACTTCATATTCCTCTTAAACATACTACTTCATATTCCTCTTTAACATACTACTTCATATTCCTCTTCAACATACTATTTCATATTCCTCTTAAGCATACTACTTCATATTCCTCATCAACATAATACTTCATATTCCTTTTAAACATACTACTTCATATTCCTCTTAAACATACTACTTCATATTCCTCTTAAACATACTATTTCATATTCCTCTTAAACATACTACTTCATATTCCTCTTAAAGATAATACTTCATATTCCTCTTAAACATACTACTTCATATTCCTCTTTAACATACTACTTCATATTCCTCTTAAACATACTACTTCATATTCCTCTTAAACATAATACTTCATATGCCTCTTAAACATACTACTTCATATTCCTCTTAAACATAATACTTCATATTGCTCTTAAACATTCTACTTCATATTCCTCTTAAACATACTACTTCATATTCCTCCTAAATATACTACTTCATATTCCTCTTAAACATACTACTTCATAATCCTCTTAAATATACTTCTGCATATCCCTCTTAAACATACTACTTCATATTCCTCTTAAACGTAATACTTCATATTCCTCTTAAACATACTACTTCATATTCCTCTTAAACATACTACTTCATATTCCTCTTAAACATAATACTTCATATTGCTCTTAAACATTCTACTTCATATTCCTCTTAAACATACTACTTCATATTCCTCCTAAATATACTACTTCATATTCCTTTTAAACATACTACTTCATATTCCTCTTAAATATACTTCTGCATATCCCTCTTAAACATACTACTTCATATTCCTCTTAAACATACTACTTCATATTGCTCTTAAACTTACTACTTCATATTCCTCTTAAACATACTACATCATATTACTCTTAAACATACTACTTCATATTCCACTTCACATACTACTTCATATTCCTCTTAAACATACAACTTCATATTCCTCTTAAATATACTACTTCATATTCCTCTTAAACATACTACTTCATATTCCTCTTAAACATACTACTTCATATTCCTCTTAAACATACTACTTCATATTCCTCTTACACATGCTACTTCATATTCCTCTTAAACATACTACTTCACATTCCGCTTCAACATAATATTTCATATTCCTTTTAAACATACTACTTCATATTCCTCTTAAACATACTACTTCATATTCCTCTTAAATATACTACTTCATATTCCTCTTAAATATACTACTGCATATTCCTCTTAAACATACTACTTCATACTCCTCTTAAACATACTACTTCATATTCCTCTTAAACATAATACTTCATATTCCTCTTAAACATTGTACTTCATATTCCTCTTAAACATACTACTTCATATTCCTCATAAATATACTACTTCATATTCCTCTTAAACATACTACTTCATATTCCTCTTAAATATACTTCTGCATATTCCTCTTAAATATACTACTTCATATTCCTCTTAAACATACTAGTTCATATTCCTCTTAAATATACTACTTCATATTCCTCTTAAACATACCACTTCATATTCCTTTTCAACATACTACTTCATATTCCTCTTAAACATACTACTTCATATTCCTCTTAAACATACTACTTCATATTCCTCTTAAACATACTACTTCATATTCCTCTTAAACATACTACTTCATATTCCTCTTCAACATACTACTTTTTATTCCTCTTACACATACTACTTCATATTCCTCTTAAACATACTACTTCATATTCCTCTTAAACATACTACTTCATATTCCTCTTAAACATACTACTTCATATTCCTCTTACACATACTACTTCATATTCCTCTTAAACATACTACTTCACATTCCGCTTCAACATAATATTTCATATTCCTTTTAAACATACTACTTCATATTCCTCTTAAACATACTACTTCATATTCCTCTTAAACATACTACTTCATATTCCTCTTAAACATACTACTTCATATTCCTCTTAAATATACTACTTTATATTCCTCTTAAATATACTACTTCATATTCCTCTTAAATATACTACTTCATATTCCTCTTAAACATACCACTTCATATTCCTCTTAAACATACTACTTCATATTCCTCTTAAACATAATACTTCATATTCTTCTTAAACATTGTACTTCATATTCCTCTTAAACATACTACTTCATATTCCTCATAAATATACTACTTCATATTCCTCTTAAACATACTACTTCATATTCCTCTTAAATATACGTCTGCATATTCCTCTTAAATATACTACTTCATATTCCTCTTAAACATACTAGTTCATATTCCTCTTAAATATACTACTTCATATTCCTCTTAAACATACCACTTCATATTCCTTTTCAACATACTACTTCATATTCCTCTTAAACATACTACTTCATATTCCTCTTAAACATACTACTTCATATTCCTCTTAAACATACTACTTCATACTCCTCTTAAACATACTACTTCATATTCCACTTAAACAAATTACTTCATATCCCTCTTAACATACTACTTCATATTCCTCTTAAACATACTACTTCATATTCCTCTTAAACATACTACTTCATATTGCTCTTAAACTTACTACTTCATATTCCTCTTAAACATACTACATCATATTCCTCTTAAACATACTACTTCATATTCCTCTTCACATACTACTTCATATTCCTCTTAAACATACTACTTCATATTCCTCTTAAATATACTACTTCATATTCCTCTTAAACATACTACTTCATATTCCTCTTAAACATACTACTTCATATTCCTCTTAAACATACTACTTCATATTCCTCTTACACATACTACTTCATATTCCTCTTAAACATACTACTTCACATTCCGCTTCAACATAATATTTCATATTCCTTTTAAACATACTACTTCATATTCCTCTTAAACATACTACTTCATATTCCTCTTAAATATACTACTTCATATTCCTCTTAAATATACTACTGCATATTCCTCTTAAACATACTACTTCATATTCCTCTTAAACATACTACTTCATATTCCTCCTAAACATAATACTTCATATTCCTCTTAAACATTGTTCTTCATATTGCTCTTAAACATACTACTTCATATTCCTCATAAATATACTACTTCATATTCCTCTTAAACATACTACTTCATATTCCTCTTAAATATACTTCTGCATATTCCTCTTAAATATACTACTTCATATTCCTCTTAAACATACTAGTTCATATTCCTCTTAAATATACTACTTCATATTCCTCTTAAACATACCACTTCATATTCCTTTTCAACATACTACTTCATATTCCTCTTAAACATACTACTTCATATTCCTCTTAAACATACTACTTCATATTCCTCTTAAACATACTACTTCATATTCCTCTTAAACATACTACTTCATATTCCTCTTCAACATACTACTTTTTATTCCTCTTACACATACTACTTCATATTCCTCTTAAACATACTACTTCATATTCCTCTTAAACATACTACTTCATATTCCTCTTAAACATACTACTTCATATTCGTCTTTCACATACTACTTCATATTCCTCTTAAACATACTACTTCACATTCCGCTTCAACATAATATTTCATATTCCTTTTAAACATACTACTTCATATTCCTCTTAAACATACTACTTCATATTCCTCTTAAACATACTACTTCATATTCCTCTTAAACATACTACTTCATATTCCTCTTAAATATACTACTTTATATTCCTCTTAAATATACTACTTCATATTCCTCTTAAATATACTACTGCATATTCCTGTTAAACATACTACTTCATATTCCTCTTAAACATACTACTTCATATTCCTCTTAAACATAATACTTCATATTCCTCTTAAACATTGTACTTCATATTCCTCTTAAACATACTACTTCATATTCCTCATAAATATACTACTTCATATTCCTCTTAAACATACTACTTCATATTCCTCTTAAATATACTTCTGCATATTCCTCTTAAATATACTACTTCATATTCCTCTTAAACATACTAGTTCATATTCCTCTTAAATATACTACTTCATATTCCTCTTAAACATACCACTTCATATTTCTTTTCAACATACTACTTCATATTCCTCTTAAACATACTACTTCATATTCCTCTTAAACATACTACTTCATATTCCTCTTAAACATACTACTTCATATTCCTCTTAAACATACTACTTCATATTCCTCTTCAACATACTACTTTTTATTCCTCTTAAACATACTACTTCATATTCCTCTTCAACATACTACTTCATATTCCTCTTCAACATAATACTTCATATTCCTTTTAAACATACTACTTCATATTCCTCTTAAACATACTACTTCATATTCCTCTTAAACATACTACTTCATATTCCTTTTAATCATACTACTTCATATTCCTCTTAAATGTACTACTTTATATTCCTCTTAAATATACTTCTTCATATTCCTCTTAAATATATTACTGCATATTACTCTTAAGCATACTACTTCATATTGCCCTTAAATATACTACTTCATATACCTCTTAAACATACTACTTCATATTCCTCTTCAACATACTACTTCATATTCCTCTTAAACATACTACTTCAGATTCCTCTTAAACATACTACTTCATATTCCTCTTAAACATAATACTTCATATTCCTCTTAAACATACTATTTCATATTCCTCTTAATCATACTACTTCATATTCCTCTTAAACATACTACTTCATATTCCTCTTAAACATATTACTTCATATTCCTCTTAAATATACTACTTAATATTCCTCTTAAACATACTACTTCATATTCCTCTTAAACATACTACTTCATATTCCTCTTAAACATACTACTTCATATTCCTCTTAAATATATTACTTCATATTCTTCTTAAACATACTGCTTCATATTCCTCTTAAACATAATTCTTCATATTCCTCTTAAACATACTACTTCATATTCCTCTTAAACATACTACTTCATACTTCTCTTAAACATACTACTTCATATTCCTCTTAAACAAATTACTTCATATCCCTCTTAACATACTACTTCATATTCCTCTTAAACATACTACTTCATATTCCTCTTAAACATACTACTTCATATTCCTCTTAAATATACTACTTCATATTCCTCTTAAAGATACTACTTCATATTCCTCTTAAACATACTACTTCATATTCCTCCTAAATATACTACTTCATATTCCTCTTAAACATACTACTTCATATTCATCTTAAATATACTTCTGCATATTCCTCTTAAACATACTACTTCATATTCCTCTTAAACATACTACTTCATATTGCTCTTAAACATACTACTTCATATTCCTCTTAAATATACTACATCATATTCCTCTTAAACATACTACTTCATATTCCTCTTAACATACTACTTCATATTCCTCTTAAACATACTACTTCATATTCCTCTTAAATATACTACTTCATATTCCTCTTAAACATACTACTTCATATTCCTCTTGAACACACTACTTCATATTACTCTTAAACATACTACTTCATATTCCTCTTAAACATACTACTTCATATTCCTCTTAAACATACTATTTCATATTCCTCTTAAACATACCACTTCATATTCCTCTTAAACATACTACTTCATATTCCTCCTAAATATACTACTTCATATTCCTCTTAAACATACTACTTCATATTCATCTTAAATATACTTCTGCATATTCCTCTTAAACATACTACTTCATATTCCTCTTAAACATACTACTTCATATTGCTCTTAAACATACTACTTCATATTCCTCTTAAATATACTACATCATATTCCTCTTAAACATACTACTTCATATTTCTCTTAACATACTACTTCATATTCCTCTTAAACATACTACTTCATATTCCTCTTAAATATACTACTTCATATTCCTCTTAAAGATACTACTTCATATTCCTCTTAAACATACTACTTCATATTCCTGTTAAACATACTACTTCATATTCCTCTTTAACATACTACTTCATATTCCTCTTACACATACTACTTTATATTCCTCTTAAACATACTACTTCATATTCCTCCTAAATATACTACTTCATATTCCTCTTAAACATACTACTTCATATTCCTCTTAAATATACTTCTGCATATCCCTCTTAAACATACTACTTCATATTCCTCTTAAACATACTACTTCATATTGCTCTTAAACTTACTACTTCATATTCCTCTTAAACATACTACATCATATTCTTCTTAAACATACTACTTCATATTCCTCTTCACATACTACTTCATATTCCTCTTAAACATACTACTTCATATTCCTCTTAAATATACTACTTCATATTCCTCTTAAACATACTACTTCATATTCCTCTTAAACATACTACTTCATATTCCTCTTAAACATACTACTTCATATTCCTCTTACACATACTACTTCATATTCCTCTTAAACATACTACTTCATAGTCTCTCTTCAACATAATACTTCATATTCCTTTTAAACATACTACTTCATATTCCTCTTAAACATACTACTTCATATTCCTCTTAAACATACTACTTCATATTCCTCTTAAACATACTACTTCATATTCCTCTTAAATATACTACTTTATATTCCTCTTAATTATACTACTTCATATTCCTCTTAAATATACTACTGCATATTCCTCTTAAACATACTACTTCATATTCCTCTTAAACATACCACTTCATATTCCTCTTAAACATATTACTTCATATTCCTCTTAAACATTGTACTTCATATTCCTCTTAAACATACTACTTCATATTCCTCATAAATATACTACTTCATATTCCTCTTAAACATACTACTTCATATTCCTCTTAAATATACTACTTCATATTCCTCTTAAACATACTACTTCATATTCCTCTTAAATATACAACTTCATATTCCTCTTAAACATACCACTTCATACTCCTTTTCAACATACTACTTCATATTTCTCTTAAACATACTACTTCATATTCCTCTTAAACATACTACTTCATATTCCTCTTAAACATAATACTTCATATTCCTCTTAAACATACTATTTCATATTCCTCTTCAACATAATACTTCATATTCCTTTTAAACATACTACTTCATATTCCTCTTAAACATACTACTTCATATTCCTCTTAAACATACTACTTCATATTCCTTTTAAGCATACTACTTCATATTCCTCTTAAATGTACTACTTTATATTCCTCTTAAATATACTTCTTCATATTCCTCTTAAATATATTACTGCATATTCCTCTTAAACATACTACTTCATATTCCTCTTAAATATACTACTTCATATACCTCTTAAATATACTACTTCATATTCCTCTTCAACATACTACTTCATATTCCTCTTAAACATACTACTTCAGATTCCGCTTAAACATACTACTTCATATTCCTCTTAAACATAATACTTCATATTTCTCTTAAACATACTACTTCATATTCCTCTTGAATATACTACTTCATATTCCTCTTAAACATACTACTTCATATTCCTCTTGAACATACTACTTCATATTACTCTTAAACATACTACTTCATATTCCTCTTAAACATACTACTTCATATTCCTCTTAAACATACTATTTCATATTCCTCTTAAACATACCACTTCATATTCCTCTTAAACATACTACTTCATATTCCTCCTAAATATACTACTTCATATTCCTCTTAAACATACTACTTCATATTCATCTTAAATATACTTCTGCATATTCCTCTTAAACATACTACTTCATATTCCTCTTAAACATACTACTTCATATTGCTCTTAAACATACTACTTCATATTCCTCTTAAATATACTACATCATATTCCTCTTAATTATACTACTTCATATTCCTCTTAACATACTACTTCATATTCCTCTTAAACATACTACTTCATATTCCTCTTAAATATACTACTTCATATTCCTCTTAAAGATACTACTTCATATTCCTCTTAAACATACTACTTCATATTCCTGTTAAACATACTACTTCATATTCCTCTTTAACATACTACTTCATATTCCTCTTACACATACTACTTTATATTCCTCTTAAACATACTACTTCATATTCCTCCTAAATATACTACTTCATATTCCTCTTAAACATACTACTTCATATTCCTCTTAAATATACTTCTGCATATCCCTCTTAAACATACTACTTCATATTCCTCTTAAACATACTACTTCATATTGCTCTTAAACTTACTACTTCATATTCCTCTTAAACATACTACATCATATTCTTCTTAAACATACTACTTCATATTCCTCTTCACATACTACTTCATATTCCTCTTAAACATACTACTTCATATTCCTCTTAAATATACTACTTCATATTCCTCTTAAACATACTACTTCATATTCCTCTTAAACATACTACTTCATATTCCTCTTAAACATACTACTTCATATTCCTCTTACACATACTACTTCATATTCCTCTTAAACATACTACTTCATAGTCCTCTTCAACATAATACTTCATATTCCTTTAAAACATACTACTTCATATTCCTCTTAAACATACTACTTCATATTCCTCTTAAACATACTACTTCATATTCCTCTTAAACATACTACCTCATATTCCTCTTAAATATACTACTTTATATTCCTCTTAATTATACTACTTCATATTCCTCTTAAATATACTACTGCATATTCCTCTTAAACATACTACTTCATATTCCTCTTAAACATACTACTTCATATTCCTCTTAAACATATTACTTCATATTCCTCTTCAACATTGTACTTCATATTCCTCTTAAACATACTACTTCATATTCCTCATAAATATACTACTTCATATTCCTCTTAAACATACTACTTCATATTCCTCTTAAATATACTTCTGCATATTCGTCTTAAATATACTACTTCATATTCCTCTTAAACATACTACTTCATATTCCTCTTAAATATACAACTTCATATTCCTCTTAAACATACCACTTCATATTCCTTTTCAACATACTACTTCATATTCCTCTTAAACATACTACTTCATATTCCTCTTAAACATACTACTTCATATTCCTCTTAAACATAATACTTCATATTCCTCTTAAACATACTATTTCATATTCCTCTTCAACATAATACTTCATATTCCTTTTAAACATACTACTTCATATTCCTCTTAAACATACTACTTCATATTCCTCTTAAACATACTACTTCATATTCCTTTTAAGCATACTACTTCATATTCCTCTTAAATGTACTACTTTATATTCCTCTTAAATATACTTCTTCATATTCTTCTTAAATATATTACTGCATATTCCTCTTAAACATACTACTTCATATTCCTCTTAAATATACTACTTTATATACCTCTTAAATATACTACTTCATATTCCTCTTCAACATACTACTTCATATTCCTCTTAAACATACTACTTCAGATTCCGCTTAAACATACTACTTCATATTCCTCTTAAACATAATACTTCATATTCCTCTTAAACATACTATTTCATATTCCTCTTAATCATACTACTTCATATTCCTCTTAAACATACTACTTCATATTCCTCTTAAACATACTACTTCATATTCTTCTTAAACATACTACTTCATATTCCTCTTAAACATAATTCTTCATATTCCTCTTAAACATACTACTTCATATTCCTCTTAAACATACTACTTCATACTCCTCTTAAACATACTACTTCATATTCCTC
Source organism: Atherix ibis (assembly GCA_958298945.1). Taxonomy (NCBI): domain Eukaryota; kingdom Metazoa; phylum Arthropoda; class Insecta; order Diptera; family Athericidae; genus Atherix; species Atherix ibis. Next base: position 1,027,954 of record CATQJD010000051.1, on the reverse strand, counting down.
TTAAACAAATTACTTCATATCCCTCTTAACATACTACTTCATATTCCTCTTAAACATACTACTTCATATTCCTCTTAAATATACTACTTCATATTCCTCTTAAACATACTACTTCATATTCCTCTTGAACATACTACTTCATATTACTCTTAAACATACTACTTCATATTCCTCTTAAACATACTACTTCATATTCCTCTTAAACATACTATTTCATATTCCTCTTAAACATACCACTTCATATTCCTCTTAAACAAAATACTTAATATTCCTCTTAAACATTCTACATCATATTCCTCTTAAACATACTACTTCATATTCCTCCTAAATATACTACTTCATATTCCTCTTAAACATACTACCTCATATTCATCTTAAATATACTTCTGCATATTCCTCTTAAACATACTACTTCATATTCCTCTTAAACATACTACTTCATATTGCTCTTAAACATACTACTTCATATTCCTCTTAAATATACTACATCATATTCCTCTTAAACATACTACTTCATATTCCTCTTAACATACTACTTCGTATTCCTCTTAAACATACTACTTCATATTCCTCTTAAATATACTACTTCATATTCCACTTAAAGATACTACTTCATATTCCTCTTAAACATACTACTTCATATTCCTCTTAAACATACTACTTCATATTCCTCTTTAACATACTACTTCATATTCCTCTTACACATACTACTTCATATTCCTCTTAAACATACTACTTCATATTCCTCTTCAACATAATACTTCATATTCCTTTTAAATATACTACTTCATATTCCTCTTAAACATACTACTTCATATTCCTCTTCAACATAATACTTCATATTCCTTTTAAATATACTACTTCATATTCCTCTTAAACATACTACTTCATATTCATCTTAAACATAATATTTCATATTCCTCTTAAACATACTACTTCATATTCCTCTTTAACATACTACTTCATATTCCTCTTCAACATACTATTTCATATTCCTCTTAAACATACTACTTCATATTCCTCTTCAACATAATACTTCATATTCCTTTTAAATATACTACTTCATATTCCTCTTAAACATAATACTTCATATTGCTCTTAAACATACTACCTCATATTCATCTTAAATATACTTCTGCATATTCCTCTTAAACATACTACTTCATATTCCTCTTAAACATACTACTTCATATTGCTCTTAAACATACTACTTCATATTCCTCTTAAATATACTACATCATATTCCTCTTAAACATACTACTTCATATTCCTCTTAACATACTACTTCGTATTCCTCTTAAACATACTACTTCATATTCCTCTTAAATATACTACTTCATATTCCACTTAAAGATACTACTTCATATTCCTCTTAAACATACTACTTCATATTCCTCTTAAACATACTACTTCGTATTCCTCTTAAACATACTACTTCATATTCCTCTTAAATATACTACTTCATATTCCACTTAAAGATACTACTTCATATTCCTCTTAAACATACTACTTCATATTCCTCTTAAACATACTACTTCATATTCCTCTTTAACATACTACTTCATATTCCTCTTACACATACTACTTCATATTCCTCTTAAACATACTACTTCATATTCCTCTTAAAGATAATACTTCATATTCCTCTTAAACATACTACTTCATATTCCTCTTAAACATACTACTTCATATTCCTCTTAAACATAATACTTCATTTTCCTCTTAAACATACTACTTCATATTCCTCTTAAACATACTACTTCATATTCCTCTTAAACATACTACTTCATATTCCTCTTAAACATAATACTTCATATTGCTCTTAAACGTTCTACTTCATATTCTTCTTAAACATACTACTTCATATTCCTCCTAAATACACTACTTCATATTCGTCTTAAACATACTACTTCATATTCCTCTTAAATATACTTTTGCATATCCCTCTTAAACATACTACTTCATATTCCTCTTAAACATACTATTTCATATTGCTCTTAAACTTACTACTTCATATTCCTCTTAAACATAATACTTCATATTCCTCTTAAACATTCTACATCATATTCCTCTTAAACATACTACTTCATTTTCCTCCTAAATATACTACTTCATATTCCTCTTAAACATACTACTTCATATTCATCTTAAATATACTTCTGCATATTCCTCTTAAACATACTACTTCATATTCCTCTTAAACATACTACTTCATATTTCTCTTAAACATACTACTTCATATTGCTCTTAAATATACTACATCATATTCCTCTTAAACATACTACTTCATATTCCTCTTAACATACTACTTCATATTCCTCTTAAACATACTACTTCATATTCCTCTTAAACATACTACTTCATATTCCTCTTAAACATACTACTTCATATTCCTCTTAAACATACTACTTCATATTCCTCTTAAAGATACTACTTCATATTCCTCTTAAACATACTACTTCATATTCCTCTTAAACATACTACTTCATATTCCTCTTCAACATACTACTTCATATTCCTCTTACACATACTACTTCATATTCCTCTTAAACATACTACTTCATATTCCTCTTCAACATAATACTTCATATTCCTTTTAAATATACTACTTCATATTCCTCTTAAACATGCTACTTCATATTCTTCTGAAACATACTACTTCATATTCCTCTTAATCATACTACTTCATATTCCTCTTTAACATACTACTTCATATTCCTCTTCAACATACTATTTCATATTCCTCTTAAACATACTACTTCATATTCCTCATCAACATAATACTTCATATTCCTTTTAAACATACTACTTCATATTCCTCTTAAACATACTACTTCATATTCCTCTTAAACATACTATTTCATATTCCTCTTAAACATACTACTTCATATTCCTCTTAAAGATAATACTTCATGTTCCTCTTAAACATACTACTTCATATTCCTCTTAAACATACTACTTCATATTCCTCTTAAACATAATACTTCTTATTCCTCTTAAACATACTACTTCATATTCCTCTTAAACATACTACTTCATATTCCTCTTAAACATACTACTTCATATTCCTCTTAAACATAATACTTTATATTGCTCTTAAACGTTCTACTTCATATTCCTCTTAAACATACTACTTCATATTCCTCCTAAATATACTACTTCATATTCCTCTTAAACATACTACTTCATATTCCTCTTAAATATACTTCTGCATATCCCCCTTAAACATACTGCTTCATATTCCTCTTAAACATACTATTTCATATTGCTCTTAAACTTACTACTTCATATTCCTCTTAAACATACTACATCATATTCCTCTTAAACATACTACTTCATATTCCTCTTAACATACTACTTCATATTCCTCTTAAACATACTACTTCATATTCCTCTTAAATATATTACTTCATATTCCTCTTAAACATACTATTTCATATTCCTCTTAAACATACTACTTCATATTACTCTTAAACATACTACTTCATATTCCTCTTCAACATACTACTTCATATTCCTCTAACACATACTACTTCATATTCCTCTTAAACATACTACTTCATATTCCTCTTAAATATACTACTTTATATTCCTCTTAAATATACTACTTCATATTCCTTTTAAATATACTACTGCATATTCCTCTTAAACATACTACTTCATATTCCTCTTAAATATACTACTTCATATTCCTCTTAAACATACTACTTCATATTCCTCTTCAACATACTACTTCTTATTCCTCTTAAACATACTACTTCATATTCCTCTTAAACATACTACTTCATATTCCTCTTAAACATACTACTTCATATTCCTCCTAAACATAATACTTCATATTCCTCTTAAACATACTACTTCATATTTCTCTTAAACATACTACTTCATATTCCTCTTAAACATACTACTTCATATTCCTCTTAAATATACTACTTCATATTCCTCTTAAACATACTACTTCATATTCCTCCTAAACATAATACTTTATATTCCTCTTAAACATACTACTTTATATTCCTTTTAAATATACTACTTCTTCATATTCCTCTTAAATATACTACTGCATATTCCTCTTAAACATACTACTTCATATTTCTCTTAAACATACTACTTCATATTTTTCTTAAACATACTACTTCATATTCCTCTTAAACATACTATTTCATATACCTCTTAAACATACTACTTCATATTCCTCCTAAACATAATACTTCATATTCCTCTTAAACATTCTACTTCATATTCCTCTTAAACATAATACTTCATATTCCACTTAAACATACTATTTCATATTCCCGTTAAACATACTACTTCATATTCCTCTTAAACATAATACTTCATATTCCTCTTAAATATACTACATCATATTCCTCTTAAACATACTACTTCATATACCTCTTAACATACTACTTCATATTCCTCTTAAACATACTACTTCATATTCCTCTTAAATATACTACTTCATATTCCTCTTAAAGATACTACTTCATATTCCTCTTAAACATACTACTTCATATTCTTCTTAAACATACTACTTCATATTCCTCTTCAACATACTACTTCATATTCCTCTTACACATACTACTTCATATTCCTCTTAAACATACTACTTCATATTCCTCTTAAATATACCACTTCATATTCCTCTTAAAGATACTACTTCTTCTTTCCTCTTAAACATATTACTTCATATTCCTCTTAAACATACTACTTCATATTCCTCTTCAACATACTACTTCATATTCCTCTTAAACATAATACTTCATATTCCTCTTAAACATACTATTTCATATTCCCGTTAAACATACTACTTCATATTCCTCTTAAACATACTACTTTATATTCCTCTTAAATATACTACTTCATATTCCTCTTAAATATACTACTGCATATTCCTCTTAAACATACTACTTCATATTCCTCTTAAACATACTACTTCATATTTTTCTTAAACATACTACTTCATATTCCTCTTAAACATACTATTTCATATTCCTCTTAAACATACTACTTCATATTCCTCTTAAACATAATACTTCATATTCCTCTTAAACATTCTACTTCATATTCCTCTTAAACATACTACTTCATATTCCTCCTAAATATACTACTTCATATTCGTCTTTAACATACTACTTCATATTCCTCTTAAATATACTTCTGCATATTCCTCTTAAACATACTACTTCATATTCCTCTTAAACATACTACTTCATATTGCTCTTAAACATACTACTTCATATTTTTCTTAAACATACTACATCATATTCCTCTTAAACATACTACTTGTTCTAAGATATTCCTCTTAACATACTACTTTATATTCCTCTTAAACATACTACTTCATATTCCTGTTCAATATACTACTTCATATTCCTCTTAAACATACTACTTCATATTCCTCTTAAACATACTACTTCATATTCCTCTTAAACATACTACTTCATATTCCTCTTAAATATACTACTTCATATTCCTCTTAAACATAATACTTCATATTCCTCTTAAACATTCTACTTCATATTCCTCTAAACATCCTACTTCATATTCCTCCTAAATATACTACTTCATATTCCTTTTAAACATACTACTTCATATTCCTCTTAAATATACTTCTGCATATTCCTCTTAAACATACTACTTCATATTCCTCTTCAACATACTACTTCATATTCCTCTTACACATAATACTTCATATTCCTCTTAAACATACTACTTCATATTCCTCTTCAACATAATACTTCATATTCCTTTTAAATATACTACTTCATATTCCTCTTCAACATACTACTTCATATTCCTCTGAAACATACTACTTCATATTCCTCTTCAACATACTACTTCATATTCCTCTTAAACATACTACTTCATATTCCTCATCAACATTATACTTCATATTCCTTTTAAACATACTACTTCATATTCCTCTTAAACATACTACTTCATATTCCTCTTAAACATACTATTTAATATTCCTCTTAAACATACTACTTCATATTCCTCTTAAACATAATACTTCATATTCCTCTTAAACATACTACTACATATTCCTTTTAAACATACTACTTCATATTCCTCTTAAACATACTACTTCATATTCCTCTTAAACATAATACTTCATAATCCTCTTAAACATACTACTTCATATTCCTCTTAAACATACTACTTCATGTTCCTCTTAAACATATCACTTAATATTTCTCTTAAACATAATACTTTATATTCCTCTTAAACATTCTACTTCATATTCCTCTTAAACATACTACTTCATATTCCTCCTAAATATACTACTTCATATTCCTCTTAAACATACTACTTCATATTCCTTTTAAATATACTTCTGCATATCCCTCTTAAACATACTACTTCATATTCCTCTTAAACATACTACTTCATATTGCTCTTAAACTTACTACTTCATATTCCTCTTAAACATACTACTTCATATTCCTCTTAAACAAAATACTTCATATTCCTCTTAACATACTACTTCATATTCCTCTTAAACATACTACTTCATATTCCTCATAAATATACTACTTCATATTCCTGTTAAACATACTACTTCATATTCCTCTTAAATATACTTCTGCATATTCCTCTTAAATATACTACTTCATATTCCTCTTAAACATACTACTTCATATTACTCTTAAATATACTTCTTCATATTCCTCTTAAACATACTACTTCATATTCCTCTTCAACATACTACTTCATATTCCTCTTAAACATACTACTTCATATTCCTCTTAAACATACTACTTCATATTCCTCTTAAACATACTACTTCATATTCCTCTTAAACATACTACTTTATATTCCTCTTCAACATACAATCTTCATATTCCTCTTACAAATACTACTTCATATTCCTCTTAAATATACTACTGCATATTCCTCTTAAACATACTACTTCATATTCCTCTTAAATATACTACTTCATATTCCTCTTAAACATACTACTTCATATTCCTCTTCAACATACTACTTCTTATTCCTCTTAAACATACTACTTCATATTCCTCTTAAACATACTACTTCATATTCCTCTTAAACATACTACTTCATATTCCTCCTAAACATAATACTTCATATTCCTCTTAAACATACTACTTTATATTCCTCTTAAATATACTACTTCTTCATATTCCTCTTAAATATACTACTGCATATTCCTCTTAAACATACTACTTCATATTTCTCTTAAACATACTACTTCATATTTTTCTTAAACATACTACTTCATATTCCTCTTCAACATACTACTTCTTATTCCTCTTAAACATACTACTTCATATTCCTCTTAAACATACTACTTCATATTCCTCTTAAACATACTACTTCATATTCCTCCTAAACATAATACTTCATATTCCTCTTAAACATACTACTTTATATTCCTCTTAAATATACTACTTCTTCATATTCCTCTTAAATATACTACTGCATATTCCTCTTAAACATACTACTTCATATTTCTCTTAAACATACTACTTCATATTTTTCTTAAACATACTACTTCATATTCCTCTTAAACATACTATTTCATATACCTCTTAAACATACTACTTCATATTCCTCCTACACATAATACTTCATATTCCTCTTAAACATTCTACTTCATATTCCTCTTAAACATAATACTTCATATTCCACTTAAACATACTATTTCATATTCCCGTTAAACATACTACTTCATATTCCTCTTAAACATACTACTTCATATTCCTCTTAAATATACTACATCAGATTCCTCTTAAACATACTACTTCATATACCTCTTAACATACTACTTCATATTCCTCTTAAACATACTACTTCATATTCCTCTTAAATATACTACTTCATATTCCTCTTAAAGATACTACTTCATATTCCTCTTAAACATACTACTTCATATTCTTCTTAAACATACTACTTCATATTCCTCTTCAACATACTACTTCATATTCCTCTTACACATACTACTTCATATTCCTCTTAAACATACTACTTCATATTCCTCTTAAATATACCACTTCATATTCCTCTTAAAGATACTACTTCTTCTTTCCTCTTAAACATATTACTTCATATTCCTTTTAAACATACTACTTCATATTCCTCTTCAACATACTACTTCATATTCCTCTTAAACATAATACTTCATATTCCTCTTAAACATACTATTTCATATTCCCGTTAAACATACTACTTCATATTCCTCTTAAACATACTACTTTATATTCCTCTTAAATATACTACTTCATATTCCTCTTAAATATACTACTGCATATTCCTCTTAAACATACTACTTCATATTCCTCTTAAACATACTACTTCATATTTTTCTTAAACATACTACTTCATATTCCTCTTAAACATACTATTTCATATTCCTCTTAAACATACTACTTCATATTCCTCTTAAACATAAAACTTCATATTCCTCTTAAACATTCTACTTCATATTCCTCTTAAACATACTACTTCATATTCCTCCTAAATATACTACTTCATATTCGTCTTAAACATACTACTTCATATTCCTCTTAAATATACTTCTGCATATTCCTCTTAAACATACTACTTCATATTCCTCTTAAACATACTACTTCATATTGCTCTTAAACATACTACTTCATATTTTTCTTAAACATACTACATCATATTCCTCTTAAACATACTACTTGTTCTAAGATATTCCTCTTAACATACTACTTTATATTCCTCTTAAACATACTACTTCATATTCCTCTTCAATATACTACTTCATATTCCTCTTAAACATACTACTTCATATTCCTCTTAAACATACTACTTCATATTCCTCTTAAACATACTACTTCATATTCCTCTTAAATATACTACTTCATATTCCTCTTAAACATAATACTTCATATTCCTCTTAAACATTCTACTTCATATTCCTCTAAACATCCTACTTCATATTCCTCCTAAATATACTACTTCATATTCCTTTTAAACATACTACTTCATATTCCTCTTAAATATACTTCTGCATATTCCTCTTAAACATACTACTTCATATTCCTCTTCAACATACTACTTCATATTCCTCTTACACATAATACTTCATATTCCTCTTAAACATACTACTTCATATTCCTCTTCAACATAATACTTCATATTCCTTTTAAATATACTACTTCATATTCCTCTTCAACATACTACTTCATATTCCTCTGAAACATACTACTTCATATTCCTCTTCAACATACTACTTCATATTCCTCTTAAACATACTACTTCATATTCCTCATCAACATTATACTTCATATTCCTTTTAAACATACTACTTCATATTCCTCTTAAACATACTACTTCATATTCCTCTTAAACATACTATTTAATATTCCTCTTAAACATACTACTTCATATTCCTCTTAAACATAATACTTCATATTCCTCTTAAACATACTACTACATATTCCTCTTAAACATACTACTTCATATTCCTCTTAAACATACTACTTCATATTCCTCTTAAACATAATACTTCATAATCCTCTTAAACATACTACTTCATATTCCTCTTAAACATACTACTTCATGTTCCTCTTAAACATATCACTTAATATTCCTCTTAAACATAATACTTTATATTCCTCTTAAACATTCTACTTCATATTCCTCTTAAACATACTACTTCATATTCCTCCTAAATATACTACTTCATATTCCTCTTAAACATACTACTTCATATTCCTTTTAAATATACTTCTGCATATCCCTCTTAAACATACTACTTCATATTCCTCTTAAACATACTACTTCATATTGCTCTTAAACTTACTACTTCATATTCTTCTTAAACATACTACTTCATATTCCTCTTAAACAAAATACTTCATATTCCTCTTAACATACTACTTCATATTCCTCTTAAAAATACTACTTCATATTCCTCATAAATATACTACTTCATATTCCTGTTAAACATACTACTTCATATTCCTCTTAAATATACTTCTGCATATTCCTCTTAAATATACTACTTCATATTCCTCTTAAACATACTACTTCATATTCCTCTTAAATATACTTCTTCATATTCCTCTTAAACATACTACTTCATATTCCTCTTCAACATACTACTTCATATTCCTCTTAAACATACTACTTCATATTCCTCTTAAACATACTACTTCATATTCCTCTTAAACATACTACTTCATATTCCTCTTAAACATTCTACTTTATATTCCTCTTCAACATACAATCTTCATATTCCTCTTACAAATACTACTTCATATTCCTCTTAAACATACTACTTCATATTCCTCTTCCACATAATACTTCATATTCATTTTGAACATGCTACTTCATATTCCTCTTAAACATACTACTTCAAATTCCTCTTAAACATACTACTTCATATTCCTCTTAAGCATACTACTTCATTTTCTTCTTAAATATACTACTTTATATTCCTCTTATATATACTTCTTCATATTCCTCTTAAATATATTACTGCATATTCATCTTAAACATACTACTTCATATTCCTCTTAAATATACTACTTCATATACCTCTTAAACATACTACTTCATATTCCTCTTCAACATACTACTTCATATTCCTCTTAAACATACTACTTCATATTCCTTTTACACATATTACTTCATATTCCTCTTAAACATACTACTTCATATTCCTCTTCAACATAATACTTCTTATTCCTCTTAAACATACTACTTCATATTTCTCTTAAACATACTACTTCAGATTCCTCTTAAACATACTACTTCATATTCCTCTTAAACATAATACTTCATATTCCTCTTAAACATACTATTTCATATTCCTTTTAATCATACTACTTCATATTTCTCTTAAACATACTACTTCATATTCCTCTTAAACATATTACTTCATATTCCTCTTAAATATACTACTTAATATTCCTCTTAAACATACTACTTCATATTCCTCTTAAACATTCTACTTCATATTCCTCTTAAACATACTACTTCATATTCCACATAAATATATTACTTCATATTCTTCTTAAACATACTACTTCATATTCCTCTTAAACATAATTCTTCATATTCCTCTTAAACATATTACTTCATATTCCTCTTAAACATACTACTTCATACTCCTCTTAAACATACTACTTCATATTCCTCTTAAACAAATTACTTCATATCCCTCTTAACATACTACTTCATATTTCTCTTAAACATAATACTTCATATTCCTCTTAAATATACTAGCTCATATTCCTCTTAAACATACTACTTCATATTCCTCTTGAACATACTACTTCATATTACTCTTAAACATACTACTTCATATTCCTCTTAAACATACTACTTCATATTCCTCTTAAACATACTATTTCATATTCCTCTTAAACATACCACTTCATATTCCTCTTAAACATAATACTTCATATTCCTCTTATACATTCTACATCATATTCCTCTTAAACATACTACTTCATATTCCTCCTAAATATACTACTTCATATTCCTCTTAAACATACAACTTCAAATTCATCTTAAATATACTTCTGCATATTCCTCTTAAACATACTACTTCATATTCCTCTTAAATATACTACATCATATTCCTCTTAAACATACTACTTCATATTCCTCTTAACATACTACTTCATATTCCTCTTAAACATACTACTTCATATTCTTCTTATATATACTACTTCATATTCCTCTTAAAGATACTATTTCATATTCCTCTTAAACATACTACTTCATATTCCTCTTAAACATACTACTTCATATTCCTCTTAAACATAATACTTCATATTCCTCTTAAACATACTACTACATATTCCTCTTAAACATACTACTTCATATTCCTCTTAAACATACTACTTCATATTCCTCTTAAACATAATACTTCATAATCCTCTTAAACATACTACTTCATATTCCTCTTAAACATACTACTTCATGTTCCTCTTAAACATATCACTTAATATTCCTCTTAAACATAATACTTTATATTCCTCTTAAACATTCTACTTCATATTCCTCTTAAACATACTACTTCATATTCCTCCTAAATATACTACTTCATATTCCTCTTAAACATACTACTTCATATTCCTTTTAAATATACTTCTGCATATCCCTCTTAAACATACTACTTCATATTCCTCTTAAACATACTACTTCATATTGCTCTTAAACTTACTACTTCATATTCCTCTTAAACATACTACTTCATATTCCTCTTAAACAAAATACTTCATATTCCTCTTAACATACTACTTCATATTCCTCTTACACATACTACTTCATATTCCTCATAAATATACTACTTCATATTCCTGCTAAACATACTACTTCATATTCCTCTTAAATATACTTCTGCATATTCCTCTTAAATATACTACTTCATATTCCTCTTAAACATACTACTTCATATTCCTCTTAAATATACTTCTTCATATTCCTATTAAACATACTACTTCATATTCCTCTTCAACATACTACTTCATATTCCTCTTAAACATACTACTTCATATTCCTCTTAAACATACTACTTCATATTCCTCTTAAACATACTACTTCATATTCCTCTTAAACATACTACTTTATATTCCTCTTCAACATACAATCTTCATATTCCTCTTACAAATACTACTTCATATTCCTCTTAAACATACTACTTCATATTCCTCTTCCACATAATACTTCATATTCATTTTGAACATGCTACTTCATATTCCTCTTAAACATACTACTTCAAATTCCTCTTAAACATACTACTTCATATTCCTCTTAAGCATACTACTTCATTTTCCTCTTAAATATACTACTTTATATTCCTCTTATATATACTTCTTCATATTCCTCTTAAATATATTACTGCATATTCATCTTAAACATACTACTTCATATTCCTCTTAAATATACTACTTCATATACCTCTTAAACATACTACTTCATATTCCTCTTCAACATACTACTTCATATTCCTCTTAAACATACTACTTCATATTCCTTTTAAACATACTACTTCATATTCCTCTTAAACATACTACTTCATATTCCTCTTCAACATAATACTTCTTATTCCTCTTAAACATACTACTTCATATTCCTCTTAAACATACTACTTCAGATTCCTCTTAAACATACTACTTCATATTCCTCTTAAACATAATACTTCATATTCCTCTTAAACATACTATTTCATATTCCTTTTAATCATACTACTTCATATTTCTCTTAAACATACTACTTCATATTCCTCTTAAACATATTACTTCATATTCCTCTTAAATATACTACTTAATATTCCTCTTAAACATACTACTTCATATTCCTCTTAAACATTCTACTTCATATTCCTCTTAAACATACTACTTCATATTCCACATAAATATATTACTTCATATTCTTCTTAAACATACTACTTCATATTCCTCTTAAACATAATTCTTCATATTCCTCTTAAACATATTACTTCATATTCCTCTTAAACATACTACTTCATACTCCTCTTAAACATACTACTTCATATTCCTCTTAAACAAATTACTTCATATCCTTCTTAACATACTACTTCATATTCCTCTTAAACATAATACTTCATATTCCTCTTAAATATACTAGCTCATATTCCTCTTAAACATACTACTTCATATTCCTCTTGAACATACTACTTCATATTACTCTTAAACATACTACTTCATATTCCTCTTAAACATACTACTTCATATTCCTCTTAAACATACTATTTCATATTCCTCTTAAACATACCACTTCATATTCCTCTTAAACATAATACTTCATATTCCTCTTATACATTCTACATCATATTCCTCTTAAACATACTACTTCATATTCCTCCTAAATATACTACTTCATATTCCTCTTAAACATACTACTTCAAATTCATCTTAAATATACTTCTGCATATTCCTCTTAAACATACTACTTCATATTCCTCTTAAACATACTACTTCATATTGCTCTTAAACATACTACTTCATATTCCTCTTAAATATACTACATCATATTCCTCTTAAACATACTACTTCATATTCCTCTTAACATACTACTTCATATTCCTCTTAAACATACTACTTCATATTCTTCTTATATATACTACTTCATATTCCTCTTAAAGATACTATTTCATATTCCTCTTAAACATACTACTTCATATTCCTCTTAAACATACTACTTCATATTCCTCTTCAACATACTACTTCATATTCCTCTTACACATACTACTTCATATTTCTCTTAAACATACTACTTCATATTCCTCTTCAACATAATACTTCATATTCCTTTTAAATATAATATTTCATATTCCTCTTAAACATGCTACTTCATATTCCTCTGAAACATACTACTTCATATTCCTCTTAAACATACTACTTCATATTCCTCTTTAACATACTACTTCATATTCCTCTTCAACATACTATTTCATATTCCTCTTAAACATACTACTTCATATTCCTCATCAACATAATACTTCATATTCCTTTTAAACATACTACTTCATATTCCTCTTAAAAATACTACTTCATATTCCTCTTAAACATACTATTTCATATTCCTCTTAAACATACTACTTCATATTCCTCTTAAAGATAATACTTCATATTCCTCTTAAACATACTACTTCATATTCCTCTTTAACAAACTACTTCATATTCCTCTTAAACATAATACTTCATATTCCTCTTAAACATAATACTTCATATTCCTCTTAAACATACTACTTCATATTCCTCTAAAACATACAACTTCATATTCCTCTTAAACATACTACTTTATATTCCTCTTAAGCATAATACTTCATATTGCTCTTAAACATTCTACTTCATATTCCTCTTAAACATACTACTTCATATTCCTCCTAAATATACTACTTCATATTCCTCTTAAACATACTACTTCATATTCTTCTTAAATATACTTCTGCATATCCCTCTTAAACATACTACTTCATATTCCTCTTAAGCATACTACTTCATATTGCTCTTAAACTTACTACTTCATATTCCTCTTAAACATACTACATCATATTCCTCTTAAACATACTACTTCATATTCCTCTTCGTATACTACTTCATATTCCTCTTAAACATACTACTTCATATTCCTCTTAAACATACTACTTCATATTCCTCTTAAACATACTACTTCATATTCCTCTTAAACATACTACTTCATATTCCTCTTAAACATACTACTTCATATTCCTCTTCAACATACTACTTCATATTCCTCTTACACATACTACTTCATATTCCTCTTAAACATACTACTTCATATTCCTCTTCAACATAATACTTCATATTCCTTTTAAACATACTACTTCACATTCCTCTTAAACATACTACTTCATATTCCTCTTAAACATACTACTTCATATTCCTCTTAAACATACTACTTCATATTCCTCTTAAATATACTACTTTATATTCCTCTTAAATATACTACTTCATATTCCTCTTAAATATACTACTTCATATTCCTCTTAAACATACCACTTCATATTCCTTTTCAACATACTACTTCATATTCCTCTTAAACATACTACTTCATATTCCTCTTAAACATACTACTTCATATTCCTCTTAAACATACTACTTCATATTCCTCTTAAACATATTACTTCATATTCCTCTTAAATATACTACTTCATATTCCTCTTAAACATACTACTTCATATTCCTCTTAAATATACTACTTCATATTCCTCTTAAACATACCACTTCATATTCCTTTTCAACATACTACTTCATATTCCTCTTAAACATACTACTTCATATTCCTCTTAAACATACTACTTCATATTCCTCTTAAACATACTACTTCATATTCCTCTTAAACATATTACTTCATATTCCTCTTCAACATAATACTTCATATTCCTTTTAAATATACTACTTCACATTCCTCTTAAACATACTACTTCATATTCCTCTGAAACATACTACTTCATATTCCTCTTAAACATACTACTTCATATTCCTCTTAAACATACTACTTCATATTCCTCTTCAACATACTACTTCATATTCCTCTTAAACATACTACTTCATATTCCTCATCAACATAATACTTTATATTCCTTTTAAACATACTACTTCATATTCCTCTTAAACATACTACTTCATATTCCTCTTAAACATACTATTTAATATTCCTCTTAAACATACTACTTCATATTCCTCTTAAACATAATACTTCATATTCCTCTTAAACATACTACTACATATTCCTCTTAAACATACTACTTCATATTCCTCTTAAACATACTACTTCATATTCCTCTTAAACATAATACTTCATAATCCTCTTAAACATACTACTTCATATTCCTCTTAAACATACTACTTCATATTCCTCTTAAACATACTACTTAATATTCCTCTTAAACATAATACTTTATATTCCTCTTAAACATTCTACTTCATATTCCTATTAAACATACTACTTCATATTCCTCCTAAATATACTACTTCATATTCCTCTTAAACATACTACTTCATATTCCTCTTAAATATACTTCTGCATATCCCTCTTAAACATACTACTTCATATTCCTCTTAAACATACTACTTCATATTGCCCTTAAACTTACTACTTCATATTCCTCTTAAACATACTACTTCATATTCCTCTTAAACAAAATACTTCATATTCCTCTTAACATACTACTTCATATTCCTCTTAAACATACTACTTCATATTCCTCATAAATATACTACTTCATATTCCTCTTAAACATACTACTTCTTATTTCTCTTAAATATTCTTCTGCATATTCCTCTTAAATATACTACCTCATATTCCTCTTAAACATATTACTTCATATTCCTCTTAAATATACTACTTCATATTCCTCTTAAACATACTACTTCATATTCCTCTTAAACATACTACTTCATATTCCTCTTAAACATACTACTTCATATTCCTCTTAAACATACTACTTAATATTCCTCCTAAACATACTACTTCATATTCCTCTTAAACATACTACTTCATATTCCTCTTCAACATACTACTTCATATTCCTCTTACAAATACTACTTCATATTCCCCTTAAACATACTACTTCATATTCCTCTTCAACATAATACTTCATATTCATTTTTAACATGCTACATCATATTCCTCTTAAACATACTACTTCAAATTCCTCTTAAACATACTACTTCATATTCCTCTTAAGCATACTACTTCATATTCCTCTTAAATATACTACTTTATATTCGTCTTATATATACTTCTTCATATTCCTCTTAAATATATTACTGCATATTCATCTTAAACATACTACTTCATATTCCTCTTAAATATACTACTTCATATACCTCTTAAACATACTACTTCATATTCCTCTTCAACATACTACTTCATATTCCTCTTAAACATACTACTTCATATTCCTCTTAAACATACTACTTCATATTCCTCTTAAACATACTACTTCATATTCCTCTTCAACATAATACTTCTTACTCCTCTTAAACATACTACTTCATATTCCTCTTCAACATAATACTTCTTACTCCTCTTAAACATACTACTTCATATTCCTCTTAAACATATTACTTCATATTCCTCTTAAACATACTACTTCATATTCCTCTTAAACATACTACTTCATAGTCCTCTTAAACATACTACTTCATATTCCTCTTAAACATACTACTTCATAGTCCTCTAAAACATACTACTTCATATTCCTCTTAAACATACTACTAATTATTCCTCCTAAACGTACTACTTCATATTCCTCTTAAATATACAACTTCATATTCCTCTTAAACATCCTACTTCATATTCCTCTTAAACAAACTACTTCATATTCCTCTTAAACATACTACTTAATATTCCTCTTAAACATACTACTTCATATTCCTCTTAAACATACTACCTCATATTCCTCTTAAACATACTACTTCATATTCCTCTTAAACATACTACTTCATATTCCTCTTATATATACTACTTCATATTCCTCTTAAACATATTACTTCAGATTCCTCTTAAGCATACTACTTCATATTCCTCTTAAACATAATACTTCATATTCCTCTTAAACATACTATTTCATATTCCTTTTAATCATACTACTTCATATTCCTCTTAAACATACTACTTCATATTCCTCTTAAACATATTACTTCATATTCCTCTTAAATATACTACTTAATATTCCTCTTAAACATACTACTTCATATTCCTCTTAAACATTCTACTTCATATTCCTCTTAAACATACTACTTCATATTCCTCTTAAACATACTACTTCATATTCCTCTTAAATATACTACTTCATATTCCTCTTAAACATACTACTTCATATTCCTCTTGAACATACTACTTCATATTACTCTTAAACATACTACTTCATATTCCTCTTAAACATACTACTTCATATTCCTCTTAAACATACTAATTCATATTCTTCTTAAACATACCACTTCATATTCCTCTTAAACATAATACTTCATATTCCTCTAATACATTCTACATCATATTCCTCTTAAACTTACTACTTCATATTTCTCCTAAATATACTACTTCATATTCCTCTTAAACATACTACTTCATATTCATATTAAATATACTTCTGCATATTCCTCTTAAACATACTACGTCATATTCCTCTTAAACATACTACTTCATATTGCTCTTAAACATACTACTTCATATTCCTTTTAAATATACTACATCATATTCCTCTTAAACATACTACTTCATATTCCTCTTAACATACTACTTCATATTCCTCTTAAACATACTACTTCATATTCCTCTTAAATATACTACTTCATATTCCTCTTAAAGATACTACTTCATATTCCTCTTACACATACTACTTCATATTCCTCTTAAACATACTACTTCATATTCCTCTTCAACATACTACTTCATATTCCTCTTACATATACTACTTCATATTTCTCTTAAACATACTACTTCATATTCCTCTTCAACATAATACTTCATATTCCTTTTAAATATAATACTTCATATTCCTCTTAAACATACTATTTCATATTCCTCTTAAACATACTACTTCATTTTCCTCTTAAAGATAATACTTCATATTCCTCTTAAACATACTACTTCATATTCCTCTTTAACATACTATTTCATATTCCTCTTAAACATACCACTTCATATTCCTCTTAAACATAATACTTCATATTCCTCTTATACATTCTACATTATATTCCTCTTAAACATACTACTTCATATTCCTCCTAAATATACTACTTCATATTCCTCTTAAACATACTACTTCATATTCATCTTAAATATACTTCTGCATATTCCTCTTAAACATACTACTTCATATTCCTCTTAAACATACTACTTCATATTGCTCTTAAACATACCACTTCATATTCCTCTTAAATATACTACATCATATTCCTCTTAAACATACTACTTCATATTCCTCTTAACATACTACTTCATATTCCTCTTAAACATACTACTTCATATTCCTCTTAAATATACTACTTCATATTCCTCTTAAAGATACTACTTCATATTCCTCTTAAACATACTACTTCATATTCCTCTTAAACATACTACTTCATATTCCTCTTCAACATACTACTTCATATTCCTCTTACACATACTACTTCATATTTCTCTTAAACATACTACTTCATATTCCTCTTCAACATAATACTTCATATTCTTTTTAAATAAAATACTTCATATTCCTCTTAAACATGCTACTTCATATTCCTCTGAAACATACTACTTCATATTCCTCTTAAACATACTACTTCATATTCCTCTTTAACATACTACTTCATATTCCTCTTCAACATACTATTTCATATTCCTCTTAAACATACTACTTCATATTCCTCATCAACATACTACTTCATATTCCTCTTAACATACTACTTCATATGCCTCTTAAACATACTACTTCATATTCCTCTTAAATATACTACTTCATATTCCTCTTAAAGATACTACTTCATATTCCTCTTAAACATACTACTTCATATTCCTCTTAAACATACTTCTTCATATTCCTCTTCAACATACTACTTCATATTCCTCTTACATATACTACTTCATATTTCTCTTAAACATACTACTTCATATTCCTCTTCAACATAATACTTCATATTCCTTTTAAATATAATACTTCATATTCCTCTTAAACATGCTACTTCATATTCCTCTGAAACATACTACTTCATATTCCTCTTAAACATACTACTTCATATTCCTCTTTAACATACTACTTCATATTCCTCTTCAACATACTATTTCATATTCCTCTTAAACATACTACTTCATATTCCTCATCAACATAATACTTCATATTCCTTTTAAACATACTACTTCATATTCCTCTTAAACATACTACTTCATATTCCTCTTAAACATACTATTTCATATTCCTCTTAAACATACTACTTCATATTCCTCTTAAAGATAATACTTCATATTCCTCTTAAACATACTACTTCATATTCCTCTTTAACATACTATTTCATATTCCTCTTAAACATACCACTTCATATTCCTCTTAAACATAATACTTCATATTCCTCTTATACATTCTACATTATATTCCTCTTAAACATACTACTTCATATTCCTCCTAAATATACTACTTCATATTCCTCTTAAACATACTACTTCATATTCATCTTAAATATACTTCTGCATATTCCTCTTAAACATACTACTTCATATTCCTCTTAAACATACTACTTCATATTGCTCTTAAACATACTACTTCATATTCCTCTTAAATATACTACATCATATTCCTCTTAAACATACTACTTCATATTCCTCTTAACATACTACTTCATATTCCTCTTAAACATACTACTTCATATTCCTCTTAAATATACTACTTCATATTCCTCTTAAAGATACTACTTCATATTCCTCTTAAACATACTACTTCATATTCCTCTTAAACATACTACTTCATATTCCTCTTCAACATACTACTTCATATTCCTCTTACACATACTACTTCATATTTCTCTTAAACATACTACTTCATATTCCTCTTCAACATAATACTTCATATTCCTTTTAAATAAAATACTTCATATTCCTCTTAAACATGCTACTTCATATTCCTCTGAAACATACTACTTCATATTCCTCTTAAACATACTACTTCATATTCCTCTTTAACATACTACTTCATATTCCTCTTCAACATACTATTTCATATTCCTCTTAAACATACTACTTCATATTCCTCATCAACATAATACTTCATATTACTTTTAAACATACTACTTCATATTCCTCTTAAACATACTACTTCATATTCCTCTTAAACATACTATTTCATATTCCTCTTAAACATACTACTTCATATTCCTCTTAAAGATAATACTTCATATTTCTCTTAAACATACTACTTCATATTCCTCTTTAACATACTACTTCATATTCCTCTTAAACATAATACTTCATATTCCTCTTAAACATAATACTTCATATTCCTCTTAAACATACTACTTCATATTCCTCCTAAATATACTACTTCATATTCCTCTTAAACATACTACTTCATATTCCTCTTAAATATACTTCTGCATATCCCTCTTAAACATACTACTTCATATTCCTCTTAAACATACTACTTCATATTGCTCTTAAACTTACTACTTCATATTGCTCTTAAACATACTACATCATATTCCTCTTAAACATACTACTTCATATTCCTCTTCGCATAATACTTCATATTCCTCTTAAACATACTACTTCATATTCCTCTTAAATATACTACTTCATATTCCTCTTAAACATACTACTTCATATTCCTCTTAAACATACTACTTCATATTCCTCTTAAACATACAACTTCATATTCCTCTTCAACATACTACTTCATATTCCTCTTACACATACTACTTCATATTCCTCTTAAACATACTACTTCATATTCCTCTTCAACATAATACTTCATATTCCTTTTAAACATACTACTTCATATTCCTCTTAAACATTCTACTTCATATTCCTCTTAAACATACTACTTCATATTCCTCCTAAATATACTACTTCATATTCCTCTTAAGCATACTACTTCATATTCCTCTTAAACAAAATACTTCATATTCCTCTTAACATACTACTTCTTATTCCTCTTAAACATACTACTTCATATTCCTCATAAATATACTACTTCATATTCCTCTTAAACATACTACTTCATATTCCTCTTAAATATTCTTCTGCATATTCCTCTTAAATATACTACTTCATATTCCTCTTAAACATACTACTTCATATTCCTCTTAAATATACTACTTCATATTCCTCTTAAACATACTACTTCATATTCCTCTTAAACATACTACTTCATATTCCTCTTAAACATACTACTTCATATTCCTCTTAAACATACTACTTCATATTCCTCTTACAAATACTACTTCATATTCCTCTTAAACATACTACTTCATATTCCTCTTCAACATAATACTTCATATTCATTTTGAACATGCTACTTCATATTCCTCTTAAACATACTACTTCAAATTCCTCTTAAACATACTACTTCATATTCCTCTTAAGCATACTACTTTATATTCCTCTTAAATATACTACTTTATATTCCTCTTATATATACTTCTTCATATTCCTCTTAAATATATTACTGCATATTCATCTTAAACATACTACTTCATATTCCTCTTAAATATACTACTTCATATACCTCTTAAACATACTACTTCATATTCCTCTTCAACATACTACTTCATATTCTTCTTAAACATACTACTTCATATTCCTTTTAAACATACTACTTCATATTCCTCTTAAACATACTACTTCATATTCCTGTTCAACATAATACTTCTTATTCCTCTTAAACATACTACTTCATATTCCTCTTAAACATACTACTTCAGATTCCTCTTAAACATACTACTTCATATTCCAACATAATACTTTATATTCCTCTTAAACATACTATTTCATATTCCTTTTAATCATACTACTTCATATTCCTCTTAAACATACTACTTCATATTCCTCTTAAACATATTACTTCATATTCCTCTTAAATATACTACTTAATATTCCTCTTAAACATACTACTTCATATTTCTCTTAAACATTCTACTTCATATTCCTCTTAAACATACTACTTCATATTCCACTTAAATATATTACTTCATATTCTTCTTAAACATACTACTTCATATTCCTCTTAAACATAATTCTTCATATTTCTCTTAAACATACTACTTCATATTCCTCTTAAACATACTACTTCATACTCCTCTTAAACATACTACTTCATATTCCTCTTAAACAAATTACTTCATATCCCTCTTAACATACTACTTCATATTCCTCTTAAACATACTACTTCATATTCCTCTTAAATATACTACTTCATATTCCTCTTAAACATACTACTTCATATTCCTCTTGAACATACTACTTCATATTACTCTTAAACATACTACTTCATATTCCTCTTAAACATACTACTTCATATTCCTCTTAAACATACTACTTCATATTCCTCTTAAACATACCACTTCATATTCCTCTTAAACATAATACTTCATATTCCTCTTATACATTCTACATCATATTCCTCTTAAACATACTACTTCATATTCCTCCTAAATATACTACTTCATATTCCTCTTAAACATACTACTTCATATTTATCTTAAATATACTTCTGCATATTCCTCTTAAACATACTACTTCATATTCCTCTTAAACATACTACTTCATATTGCTCTTAAACATACTACTTCATATTCCTCTTAAATATACTACATCATATTCCTCTTAAACATACTACTTCATATTCCTCTTCACATACTACTTCATATTCCTCTTAAACATACTACTTCATATTCCTCTTAAATATACTACTTCATATTCCTCTTAAAGATACTACTTCATATTCCTCTTAAACATACTACTTCATATTCCTCTTAAACATACTACTTCATATTCCTCTTCAACATACTACTTCATATTCCTCTTACATATACTACTTCATATTTCTCTTAAACATACTACTTCATATTCCTCTTCAACATAATACTTCATATTCCTTTTAAATATAATACTTCATATTCCTCTTAAACATGCTACTTCATATTCCTCTGAAACATACTACTTCATATTCCTCTTAAACATACTACTTCATATTCCTCTTTAACATACTACTTCATATTCCTCTTCAACATACTATTTCATATTCCTCTTAAACATACTACTTCATATTCCTCATCAACATAATACTTCATATTCCTTTTAAACATACTACTTCATATTCCTCTTAAACATACTACTTCATATTCCTCTTAAACATACTATTTCATATTCCTCTTATACATACTACTTCATATTCCTCTTAAAGATAATACTTCATATTCCTCTTAAACATACTACTTCATATTCCTCTTTAACATACTATTTCATATTCCTCTTAAACATACCACTTCATATTCCTCTTAAACATAATACTTCATATTCCTCTTATACATTCTACATCATATTCCTCTTAAACATACTACTTCATATTCCTCCTAAATATACTACTTTTTATTCCTCTTAAACATACTACTTCATATTCATCTTAAATATACTTCTGCATATTCCTCTTAAACATACTACTTCATATTCCTCTTAAACATACTACTTCATATTGCTCTTAAACATACTACTTCATATTCCTCTTAAATATACTACATCATATTCCTCTTAAACATACTACTTCATATTCCTCTTAACATACTACTTCATATTCCTCTTAAACATACTATTTCATATTCCTCTTAAATATACTACTTCATATTCCTCTTAAAGATTCTACTTCATATTCCTCTTAAACATACTACATCATATTCCTCTTAAACATACTACTTCATATTCCTCTCCAACATACTACTTCATATTCCTCTTACACATACTACTTCATATTTCTCTTAAACATACTACTTCATATTCCTCTTTAACATAATACTTCATATTCCTTTTAAATATAATACTTCATATTCCTCTTAAACATGCTACTTCATATTCCTCTGAAACATACTACTTCATATTCCTCTTAAACATACTACTTCATATTCCTCTTTAACATACTACTTCATATTCCTCTTCAACATACTATTTCATATTCCTCTTAAACATACTACTTCATATTCCTCATCAACATAATACTTCATATTCCTTTTAAACATACTACTTCATATTCCTCTTAAACATACTACTTCATATTCCTCTTAAACATACTATTTCATATTCCTCTTAAACATACTACTTCATATTCCTCTTAACGATAATACTTCATATTCCTCTTAAACATACTACTTCATATTCCTCTTTAACATACTACTTCATATTCCTCTTAAACATAATACTTCATATTCCTCTTGAACATAATACTTCATATTCCTCTTAAACATACTACTTCATATTCCTCCTAAATATACTACTTCATATTCCTCTTAAACATACTACTTCATATTCCTCTTAAATATACTTCTGCATATCACTCTTAAACATACTACTTCATATTCCTCTTAAACATACTACTTCATATTGCTCTTAAACTTACTACTTCATATTCCTCTTAAACATACTACATCATATTCCTCTTAAACATACTACTTCATATTCCTCTTCGCATACTACTTCATATTCCTCTTAAACATACTACTTCATATTCCTCTTAAATATACTACTTCATATTCCTCTAAACATACTACTTCATATTCCTCTTAAACATACTACTTCATATTCCTCTTAAACATACTACTTCATATTCCTCTTCAACATACTACTTCATATTCCTCTTACACATACTACTTCATATTCCTCTTAAACATACTACTTCATATTCCTCTTCAACATAATACTTCATATTCTTTTTAAACATACTACTTCATATTCCTCTTAAACATACTACTTCATATTCCTCTTAAACATACTACTTCATATTCCTCTTAAATATACTACTTCATATTCCTCTTAAATATACTACTTTATATTCCTCTTAAATATACTACTTCATATTCCTCTTAAATATACTACTGCATATTCCTCTTAAACATACTACTTCATATTCCTCTTAAACATACTACTTCATATTCCTCTTAAACATAATACTTCATATTCCTCTTAAACATTGTACTTCATATTCCTCTTAAACATACTACTTCATATTCCTCGTAAATATACTACTTCATATTCCTCTTAAACATACTACTTCATATTCCTCTTAAATATACTTCTGCATATTCCTCTTAAATATACTACTTCATATTCCTCTTAAACATACTACTTCATATTCCTCTTAAATATACTACTTCATATTCCTCTTAAACATACCACTTCATATTCCTTTTCAACATACTACTTCATATTCCTCTTAAACATACTACTTCATATTCCTCTTAAACATACTACTTCATATTCCTCTTAAACATACTACTTCATATTCCTCTTAAACATACTACTTCATATTCCTCTTCGCATACTACTTCATATTCCTCTTAAACATACTACTTCATATTCCTCTTTAACATACTACTTCATATTCCTCTTCAACATACTATTTCATATTCCTCTTAAACATACTACTTCATATTCCTCATCAACATAATACTTCATATTCCTTTTAAACATACTACTTCCTATTCCTCTTAAACATACTACTTCATATTCCTCTTAAACATACTATTTCATATTCCTCTTAAACATACTACTTCATATTCCTCTTAAAGATAATACTTCATATTCCTCTTAAACATACTACTTCATATTCCTCTTTAACATACTACTTCATATTCCTCTTAAACATAATACTTCATATTCCTCTTAAACATAATACTTCATATTCCTCTTAAACATACTACTTCATATTCCTCCTAAATATACTACTTCATATTCCTCTTAAACATACTACTTCATATTCCTCTTATATATACTTCTGCATATCCCTCTTAAACATACTACTTCATATTCCTCTTAAACATACTACTTCATATTGCTCTTAAACTTACTACTTCATATTCCTCTTAAACATACTACATCATATTCCTCTTAAACATACTACTTCACATTCCTCTTCGCATACTACTTCATATTCCTCTTAAACATACTACTTCATATTCCTCTTAAATATACTACTTCATATTCCTCTAAACATACTACTTCATATTCCTCTTAAACATACTACTTCATATTCCTCTTAAACATACTACTTCATTTTCCTCTTCAACATACTACTTCATATTCCTTTTACACATACTACTTCATATTCCTCTTAAACATACTACTTCATATTCCTCTTCAA
This sequence comes from Atherix ibis, assembly GCA_958298945.1. Lineage (NCBI taxonomy): Eukaryota > Metazoa > Arthropoda > Insecta > Diptera > Athericidae > Atherix > Atherix ibis. Next base: position 1,000,635 of record CATQJD010000051.1, on the reverse strand, counting down.
CATAATATTTCATATTCCTTTTAAACATACTACTTCATATTCCTCTTAAACATACTACTTCATATTCCTCTTAAACATACTACTTCATATTCCTCTTAAATATACTTCTTCATATTCCTCTTAAATATACTACTTTATATTCCTCTTGAATATACTACTTCATATTCCTCTTAAATATACTACTGCATATTCCTCTTAAACATACTACTTCATATTCCTCTTAAACATACTACTTCATATTCCTCTTAAACATAATACTTCATATTCCTCTTAAACATTGTACTTCATATTCCTCTTAAACATACTACTTCATATTCCTCTTAAACATACTACTTCATATTCCTCTTCAACATACTACTTTTTATTCCTCTTACACATACTACTTCATATTCCTCTTAAACATACTACTTCATATTCCTCTTCAACATAATACTTCATATTGCTTTTAAACATACTACTTCATATTCCTCTTAAACATACTACTTCATAGTCCTCTTAAACATACTACTTCATATACCTCTTATGCATACTACTTCATATTCCTCTGAAATGTACTACTTTATATTCCTCTTAAATATACTTCTTCATATTCCTCTTAAATATGTTACTGCATATTCCTCTTAAACATACTACTTCATATTCCTCTTAAATATACTACTTCATATACCTCTTAAACATACTACTTCATATTCCTCTTCAACATACTACTTCATATTCCTCTTAAACATACTACTTCAGATTCCTCTTAAACATACTACTTCATATTCCTCTTAAACATAATACTTCATATTCCTCTTAAACATACTATTTCATATTCCTCTTAAAAATACTACTTCATATTCCTCTTAAACATACTACTTCATATTCCTCTTAAACATATTACTTCATATTCCTCTTAAATATACTACTTAATATTCCTCTTAAACATACCACTTCATATTCCTCTTAAACATACTACTTCATATTCCTCTTAAACATACTACTTCATATTCCTCTTAAATATATTACTTCATATTCTTCTTAAACATACTACTTCATATTCCTCTTAAACATAATTCTTTATATTCCTCTTAAACATACTACTTCATATTCCTCTTAAACATACTACTTCATACTCCTCTTAAACATACTACTTCATATTCCTCTTAAGCAAATTACTTCATATCCCTCTTAACATACTACTTCATATTCCTCTTAAACATACTACTTCATATTCCTCTTAAATATACTACTTCATATTCCTCTTAAACATACTCCTTCATATTCCTCTTGAACATACTACTTCATATTACTCTTAAACATACTACTTCATATTCCTCTTAAACATACTACTTCATATTCCTCTTATACATACTATTTCATATTCCTCTTACACATACCACTTCATATTCCTCTTAAACATAATACTTCATATTCCTCTTAAACATTCTACATCATATTCCTCTTAAACATACTACTTCATATTCCTCCTAAACATACTACGTCATATTCCTCTTAAACATACTACTTCATATTCATCTTAAATATACTTCTGCATATTCCTCTTCAACATACTACTTCATATTCCTCTTAAACATACTACTTCATATTGCTCTTAAACATACTACTTCATATTCATCTTAAATATACTACATCATATTCCTCTTAAACATACTACTTCATACTCCTCTTAACATACTACTTCATATTCCTCTTAAACATACTACTTCATATTCCTCTTCACCATAATACTTCATATTCCTTTTAAACATACTACTTCATATTCCTCTTAAACATACTACTTCATATTCCTCTTAAACATACTATTTCATATTCCTCTTAAACATACTACTTCATATTCCTCTTAAAGATAATACTTCATATTCCTCTTAAACATACTTTTTCATATTCCTCTTCGCATACTACTTCATATTCCTCTTAAACATACTACTTCATATTCCTCTTAAATATACTACTTCATATTCCTCTAAACATACTACTTCATATTCCTCTTAAACATACTACTTCATATTCCTCTTAAACATACTACTTCATATTCCTCTTCAACATACTACTTCATATTCCTCTTACACATACTACTTCATATTCCTCTTAAACATACTACTTCATATTCCTCTTCAACATAATACTTCATATTCCTTTTAAACATACTACTTCATATTCCTCTTAAACATACTACTTCATATTCCTCTTAAACATACTACTTCATATTCCTCTTAAATATACTACTTCATATTCCTCTTAAATATACTACTTTATATTCCTCTTGAATATACTACTTCATATTCCTCTTAAATAAACTACTGCATATTCCTCTTAAACATACTACTTCATATTCCTCTTAAACATACTACTTCATATTCCTCTTAAACATAATACTTCATATTCCTCTTAAACATTGTACTTCATATTCCTCTTAAACATACTACTTCATATTCCTCATAAATATACTACTTCATATTCCTCTTAAACATACTACTTCATATTCCTCTTAAATATACTTCTGCATATTCCTCTTAAATATACTACTTCATATTCCTCTTAAACATACTAATTCATATTCCTCTTAAATATACTACTTCATATTCCTCTTAAACATACCACTTCATATTCCTTTTCAACATACTACTTCATATTCCTCTTAAACATACTACTTCATATTCCTCTTAATCATAATACTTCATATTCCTCTTAAACATACTACTTCATATTCCTCTTAAACATACTACTTCATATTCCTCTTCAACATACTATTTTTTATTCCTCTTACACATACTACTTCATATTCCTCTTAAACATACTACTTCATATTCCTCTTCAACATAATACTTCATATTGCTTTTAAACATACTACTTCATATTCCTCTTAAACATACTACTTCATATTCCTCTTAAACATACTACTTCATATACCTCTTAAGCATACTACTTCATATTCCTCTAAAATGTACTACTTTATATTCCTCTTAAATATAATTCTTCATATTCCTCTTAAATATATTACTGCATATTCCTCTTAAACATACTACTTCATATTCCTCTTAAATATACTACTTCATATACCTCTTAAACATACTACTTCATATTCCTCTTCAACAGAATACTTCATATTCCTCTTAAACATACTACTTCAGATTCCTCTTAAACATACTACTTCATATTCCTCTTAAACATAATACTTCATATTCCTCTTAAACATACTATTTCATATTCCTCTTAATCATACTACTTCATATTCCTCTTAAACATACTACTTCATATTCCTCTTAAACATATTACTTCATATTCCTCTTAAATATACTACTTAATATTCCTCTTAAGCATACTACTTCATATTCCTCTTAAACATACTACTTCATATTCCTCTTAAACATACTACTTCATATTCCTCTTAAATATATTACTTCATATTCTTCTTAAACATACTACTTCATATTCCTCTTAAACATAATTCTTCATATTCCTCTTAAACATACTACTTCATATTCCTCTTAAACATACTACTTCATACTCCTCTTAAACATACCACTTCATATTCCTCTTAAACAAATTACTTCATATCCCTCTTAACATACTACTTCATATTCCTCTTAAACATACTACTTCATATTCCTCTTAAATATACTACTTCATATTCCTCTTAAACATACTCCTTCATATTCCTCTTGAACATACTACTTCATATTACTCTTAAACATACTACTTCATATTCCTCTTAAACATACTACTTCATATTCCTCTTATACATACTATTTCATATTCCTCTTACACATACCACTTAATATTCCTCTTAAACATAATACTTCATATTCCTCTTAAACATTCTACATCATATTCCTCTTAAACATACTACTTCATATTCCTCCTAAACATACTACTTCATATTCCTCTTAAACATACTACTTCATATTCATCTTAAATATACTTCTGCATATTCCTCTTCAACATACTACTTCATATTCCTCTTAAACATACTACTTCATATTGCTCTTAAACATACTACTTCATATTCCTCTTAAATATACTACATCATATTCCTCTTAAACATACTACTTCATATTCCTCTTAACATACTACTTCATATTCCTCTTAAACATACTACTTCATATTCCTCTTCAACATACTACTTCATATTCCTCTTAAACATACTACTTCAGATTCCTCTTAAACATACTACTTCATATTCCTCTTAAACATAATACTTCATATTCCTCTTAAACATACTATTTCATATTCCTCTTAATCATACTACTTCATATTCCTCTTAAGAATACTACTTCATATTCCTCTTAAACATATTACTTCATATTCCTCTTAAATATACTACTTAATATTCCTCTTAAACATACTACTTCATATTCCTCTTAAACATACTACTTCATATTCCTCTTAAACATACTACTTCATATTCCTCTTAAATATATTACTTCATATTCTTCTTAAACATACTAATTCATTTTCCTCTTAAACATAATTCTTCATATTCCTCTTAAACATACTACTTCATATTCCTCTTAAACATACTACTTCATACTCCTCTTAAACATACTACTTCATATTCCTCTTAAACAAATTACTTCATATCCCTCTTAACATACTACTTCATATTCCTCTTAAACATACTACTTCATATTCCTCTTAAATATACTACTTCATATTCCTCTTAAACATACTCCTTCATATTCCTCTTGAACATACTACTTCATATTACTATTAAACATACTACTTCATATTCCTCTTAAGCATACTACTTCATATTCCTCTTATACATACTATTTCATATTCCTCTTACACATACCACTTAATATTCCTCTTAAACATAATACTTCATATTCCTCTTAAACATTCTACATCATATTCCTCTTAAACATACTACTTCATATTCCTCCTAAACATACTACTTCATATTCCTCTTAAACATACTACTTCATATTCATCTTAAATATACTTCTGCATATTCCTCTTCAACATAATACTTCATATTCCTCTTAAACATACTACTTCATATTGCTCTTAAACATACTACTTCATATTCCTCTTAAATATACTACATCATATTCCTCTTAAACATACTCCTTCATATTCCTCTTAACATACTACTTCATATTCCTCTTAAACATACTACTTCATATTCCTCTTCACCATAATACTTCATATTCATTTTAAATATACTACTTCATATTCCTCTTAAACATGCTACTTCATATTCCTCTGAAACATACTACTTCATATTCCTCTTAAACATACTACTTCATATTCCTCTTAAATATACTACTTCATATTCCTCTTAAATATACTACTTTATATTCCTCTTGAATATACTACTTCATATTCCTCTTAAATATACTACTGCATATTCCTCTTAAACATACTACTTCATATTCCTCTTAAACATACTACTTCATATTCCTCTTAAACATAATACTTCATATTCCTCTTAAACATTGTACTTCATATTCCTCTTAAACATACTACTTCATATTCCTCATAAATATACTACTTCATATTCCTCTTAAATATACTACTTCATAATCCTCTTAAACATACCACTTCATATTCCTTTTCAACTTACTACTTCATATTCCTCTTAAACATACTACTTCATATTCCTCTTAAACATACTACTTCATATTCCTCTTAAACATACTACTTCATATTCCTCTTAAACATACTACTTCATATTCCTCTTCAACATACTACTTTTTATTCCTCTTACACATATTACTTCATATTCCTCTTCAACATAATACTTCATATTGCTTTTAAACATACTACTTCATATTCCTCTTAAACATACTACTTCATATTCCTCTTAAACATACTACTTCATATACCTCTTAAGCATACTACTTCATATTCCTCTGAAATGTACTACTTTATATTCCTCTTAAATATACTTCTTCATATTCCTCTTAAATATATTACTGCATATTCCTCTTAAACATACTATTTCATATTCCTCTTAAATATACTACTTCATATACATCTTAAACATACTACTTCATATTCCTCTTCAACATACTACTTCATATTCCTCTTAAACATACTACTTCAGATTCCTCTTAAACATACTACTTCATATTCCTCTTAAACATAATACTTCATATTCCTCTTAAACATACTATTTCATATTCCTCTTAATCATACTACTTCATATTCCTCTTAAACATACTACTTCATATTCCTCTTAAACATACTACTTTATACTCCTCTTAAACATACTACTTCATATTCCTCTTAAACATACTACTTCATATTCCTCTTAAACATACTACTTCATATTGCTCTTAAATATATTACTTCATATTCTTCTTAAACATACTACTTCATATTCCTCTTAAACATAATTCTTCATATTCCTCTTAAACATACTACTTCATATTCCTCTTAAACATACTACTTCATACTCCTCTTAAACATACTACTTCATATTCCTCTTAAACAAATTACTTCATATCCCTCTTAACATACTACTTCATATTCCTCTTAAACATACTACTTCATATTCCTCTTAAATATACTACTTCATATTCCTCTTAAACATACTCCTTCATATTCCTCTTGAACATACTACTTCATATTACTCTTAAACATACTACTTCATATTCCTCTTAAACATACTACTTCATATTCCTCTTATACATACTATTTCATATTCCTCTTACACATACCACTTCATATTCCTCTTAAACATAATACTTCATATTCCTCTTAAACATTCTACATCATATTCCTCTTAAACATACTACTTCATATTCCTCCCAAACATACTACTTCATATTCCTCTTAAACATACTACTTCATATTCATCTTAAATATACTTCTGCATATTCCTCTTCAACATACTACTTCATATTCCTCTTAAACATACTACTTCATATTGCTCTTAAACATACTACTTCATATTCCTCTTAAATATACTACATCATATTCCTCTTAAACATACTACTTCATATTCCTCTTAACATACTACTTCATATTCCTCTTAAACATACTACTTCATATTCCTCTTCACCATAATACTTCATATTCTTTTTTAATATACTACTTCATATTCCTCTTAAACATGCTACTTCATATTCCTCTGAAACATACTACTTCATATTCCTCTTAAACATACTACTTCATATTCCTCTTTAACATACTACTTCATATTCCTCTTCAACATACTATTACATATTCCTCTTAAACATACTACTTCATATTCCTCATCAACATAATACTTTATATTCCTTTTAAACATACTACTTCATATTCCTCTTAAACATACTACTTCATATTCCTCTTAAACATACTATTTCATATTGCTCTTAAACATATTACTTCATATTCCTCTTAAAGATAATACTTCATATTCCTTTTAAACATACTACTTCATATTCCTCTTAAACATACTACTTCATATTCCTCTTAAACATAATACTTCATATTCCTCTTAAACATACTACTTCATATTCCTCTTAAACATACTACTTCATATTCCTCTTAAACATACTACTTCATATTCCTCTTAAACATAATACTTCATATTGCTCTTAAACGTTCTACTTCATATTCCTCTTAAACATACTATTTCATATTCCTCCTAAATATACTACTTCATATTCCTCTTAAACATACTACTTCATATTCCTCTTAAATATACTTCTGCATATCCCTCTTAAACATACTACTTCATATTCCTCTTAAACATACTATTTCATATTCCTCTTAAGCATACTACTTCATATCCCTCTTAAACATACTGCTTTATATTCCTCTTTAACATACTACTTCATATTCCTCTTCAACATACTATTTCATATTCCTCTTAAACATACTACTTCATATTCCTCATCAACATAATACTTCATATTCCTTTTAAACATACTACTTCATATTCCTCTTAAACATACTACTTCATATTCCTCTTAAACATTCTATTTCATATTCCTCTTAAACATATTACTTCATATTCCTCTTAAAGATAATACTTCATATTCCTCTTAAACATACTACTTCATATTCCTCTTAAACATAGTACTTCATATTCCTCTTAAACATAATACTTCATATTCCTCTTAAACATACTACTTCATATTCCTCTTAAACATACTACTTCATATTCCTCTTAAACATACTACTTCATATTCCTCTTAAATATACTACTTTATATTCCTCTTAAATATACTACTTCATATTCCTCTTAAATATACTACTGCATATTCCTCTTAAACATACTACTTCATATTCCTCTTAAATATACTACTTCATATTCCTCTTAAACATACTACTTCATATTTCTCTTCAACATACTACTTCTTATTCCTCTTAAACATACTACTGCATATTCCTCTTAAACATACTACTTCATATTCCTCTTAAACATACTACTTCATATTTTTCTTAAACATACTACTTCATATTCCTCTTAAACATACTATTTCATATTCCTCTTAAACATACTACTTCATATTCCTCCTAAACATAATACTTCATATTCCTCTTAAACATTCTACTTCATATTCCTCTTAAACATAATACTTCATATTCCTCTTAAACATACTATTTCATATTCCCGTTAAACATACTACTTCATATTCCTCTTAAACATACTACTTCATATTCCTCTTAAATATACTACATCACATTCCTCTTAAACATACCACTTCATATTCCTCTTAACATACTACTTCATATTCCTCTTAAACATACTACTTCATATTCCTCTTAAATATACTACTTCATATTCCTCTTAAAGATACTACTTCATATTCCTCTTAAACATACTACTTCATATTCCTCTTAAACATACTACTTCATATTCCTCTTCAACATACTACTTCATATTCCTCTTACACATACTACTTCATATTCCTCTTAAACATACTACTTTATATTCCTCTTAAATATACCACTTCATATTCCTCTTAAAGATACTACTTCATATTCCTCTTAAACATACTACTTCATATTCCTCTTAAACATACTACTTCATATTCCCCTTCAACATACTACTTCATATTCCTCTTAAACAAAATACTTCATATTCCTCTTAAACATACTATTTCATATTCCCGTTAAACATACTACTTCATATTCCTCTTAAACATACTACTTTATATTCCTCTTAAATATACTACTTTATATTCCTCTTAAATATGCTACTGCATATTCCTCTTAAACATACTACTTCATATTCCTCTTAAACATACTACTTCATATTTTTCTTAAACATACTACTTCATATTCCTCTTAAACATACTATTTCATATTCCTCTTAAACATACTACTTCATATTCCTCTTAAACATACGACTTTATATTCCTCTTTAACATACTACTTCATATTCCTCTTCAACATACTATTTCATATTCCTCTTAAACATACTACTTCATATTCCTCATCAACATAATACTTCATATTCATTTTAAACATACTACTTCATATTCCTCTTAAACATACGACTTCATATTCCTCTTAAACATACTATTTCATATTCCTCTTAAACATATTACTTCATATTCCTCTTAAAGATAATACTTCATATTCCTCTTAAACATACTACTTCATATTCCTCTTAAACATAGTACTTAATATTCCTCTTAAACATAATACTTCATATTCCTCTTAAACATACTACTTCATATTCCTCTTAAACATACTACTTCATATTGCTCTTAAACATACTACTTCATATTCCTCTTAAACATACTATTTCATATTCCTCTTAAACATACTACTTCATATTACTCTTAAACATACTACTTGATATTCCTCTTCAACATACTACTTCATATTTCTCTTACACATACTACTTCATATTCCTCTTAAACATACTACTTCATATTCCTCTTCAACATAATACTTCATATTACTTTTAAACATACTACTTCATATTCCTCTTAAACATACTACTTTATATTCCTCTTAAACATACTACTTCATATTCCTCTTAAACATACTACTTCATATTCCTCTTAAATATACTACTTTATATTCCTCTTAAATATACTACTTCATATTCCTCTTAAATATACTACTGCATATTCCTCTTACACATACTACTTCATATTCCTCTTAAATATACTACTTCATATTCCTCTTAAACATACTACTTCATATTCCTCTTCAACATACTACTTCTAATTCCTCTTAAACATACTACTTCATATTCCTCTTAAACATACTACTTCATATTCCTCTTAAACATACTACTTCATATTCCTCATAAACATAATACTTCATATTCCTCTTAAACATACTATTTTATATTCCCGTTAAACATACTACTTCATATTCCTCTTAAACATACTACTTTATATTCCTCTTAAATATACTACTTCATATTCCTCTTAAATATACTACTGCATATTCCTCTTAAACATACTACTTCATATTCCTCTTAAACATACTACTTCATATTTTTCTTAAACATACTACTTCATATTCCTCTTAAACATACTATTTCATATTCCTCTTTAACATACTACTTCATATTCCTCCTAAACATAATACTTCATATTCCTCTTAAACATTCTACTTCATATTCCTCTTAAACATAATACTTCATATTCCTCTTAAACATACTATTTCATATTCCCGTTAAACATACTACTTCATATTCCTCTTAAACATACTACTTCATATTCCTCTTAAATATACTACATCATATTCCTCTTAAACATACTACTTCATATTCCTCTTAACATACTACTTCATATTCCTCTTAAACATACTACTTCATATTCCTCTTAAATATACTACTTCATATTCCTCTTAAAGATACTACTTCATATTCCTCTTAAGCATACTACTTCATATTCCTCTTAAACATACTACTTCATATTCATCTTCAACATACTACTTCATATTCCTCTTACACATACTACTTCATATTCATCTTAAGCATACTACTTCATATTCCTCTTAAATATACCACTTCATATTCCTCTTAAAGATACTACTTCAGATTCCTCTTAAACATACTACTTCATATTCCTCTTAAACATACTACTTCATATTCCTCTTCAACATACTACTTCATATTCCTCCTAAACATAATACTTCATATTCCTCTTAAACATACTATTTCATATTCCCGTTAAACATACTACTTCATATTCCTCTTAAACATACTACTTTATATTCCTCTTAAATATACTACTTCATATTCCTCTTAAATATGCTACTGCATATTCCTCTTAAACATACTACTTCATATTCCTCTTAAACATACTACTTCATATTTTTCTTAAACATACTACTTCATATTCCTCTTAAACATACTATTTCATATTCCTCTTAAACATACTACTTCATATTCCTCTTAAACATACTACTTCATATTCCTCTTTAACATACTACTTCATATTCCTCTTCAACATACTATTTCATATTCCTCTTAAACATACTACTTCATATTCCTCATCAACATAATACTTTATATTCCTTTTAAACATACTACTTCATATTCCTCTTAAAGATACTACTTCATATTCCTCTTAAACATACTATTTCATATTCCTCTTAAACATATTACTTCATGTTCCTCTTAAAGGTAATACTTCATATTCCTCTTAAACATACTACTTCATATTCCTCTTAAACATACTACTTCATATTCCTCTTAAACATAATACTTCATATTCCTCTTAAACATACTACTTCATATTCCTCTTAAACATACTACTTCATATTCCTCTTAAACATACTACTTCATATTCCTCTTAAACATAATACTTCATATTGCTCTTAAACGTTCTACTTCATATTCCTCTTAAACATACTATTTCATATTCCTCCTAAATATACTACTTCATATTCCTCTTAAACATACTACTTCATATTCCTCTTAAATATACTTCTGCATATCCCTCTTAAACATACTGCTTCATATTCCTCTTAAACATACTATTTCATATTGCTCTTAAACTTACTACTTCATATTCCTCTTTAACATACTACATCATATTCATCTTAAACATACTACTTCATATTCCTCTTAACATACTACTTCATATTCCTCTCAAACATACTACTTCATATTCCTCTTAAATATACTACTTCATATTCCTCTTAAACATACTATTTCATATTCCTCTTAAACATACTACTTCATATTACTCTTAAACATACTACTTCATATTCCTCTTCAACATACTACTTCATATTCCTCTTACACATACTACTTCACATTCCTCTTAAACATACTACTTCATATTCCTCTTCAACATAATACTTCATATTCCTTTTAAACATACTACTTCATATTTCTCTTAAACATACTACTTCATATTCCTCTTAAACATACTACTTCATATTCCTCTTAAACATACTACTTCATATTCCTCTTAAATATACTACTTTATATTCCTCTTAAATATACTACTTCATATTCCTCTTAAATATACTACTGCATATTCCTCTTAAACATACTACTTCATATTCCTCTTAAATATACTACTTCATATTCCTCTTAAACATACTACTTCATATTCATCTTCAACATACTACTTCATATTCCTCTTACACATACTACTTCATATTCATCTTAAGCATACTACTTCATATTCCTCTTAAATATACCACTTCATATTCCTCTTAAAGATACTACTTCAGATTCCTCTTAAACATACTACTTCATATTCCTCTTAAACATACTACTTCATATTCCTCTTCAACATACTACTTCATATTCCTCCTAAACATAATACTTCATATTCCTCTTAAACATACTATTTCATATTCCCGTTAAACATACTACTTCATATTCCTCTTAAACATACTACTTTATATTCCTCTTAAATATACTACTTCATATTCCTCTTAAATATGCTACTGCATATTCCTCTTAAACATACTACTTCATATTCCTCTTAAACATACTACTTCATATTTTTCTTAAACATACTACTTCATATTCCTCTTAAACATACTATTTCATATTCCTCTTAAACATACTACTTCATATTCCTCTTAAACATACTACTTCATATTCCTCTTTAACATACTACTTCATATTCCTCTTCAACATACTATTTCATATTCCTCTTAAACATACTACTTCATATTCCTCATCAACATAATACTTTATATTCCTTTTAAACATACTACTTCATATTCCTCTTAAAGATACTACTTCATATTCCTCTTAAACATACTATTTCATATTCCTCTTAAACATATTACTTCATGTTCCTCTTAAAGGTAATACTTCATATTCCTCTTAAACATACTACTTCATATTCCTCTTAAACATACTACTTCATATTCCTCTTAAACATAATACTTCATATTCCTCTTAAACATACTACTTCATATTCCTCTTAAACATACTACTTCATATTCCTCTTAAACATACTACTTCATATTCCTCTTAAACATAATACTTCATATTGCTCTTAAACGTTCTACTTCATATTCCTCTTAAACATACTATTTCATATTCCTCCTAAATATACTACTTCATATTCCTCTTAAACATACTACTTCATATTCCTCTTAAATATACTTCTGCATATCCCTCTTAAACATACTGCTTCATATTCCTCTTAAACATACTATTTCATATTGCTCTTAAACTTACTACTTCATATTCCTCTTTAACATACTACATCATATTCATCTTAAACATACTACTTCATATTCCTCTTAACATACTACTTCATATTCCTCTCAAACATACTACTTCATATTCCTCTTAAATATACTACTTCATATTCCTCTTAAACATACTATTTCATATTCCTCTTAAACATACTACTTCATATTACTCTTAAACATACTACTTCATATTCCTCTTCAACATACTACTTCATATTCCTCTTACACATACTACTTCACATTCCTCTTAAACATACTACTTCATATTCCTCTTCAACATAATACTTCATATTCCTTTTAAACATACTACTTCATATTCCTCTTAAACATACTACTTCATATTCCTCTTAAACATACTACTTCATATTCCTCTTAAACATACTACTTCATATTCCTCTTAAATATACTACTTTATATTCCTCTTAAATATACTACTTCATATTCCTCTTAAATATACTACTGCATATTCCTCTTAAACATACTACTTCATATTCCTCTTAAATATACTACTTCATATTCCTCTTAAACATACTACTTCATATTCCTCTTCAACATACTACTTCTTATTCCTCTTAAACATACTACTTCATATTCCTCTTAAACATACTACTTCATATTCCTCTTAAACATACTACTTCATATTCCTCATAACCATAATACTTCATATTCCTCTTAAACATACTATTTCATATTCCCGTTAAACATACTACTTCATATTCCTCTTAAACATACTACTTTATATTCCTCTTAAATATACTACTTCATATTCCTCTTAAATATACTACTGCATATTCCTCTTAAACATACTACTTCATATTCATCTTAAACATACTACTTCATATTTTTCTTAAACATACTACTTCATATTCCTTTTAAACATACTATTTCATATTCCTCTTAAACATACTACTTCATATTCCTCCTAAACATAATACTTCATATTCCTCTTAAACATTCTACTTTATATTCCTCTTAAACATAATACTTCATATTCCTCTTAAACATACTATTTCATATTCACGTTAAGCATACTACTTCATATTCCTCTTAAACATACTACTTCATATTCCTCTTAAATATACTACATCATATTCCTCTTAAACATACTACTTCATATTCCTCTTAACATACTACTTCATATTCCTCTTAAACATACTACTTCATATTCCTCTTAAATATACTACTTCATATTCCTCTTAAAGATACTACTTCATATTTCTCTTAAACATACTACTTCATATTCCTCTTTAACATACTACTTCATATTCCTCTTCAACATACTACTTCATATTCCTCTTACACATACTACTTCATATTCCTCTTAAACATACTACTTCATATTCCTCTTAAATATACCACTTCATATTCCTCTTAAAGATACTACTTCATATTCCTCTTAAACATACTACTTCATATTCCTCTTAAACATATTACTTCATATTCCTCTTCAACATACTACTTCATATTCCTCTTAAACATAATACTTCATATTCCTCTTAAACATACTATTTCATATTCCCGTTAAACATACTACTTCATATTCCTCTTAAACATACTACTTTATATTCCTCTTAAATATACTACTTCATATTCCTCTTAAATATGCTATTGCATATTCCTCTTAAACATACTACTTCATATTCTTCTTAAACATACTACTTCATATTTTTCTTAAACAAACTACTTCATATTCCTCTTAAATATCCTACTTCATATTCCTCTTAAACATACTACTTCATATTCCTCTTAAACATAATACTTCATATTCCTCTTAAACATTCTACTTCATATTCCTCTTAAACATACTACTTCATATTCCTCCTAAATATACTACTTCATATTCATCTTAAACATACTACTTCATATTCCTCTTAAATATACTTCTACATATTCCTCTTAAACATACTACTTCATATTCCTCTTAAACATACTACTTCATATTGCTCTTAAACATACTACTTCATATTCCTCTTAAACATACTACATCATATTCGTCTTAAACATACTACTTCATATTCCTCTTAAGCATACTACTTCATATTCTTCTTAAACATACTACTTCATATTCCTCTTCAACATACTACTTCATATTCCTCTTACACATACTACTTCATATTCCTCTTAAACATACTACTTCATATTCCTCTTCAACATAATACTTCATACTCCTTTTAAACATACTACTTCATATTCCTCTCAAACATACTTCTTCATATTTTCTTAAACATACTACTTCATGTTCCTCTTAAACATACTACTTCATATTCCTCTTAAACATACTACTTCATATTCCTCTTAAGCATACTACTTCATATTCTTCTTAAACATACTACTTCATATTCCTCTTCAACATACTACTTCATATTCCTCTTACACATACTACTTCATATTCCTCTTAAACATACTACTTCATATTCCTCTTCAACATAATACTTCATATTCCTTTTAAACATACTACTTCATATTCCTCTCAAACATACTTCTTCATATTTTCTTAAACATACTACTTCATATTCCTCTTAAACATACTACTTCATATTCCTCTTTAACATACTACTTCATATTCGTCTTCAACATACTACTTCATATTCCTCGTAAACATACTAATTCATATTCCTCTTAAACATACTACTTCATATTCCTCTTAAATATACTACTTCATATTTCTCTTAAACATACTACTTCAAATTCCTCTTCAACATACTACTTCATATTCCTCCTAAATATACTACTTCATATTCGTCTTAAACATACTACTTCATATTCCTCTTAAACATACTACTTCATATTCCTCATAACCATAATACTTCATATTCCTCTTAAACATACTATTTCATATTCCCGTTAAACATACTACTTCATATTCCTCTTAAACATACTACTTTATATTCCTCTTAAATATACTACTTCATATTCCTCTTAAATATACTACTGCATATTCCTCTTAAACATACTACTTCATATTCCTCTTAAACATACTACTTCATATTCCTCTTAACATACTACTTCATATTCCTCTCAAACATACTACTTCATATTCCCCTTAAATATACTACTTCATATTCCTCTTAAACATACTATTTCATATTTCTCTTAAACATACTACTTCATATTACTCTTAAACATACTACTTCATATTCCTCTTCAACATACTACTTCATATTCCTCTTACACATACTACTTCACATTCCTCTTAAACATACTACTTCATCATCCTCTTCAACATAATACCTCATATTCCTTTTAAACATACTACTTCATATTCCTCTTAAACATACTACTTCATATTCCTCTTAAACATACTACTTCATATTCCTCTTAAACATACTACTTCATATTCCTCTTAAATATACTACTTTATATTCCTCTTAAATATACTACTTCATATTCCTCTTAAATATACTACTGCATATTCCTCTTAAACATACTACTTCATATTCCTCTTAAATATACTACTTCATATTCCTCTTAAACATACTACTTCATATTCCTCTTCAACATACTACTTCTTATTCCTCTTAAACATACTACTTCATATTCCTCTTAAACATACTACTTCATATTCCTCTTAAACATACTACTTCATATTCCTCATAACCATAATACTTCATATTCCTCTTAAACATACTATTTCATATTCCTCTTAAACATACTACTTCATATTCCTCATAAACATAATACTTCATATTCCTCTTAAACATTCTACTTCATATTCCTCTTAAACATAATACTTCATATTCCTCTTAAACATACTATTTCATATTCCCGTTAAACATACTACTTCATATTCCTCTTAAACATACTACTTCATATTCCTCTTAAATATACTACATCATATTCCTCTTAAACATACTACTTCATATTCCTCTTAACATACTACTTCATATTCCTCTTAAACATACTACTTCATATTCCTCTTAAATATACTACTTCATATTCCTCTTAAAGATACTACTTCATATTTCTCTTAAACATACTACTTCATATTCCTCTTAAACATACTACTTCATATTCCTCTTCAACATACTACTTCATATTCCTCTTACACATACTACTTCATATTCCTCTTAAACATACTACTTCATATTCCACTTAAATATACCACTTCATATTCCTCTTAAAGATACTACTTCATATTTCTCTTAAACATACTACTTCATATTCCTCTTAAACATATTACTTCATATTCCTCTTCAACATACTACTTCATATTCCTCTTAAACATAATACTTCATATTCCTCTTAAACATACTATTTCATATTCCCGTTAAACATACTACTTCATATTCCTCTTAAACATACTACTTTATATTCCTCTTAAATATACTACTTCATATTCCTCTTAAATATGCTACTGCATATTCCTCTTAAACATACTACTTCATATTCTTCTTAAACATACTACTTCATATTATTCTTAAACATACTACTTCATATTCCTCTTAAACATACTATTTCATATTCCTCTTAAACATACTACTTCATATTCCTCTTAAACATAATACTTCATATTCCTCTTAAACATTCTACTTCATATTCCTCTTAAACATACTACTTCATATTCCTCCTAAATATACTACTTCATATTCGTCTTAAACATACTACTTCATATTCCTCTTAAATATACTTCTACATATTCCTCTTAAACATACTACTTCATATTCCTCTTAAACATACTACTTCATATTGCTCTTAAACATACTACTTCATATTCCTCTTAAACATACTACATCATATTCCTCTTAAACATACTACTTCATATTCCTCTTAAGCATACTACTTCATATTCTTCTTAAACATACTACTTCATATTCCTCTTCAACATACTACTTCATATTCCTCTTACACATACTACTTCATATTCCTCTTAAACATACTACTTCATATTCCTCTTCAACATAATACTTCATATTCCTTTTAAACATACTACTTCATATTCCTCTCAAACATACTTCTTCATATTTTCTTAAACATACTACTTCATGTTCCTCTTAAACATACTACTTCATATTCCTCTTAAACATACTACTTCATATTCCTCTTAAGCATACTACTTCATATTCTTCTTAAACATACTACTTCATATTCCTCTTCAACATACTACTTCATATTCCTCTTACACATACTACTTCATATTCCTCTTAAACATACTACTTCATATTCCTCTTCAACATAATACTTCATATTCCTTTTAAACATACTACTTCATATTCCTCTCAAACATACTTCTTCATATTTTCTTAAACATACTACTTCATATTCCTCTTAAACATACTACTTCATATTCCTCTTTAACATACTACTTCATATTCGTCTTCAACATACTACTTCATATTCCTCTTAAACATACTAATTCATATTCCTCTTAAACATACTACTTCATATTCCTCTTAAATATACTACTTCATATTTCTCTTAAACATACTACTTCAAATTCCTCTTCAACATACTACTTCAAATTCCTCCTAAATATACTACTTCATATTCGTCTTAAACATACTACTTGATATTCCTCTTAAATATACTTCTGCATATTCATCTTAAACATACTACTTCATATTTTTCCTAAACATAATACTTCATATTCCTCTTAAACATACTATTTCATATTCCTCTTAAACATACTACTTCATATTCCTCTTAAACATACTACTTCATATTCCTCTTTAACATACTACTTCATATTCCTCTTCAACATACTATTTCATATTCCTCTTAAACATACTACTTCATATTCCTCATCAACATAATACTTTATATTCCTTTTAAACATACTACTTCATATTCCTCTTAAACATACTACTTCATATTCCTCTTAAACATACTATTTCATATTCCTCTTAAACATATTACTTCATATTCCTCTTAAAGATAATACTTCATATTCCTCTTAAACATACTTCTTCATATTCCTCTTAAACATACTTCATATTCCTCTTAAACATACTACTTCATATTCCTCTTAAACATACTACTTCATATTCCTCTTAAACATACTACTTCATATTCCTCTTAAACATAATACTTCATATTTCTCTTAAACGTTCTACTTCATATTCCTCTTAAACATACTATTTCATATTCCTCCTAAATATACTACTTCATATTCCTCTTAAACATACTACTTCATATTCCTCTTAAATATACTTCTGCATATCCCTCTTAAACATACTACTTCATATTCCTCTTAAACATACTATTTCATATTGCTCTTAAACTTACTACTTCATATTCCTCTTTAACATACTACATCATATTCATCTTAAACATACTACTTCATATTCCTCTTAACATACTACTTCATATTCATCTCAAACATACTACTTCATATTCCTCTTAAATATACTACTTCATATTTCTCTTAAACATACTATTTCATATTCCTCTTAAACATACTACTTCATATTACTCTTAAACATAATACTTCATATTCCTCTTCAACATACTACTTCATATTCCTCTTACACATACTACTTCATATTCCTCTTAAACATACTACTTCATATTCCTCTTCAACATAATACTTCATATTCCTTTTAAACATACTACTTCATATTCCTCTTAAACATACTACTTCATATTCCTCTTAAACATACTACTTCATATTCCTCTTAAACATACTACTTCATATTCCTCTTAAATATACTACTTTATATTCCTCTTAAATATACTACTTCATATTCCTCTTAAATATACTACTGCATATTCCTCTTAAACATACTACTTCATATTCCTCTTAAATATACTACTTCATATTCCTCTTAAACATACTACTTCATATTCCTCTTCAACATACTACTTCTTATTCCTCTTAAACATACTACTTCATATTCCTCTTAAACATACTACTTCATATTCCTCTTAAACATACTACTTCATATTCCTCATAACCATAATACTTCATATTCCTCTTAAACATACTATTTCATATTCCCGTTAAACATACTACTTCATATTCCTCTTAAACATACTACTTTATATTCCTCTTAAATATACTACTTCATATTCCTCTTAAATATACTACTGCATATTCCTCTTAAACATACTACTTCATATTCCTCTTAAACATACTACTTCATATTTTTCTTAAACATACTACTTCATATTCCTCTTAAACATACTATTTCATATTCCTCTTAAACATACTACTTCATATTCCTACTAAACATTATACTTCATATTCCTCTTAAACATTCTACTTCATATTCCTCTTAAACATAATACTTCATATTCCTCTTAAACATACTATTTCATATTCCCGTTAAACATACTACTTCATATTCCTCTTAAACATACTACTTCATATTCCTCTTAAATATACTACATCATATTCCTCTTAAACATACTACTTCATATTCCTCTTAACATACTACTTCATATTCCTCTTAAACATACTACTTCATATTCCTCTTAAATATACTACTTCATATTCCTCTTAAAGATACTACTTCATATTCCTCTTAAACATACTACTTCATATTCCTCTTAAACATACTACTTCATATTCCTCTTCAACATACTACTTCATATTCCTCTTACACATACTACTTCATATTCCTCTTAAACATACTACTTCATATTCCTCTTAAACATAATACTTCATATTCCTCTTAAACATACTACTTCATATTCCTCTTAAACATACTACTTCATATTCCTCTTAAACATAATACTTCATATTCCTCTTAAACATACTATTTCATATTCCCGTTAAACATACTACTTCATATTCCTCTTAAACATACTACTTCATATTCCTCTTAAATATACTACATCATATTCCTCTTAAACATACTACTTCATATTCCTCTTAACATACTACTTCATATTCCTCTTAAACATACTACTTCATATTCCTCTTAAATATACTACTTCATATTCCTCTTAAAGATACTACTTCATATTCCTCTTAAACATACTACTTCATATTCCTCTTAAACATACTACTTCATATTCCTCTTCAACATACTACTTCATATTCCTCTTACATATACTACTTCATATTCCTCTTAAACATACTACTTAATATTCCTCTTAAACATAATACTTCATATTCCTCTTAAACATACTACTTCATATTCCTCTTAAACATACTACTTCATATTGCTCTTAAACATACTACTTCATATTCCTCTTAAACATACTATTTCATATTCCTCTTAAACATACTACTTCATATTACTCTTAAACATACTACTTGATATTCCTCTTCAACATACTACTTCATATTTCTCTTACACATACTACTTCATATTCCTCTTAAACATACTACTTCATATTCCTCTTCAACATAATACTTCATATTACTTTTAAACATACTACTTCATATTCCTCTTAAACATACTACTTTATATTCCTCTTAAACATACTACTTCATATTCCTCTTAAACATACTACTTCATATTCCTCTTAAATATACTACTTTATATTCCTCTTAAATATACTACTTCATATTCCTCTTAAATATACTACTGCATATTCCTCTTACACATACTACTTCATATTCCTCTTAAATATACTACTTCATATTCCTCTTAAACATACTACTTCATATTCCTCTTCAACATACTACTTCTAATTCCTCTTAAACATACTACTTCATATTCCTCTTAAACATACTACTTCATATTCCTCTTAAACATACTACTTCATATTCCTCATAAACATAATACTTCATATTCCTCTTAAACATACTATTTTATATTCCCGTTAAACATACTACTTCATATTCCTCTTAAACATACTACTTTATATTCCTCTTAAATATACTACTTCATATTCCTCTTAAATATACTACTGCATATTCCTCTTAAACATACTACTTCATATTCCTCTTAAACATACTACTTCATATTTTTCTTAAACATACTACTTCATATTCCTCTTAAACATACTATTTCATATTCCTCTTTAACATACTACTTCATATTCCTCCTAAACATAATACTTCATATTCCTCTTAAACATTCTACTTCATATTCCTCTTAAACATAATACTTCATATTCCTCTTAAACATACTATTTCATATTCCCGTTAAACATACTACTTCATATTCCTCTTAAACATACTACTTCATATTCCTCTTAAATATACTACATCATATTCCTCTTAAACATACTACTTCATATTCCTCTTAACATACTACTTCATATTCCTCTTAAACATACTACTTCATATTCCTCTTAAATATACTACTTCATATTCCTCTTAAAGATACTACTTCATATTCCTCTTAAGCATACTACTTCATATTCCTCTTAAACATACTACTTCATATTCATCTTCAACATACTACTTCATATTCCTCTTACACATACTACTTCATATTCATCTTAAGCATACTACTTCATATTCCTCTTAAATATACCACTTCATATTCCTCTTAAAGATACTACTTCAGATTCCTCTTAAACATACTACTTCATATTCCTCTTAAACATACTACTTCATATTCCTCTTCAACATACTACTTCATATTCCTCCTAAACATAATACTTCATATTCCTCTTAAACATACTATTTCATATTCCCGTTAAACATACTACTTCATATTCCTCTTAAACATACTACTTTATATTCCTCTTAAATATACTACTTCATATTCCTCTTAAATATGCTACTGCATATTCCTCTTAAACATACTACTTCATATTCCTCTTAAACATACTACTTCATATTTTTCTTAAACATACTACTTCATATTCCTCTTAAACATACTATTTCATATTCCTCTTAAACATACTACTTCATATTCCTCTTAAACATACTACTTCATATTCC
Source organism: Atherix ibis (assembly GCA_958298945.1). Classification (NCBI taxonomy): domain Eukaryota; kingdom Metazoa; phylum Arthropoda; class Insecta; order Diptera; family Athericidae; genus Atherix; species Atherix ibis. The sequence continues at coordinate 977,270 of CATQJD010000051.1, read as the reverse complement.
TCTTTAACATACTACTTCATATTCCTCTTCAACATACTATTTCATATTCCTCTTAAACATACTACTTCATATTCCTCATCAACATAATACTTTATATTCCTTTTAAACATACTACTTCATATTCCTCTTAAAGATACTACTTCATATTCCTCTTAAACATACTATTTCATATTCCTCTTAAACATATTACTTCATGTTCCTCTTAAAGGTAATACTTCATATTCCTCTTAAACATACTACTTCATATTCCTCTTAAACATACTACTTCATATTCCTCTTAAACATAATACTTCATATTCCTCTTAAACATACTACTTCATATTCCTCTTAAACATACTACTTCATATTCCTCTTAAACATACTACTTCATATTCCTCTTAAACATAATACTTCATATTGCTCTTAAACGTTCTACTTCATATTCCTCTTAAACATACTATTTCATATTCCTCCTAAATATACTACTTCATATTCCTCTTAAACATACTACTTCATATTCCTCTTAAATATACTTCTGCATATCCCTCTTAAACATACTGCTTCATATTCCTCTTAAACATACTATTTCATATTGCTCTTAAACTTACTACTTCATATTCCTCTTTAACATACTACATCATATTCATCTTAAACATACTACTTCATATTCCTCTTAACATACTACTTCATATTCCTCTCAAACATACTACTTCATATTCCTCTTAAATATACTACTTCATATTCCTCTTAAACATACTATTTCATATTCCTCTTAAACATACTACTTCATATTACTCTTAAACATACTACTTCATATTCCTCTTCAACATACTACTTCATATTCCTCTTACACATACTACTTCACATTCCTCTTAAACATACTACTTCATATTCCTCTTCAACATAATACTTCATATTCCTTTTAAACATACTACTTCATATTCCTCTTAAACATACTACTTCATATTCCTCTTAAACATACTACTTCATATTCCTCTTAAACATACTACTTCATATTCCTCTTAAATATACTACTTTATATTCCTCTTAAATATACTACTTCATATTCCTCTTAAATATACTACTGCATATTCCTCTTAAACATACTACTTCATATTCCTCTTAAATATACTACTTCATATTCCTCTTAAACATACTACTTCATATTCCTCTTCAACATACTACTTCTTATTCCTCTTAAACATACTACTTCATATTCCTCTTAAACATACTACTTCATATTCCTCTTAAACATACTACTTCATATTCCTCATAACCATAATACTTCATATTCCTCTTAAACATACTATTTCATATTCCCGTTAAACATACTACTTCATATTCCTCTTAAACATACTACTTTATATTCCTCTTAAATATACTACTTCATATTCCTCTTAAATATACTACTGCATATTCCTCTTAAACATACTACTTCATATTCCTCTTAAACATACTACTTCATATTTTTCTTAAACATACTACTTCATATTCCTCTTAAACATACTATTTCATATTCCTCTTAAACATACTACTTCATATTCCTCCTAAACATAATACTTCATATTCCTCTTAAACATTCTACTTTATATTCCTCTTAAACATAATACTTCATATTCCTCTTAAACATACTATTTCATATTCACGTTAAGCATACTACTTCATATTCCTCTTAAACATACTACTTCATATTCCTCTTAAATATACTACATCATATTCCTCTTAAACATACTACTTCATATTCCTCTTAACATACTACTTCATATTCCTCTTAAACATACTACTTCATATTCCTCTTAAATATACTACTTCATATTCCTCTTAAAGATACTACTTCATATTTCTCTTAAACATACTACTTCATATTCCTCTTTAACATACTACTTCATATTCCTCTTCAACATACTACTTCATATTCCTCTTACACATACTACTTCATATTCCTCTTAAACATACTACTTCATATTCCTCTTAAATATACCACTTCATATTCCTCTTAAAGATACTACTTCATATTCCTCTTAAACATACTACTTCATATTCCTCTTAAACATATTACTTCATATTCCTCTTCAACATACTACTTCATATTCCTCTTAAACATAATACTTCATATTCCTCTTAAACATACTATTTCATATTCCCGTTAAACATACTACTTCATATTCCTCTTAAACATACTACTTTATATTCCTCTTAAATATACTACTTCATATTCCTCTTAAATATGCTATTGCATATTCCTCTTAAACATACTACTTCATATTCTTCTTAAACATACTACTTCATATTTTTCTTAAACAAACTACTTCATATTCCTCTTAAATATCCTACTTCATATTCCTCTTAAACATACTACTTCATATTCCTCTTAAACATAATACTTCATATTCCTCTTAAACATACTACTTCATATTCCTCTTAAACATACTACTTCATATTCCTCCTAAATATACTACTTCATATTCATCTTAAACATACTACTTCATATTCCTCTTAAATATACTTCTACATATTCCTCTTAAACATACTACTTCATATTCCTCTTAAACATACTACTTCATATTGCTCTTAAACATACTACTTCATATTCCTCTTAAACATACTACATCATATTCGTCTTAAACATACTACTTCATATTCCTCTTAAGCATACTACTTCATATTCTTCTTAAACATACTACTTCATATTCCTCTTCAACATACTACTTCATATTCCTCTTACACATACTACTTCATATTCCTCTTAAACATACTACTTCATATTCCTCTTCAACATAATACTTCATACTCCTTTTAAACATACTACTTCATATTCCTCTCAAACATACTTCTTCATATTTTCTTAAACATACTACTTCATGTTCCTCTTACACATACTACTTCATATTCCTCTTAAACATACTACTTCATATTCCTCTTAAGCATACTACTTCATATTCTTCTTAAACATACTACTTCATATTCCTCTTCAACATACTACTTCATATTCCTCTTACACATACTACTTCATATTCCTCTTAAACATACTACTTCATATTCCTCTTCAACATAATACTTCATATTCCTTTTAAACATACTACTTCATATTCCTCTCAAACATACTTCTTCATATTTTCTTAAACATACTACTTCATATTCCTCTTAAACATACTACTTCATATTCCTCTTTAACATACTACTTCATATTCGTCTTCAACATACTACTTCATATTCCTCTTAAACATACTAATTCATATTCCTCTTAAACATACTACTTCATATTCCTCTTAAATATACTACTTCATATTTCTCTTAAACATACTACTTCAAATTCCTCTTCAACATACTACTTCATATTCCTCCTAAATATACTACTTCATATTCGTCTTAAACATACTACTTCATATTCCTCTTAAACATACTACTTCATATTCCTCATAACCATAATACTTCATATTCCTCTTAAACATACTATTTCATATTCCCGTTAAACATACTACTTCATATTCCTCTTAAACATACTACTTTATATTCCTCTTAAATATACTACTTCATATTCCTCTTAAATATACTACTGCATATTCCTCTTAAACATACTACTTCATATTCCTCTTAAACATACTACTTCATATTCCTCTTAACATACTACTTCATATTCCTCTCAAACATACTACTTCATATTCCCCTTAAATATACTACTTCATATTCCTCTTAAACATACTATTTCATATTTCTCTTAAACATACTACTTCATATTACTCTTAAACATACTACTTCATATTCCTCTTCAACATACTACTTCATATTCCTCTTACACATACTACTTCACATTCCTCTTAAACATACTACTTCATCATCCTCTTCAACATAATACCTCATATTCCTTTTAAACATACTACTTCATATTCCTCTTAAACATACTACTTCATATTCCTCTTAAACATACTACTTCATATTCCTCTTAAACATACTACTTCATATTCCTCTTAAATATACTACTTTATATTCCTCTTAAATATACTACTTCATATTCCTCTTAAATATACTACTGCATATTCCTCTTAAACATACTACTTCATATTCCTCTTAAATATACTACTTCATATTCCTCTTAAACATACTACTTCATATTCCTCTTCAACATACTACTTCTTATTCCTCTTAAACATACTACTTCATATTCCTCTTAAACATACTACTTCATATTCCTCTTAAACATACTACTTCATATTCCTCATAACCATAATACTTCATATTCCTCTTAAACATACTATTTCATATTCCCGTTAAACATACTACTTCATATTCCTCTTAAACATACTACTTTATATTCCTCTTAAATATACTACTTCATATTCCTCTTAAATATACTACTTCATATTCCTCTTAAACATACTACTTCATATTCCTCTTAAACATACTACTTCATATTGTTCTTAAACATACTACTTCATATTCCTCTTAAACATACTATTTCATATTCCTCTTAAACATACTACTTCATATTCCTCATAAACATAATACTTCATATTCCTCTTAAACATTCTACTTCATATTCCTCTTAAACATAATACTTCATATTCCTCTTAAACATACTATTTCATATTCCCGTTAAACATACTACTTCATATTCCTCTTAAACATACTACTTCATATTCCTCTTAAATATACTACATCATATTCCTCTTAAACATACTACTTCATATTCCTCTTAACATACTACTTCATATTCCTCTTAAACATACTACTTCATATTCCTCTTAAATATACTACTTCATATTCCTCTTAAAGATACTACTTCATATTTCTCTTAAACATACTACTTCATATTCCTCTTAAACATACTACTTCATATTCCTCTTCAACATACTACTTCATATTCCTCTAACACATACTACTTCATATTCCTCTTAAACATACTACTTCATATTCCACTTAAATATACCACTTCATATTCCTCTTAAAGATACTACTTCATATTTCTCTTAAACATACTACTTCATATTCCTCTTAAACATATTACTTCATATTCCTCTTCAACATACTACTTCATATTCCTCTTAAACATAATACTTCATATTCCTCTTAAACATACTATTTCATATTCCCGTTAAACATACTACTTCATATTCCTCTTAAACATACTACTTTATATTCCTCTTAAATATACTACTTCATATTCCTCTTAAATATGCTACTGCATATTCCTCTTAAACATACTACTTCATATTCTTCTTAAACATACTACTTCATATTATTCTTAAACATACTACTTCATATTCCTCTTAAACATACTATTTCATATTCCTCTTAAACATACTACTTCATATTCCTCTTAAACATAATACTTCATATTCCTCTTAAACATTCTACTTCATATTCCTCTTAAACATACTACTTCATATTCCTCCTAAATATACTACTTCATATTCGTCTTAAACATACTACTTCATATTCCTCTTAAATATACTTCTACATATTCCTCTTAAACATACTACTTCATATTCCTCTTAAACATACTACTTCATATTGCTCTTAAACATACTACTTCATATTCCTCTTAAACATACTACATCATATTCCTCTTAAACATACTACTTCATATTCCTCTTAAGCATACTACTTCATATTCTTCTTAAACATACTACTTCATATTCCTCTTCAACATACTACTTCATATTCCTCTTACACATACTACTTCATATTCCTCTTAAACATACTACTTCATATTCCTCTTCAACATAATACTTCATATTCCTTTTAAACATACTACTTCATATTCCTCTCAAACATACTTCTTCATATTTTCTTAAACATACTACTTCATGTTCCTCTTAAACATACTACTTCATATTCCTCTTAAACATACTACTTCATATTCCTCTTAAGCATACTACTTCATATTCTTCTTAAACATACTACTTCATATTCCTCTTCAACATACTACTTCATATTCCTCTTACACATACTACTTCATATTCCTCTTAAACATACTACTTCATATTCCTCTTCAACATAATACTTCATATTCCTTTTAAACATACTACTTCATATTCCTCTCAAACATACTTCTTCATATTTTCTTAAACATACTACTTCATATTCCTCTTAAACATACTACTTCATATTCCTCTTTAACATACTACTTCATATTCGTCTTCAACATACTACTTCATATTCCTCTTAAACATACTAATTCATATTCCTCTTAAACATACTACTTCATATTCCTCTTAAATATACTACTTCATATTTCTCTTAAACATACTACTTCAAATTCCTCTTCAACATACTACTTCAAATTCCTCCTAAATATACTACTTCATATTCGTCTTAAACATACTACTTGATATTCCTCTTAAATATACTTCTGCATATTCATCTTAAACATACTACTTCATATTTTTCCTAAACATACTACTTCATATTCCTCTTAAACATACTATTTCATATTCCTCTTAAACATACTACTTCATATTCCTCTTAAACATACTACTTCATATTCCTCTTTAACATACTACTTCATATTCCTCTTCAACATACTATTTCATATTCCTCTTAAACATACTACTTCATATTCCTCATCAACATAATACTTTATATTCCTTTTAAACATACTACTTCATATTCCTCTTAAACATACTACTTCATATTCCTCTTAAACATACTATTTCATATTCCTCTTAAACATATTACTTCATATTCCTCTTAAAGATAATACTTCATATTCCTCTTAAACATACTTCTTCATATTCCTCTTAAACATACTTCATATTCCTCTTAAACATACTACTTCATATTCCTCTTAAACATACTACTTCATATTCCTCTTAAACATACTACTTCATATTCCTCTTAAACATAATACTTCATATTTCTCTTAAACGTTCTACTTCATATTCCTCTTAAACATACTATTTCATATTCCTCCTAAATATACTACTTCATATTCCTCTTAAACATACTACTTCATATTCCTCTTAAATATACTTCTGCATATCCCTCTTAAACATACTACTTCATATTCCTCTTAAACATACTATTTCATATTGCTCTTAAACTTACTACTTCATATTCCTCTTTAACATACTACATCATATTCATCTTAAACATACTACTTCATATTCCTCTTAACATACTACTTCATATTCATCTCAAACATACTACTTCATATTCCTCTTAAATATACTACTTCATATTTCTCTTAAACATACTATTTCATATTCCTCTTAAACATACTACTTCATATTACTCTTAAACATAATACTTCATATTCCTCTTCAACATACTACTTCATATTCCTCTTACACATACTACTTCATATTCCTCTTAAACATACTACTTCATATTCCTCTTCAACATAATACTTCATATTCCTTTTAAACATACTACTTCATATTCCTCTTAAACATACTACTTCATATTCCTCTTAAACATACTACTTCATATTCCTCTTAAACATACTACTTCATATTCCTCTTAAATATACTACTTTATATTCCTCTTAAATATACTACTTCATATTCCTCTTAAATATACTACTGCATATTCCTCTTAAACATACTACTTCATATTCCTCTTAAATATACTACTTCATATTCCTCTTAAACATACTACTTCATATTCCTCTTCAACATACTACTTCTTATTCCTCTTAAACATACTACTTCATATTCCTCTTAAACATACTACTTCATATTCCTCTTAAACATACTACTTCATATTCCTCATAACCATAATACTTCATATTCCTCTTAAACATACTATTTCATATTCCCGTTAAACATACTACTTCATATTCCTCTTAAACATACTACTTTATATTCCTCTTAAACATACTACTTCATATTCCTCTTAAATATACTACTGCATATTCCTCTTAAACATACTACTTCATATTCCTCTTAAACATACTACTTCATATTTTTCTTAAACATACTACTTCATATTCCTCTTAAACATACTATTTCATATTCCTCTTAAACATACTACTTCATATTCCTACTAAACATTATACTTCATATTCCTCTTAAACATTCTACTTCATATTCCTCTTAAACATAATACTTCATATTCCTCTTAAACATACTATTTCATATTCCCGTTAAACATACTACTTCATATTCCTCTTAAACATACTACTTCATATTCCTCTTAAATATACTACATCATATTCCTCTTAAACATACTACTTCATATTCCTCTTAACATACTACTTCATATTCCTCTTAAACATACTACTTCATATTCCTCTTAAATATACTACTTCATATTCCTCTTAAAGATACTACTTCATATTCCTCTTAAACATACTACTTCATATTCCTCTTAAACATACTACTTCATATTCCTCTTCAACATACTACTTCATATTCCTCTTACACATACTACTTCATATTCCTCTTAAACATACTACTTCATATTCCTCTTAAATATACCACTTCATATTCCTCTTAAAGATACTACTTCATATTCCTCTTAAACATACTACTTCATATTCCTCTTAAACATACTACTTCATATTCCTCTTCAACATACTACTTCATATTCCTCTTAAACATAATACTTCATATTCCTCTTAAACATACTATTTCATATTCCCGTTAAACATACTACTTCATATTCCTCTTAAACATACTACTTTATATTCCTCTTAAATATACTACTTCATATTCCTCTTAAATATGCTACTGCATATTCCTCTTAAACATACTACTTCATATTCCTCTTAAACATACTACTTCATATTTTTCTTAAACATACTACTTCATATTCCTCTTAAACATACTATTTCATATTCCTCTTAAACATACTACTTCATATTCCTCTTAAACATAATACTTCATATTCCTCTTAAACATTCTACTTCATATTCCTCTTAAACATACTACTTCATATTCCTCCTAAATATACTACTTCATATTCGTCTTAAACATACTACTTCATATTCCTCTTAAATATACTTCTACATATTCCTCTTAAACATACTACTTCATATTCCTCTTAAACAAACTACTTCATATTGCTCTTAAACATACTACTTCATATTCCTCTTAAACATACTACATCATATTCTTCTTAAACATACTACTTCATATTCCTCTTAAGCATACTACTTCATATTCTTCTTAAACATACTACTTCATATTCCTTTTAAACATACTACTTCATATTCCTCTCAAACATACTTCTTCATATTTTCTTAAACATACTACTTCATATTCCTCTTAAACATACTACTTCATATTCCTCTTTAACATACTACTTCATATTCGTCTTCAACATACTACTTCATATTCCTCTTAAACATACTAATTCATATTCCTCTTAAACATACTACTTCATATTCCTCTTAAACATACTATTTCATATTCCTCTTAAACATACTACTTCATATTCCTACTAAACATTATACTTCATATTCCTCTTAAACATTCTACTTCATATTCCTCTTAAACATAATACTTCATATTCCTCTTAAACATACTATTTCATATTCCCGTTAAACATACTACTTCATATTCCTCTTAAACATACTACTTCATATTCCTCTTCAACATAATACTTCATATTCCTCTTAAACATACTACTTCATATTCCTCTTAACATACTTCTTCATATTTTCTTAAACATACTACTTCATATTCCTCTTAAACATACTACTTCATATTCCTCTTAAACATACTACTTCATATTCCTCTTAAGCATACTACTTCATATTCTTCTTAAACATACTACTTCATATTCCTCTTCAACATACTACTTCATATTCCTCTTACACATACTACTTCATATTCCTCTTAAACATACTACTTCATATTCCTCTTCAACATAATACTTCATATTCCTTTTAAACATACTACTTCATATTCCTCTCAAACATACTTCTTCATATTTTCTTAAACATACTACTTCATATTCCTCTTAAACATACTACTTCATATTCCTCTTTAATATACTACTGCATATTCCTCTTAAACATACTACTTCATATTCCTCTTAAACATGCTACTTCATATTTTTCTTAAACATACTACTTCATATTCCTCTTAAACATACTATTTCATATTCCTCTTAAACATACTACTTCATATTCCTACTAAACATTATACTTCATATTCCTCTTAAACATTCTACTTCATATTCCTCTTAAACATAATACTTCATATTCCTCTTAAACATACTATTTCATATTCCCGTTAAACATACTACTTCATATTCCTCTTAAACATACTACTTCATATTCCTCTTAAATATACTACATCATATTCCTCTTAAACATACTACTTCATATTCCTCTTAACATACTACTTCATATTCCTCTTAAACATACTACTTCATATTCCTCTTAAATATACTACTTCATATTCCTCTTAAAGATACTACTTCATATTCCTCTTAAACATACTACTTCATATTCCTCTTAAACATACTACTTCATATTCCTCTTCAACATACTACTTCATATTCCTCTTACGCATACTACTTCATATTCCTCTTAAACATACTACTTCATATTCCTCTTAAATATACCACTTCATATTCCTCTTAAAGATACTACTTCATGTTCCTCTTAAACATACTACTTCATATTCCTCTTAAACATACTACTTCATATTCCTCTTCAACATACTACTTCATATTCCTCTTAAACATAATACTTCATATTCCTCTTAAACATACTATTTCATATTCCCGTTAAACATATTACTTCATATTCCTCTTAAACATACTACTTTATATTCCTCTTAAATATACTACTTCATATTCCTCTTAAATATGCTACTGCATATTCCTCTTAAACATACTACTTCATATTCCTCTTAAACATACTACTTCATATTTTTCTTAAACATACTACTTCATATTCCTCTTAAACATACTATTTCATATTCCTCTTAAACATACTACTTCATATTCCTCTTAAACATAATACTTCATATTCCTCTTAAACATTCTACTTCATATTCCTCTTAAACATACTACTTCATATTCCTCCTAAATATACTACTTCATATTCGTCTTAAACATACTACTTCATATTTCTCTTAAATATACTTCTACATATTCCTCTTAAACATACTACTTCATATTCCTCTTAAACATACTACTTCATATTGCTCTTAAACATACTACTTCATATCCCTCTTAAACATACTACATCATATTCCTCTTAAACATACTACTTCATATTCCTCTTAAGCATACTACTTCATATTCTTCTTAAACATACTACTTCATATTCCTCTTCAACATACCACTTCATATTCCTCTTACACATACTACTTCATATTCCTCTTAAACATACTACTTCATATTCCTCTTCAACATAATACTTCATATTCCTTTTAAACATACTACTTCATATTCCTCTCAAACATACTTCTTCATATTTTCTTAAACATACTACTTCATATTCCTCTTAAACATACTACTTCATATTCCTCTTAAACATACTACTTCATATTCCTCTTAAGCATACTACTTCATATTCTTCTTAAACATACTACTTCATATTCCTCTTCAACATACTACTTCATATTCCTCTTACACATACTACTTCATATTCCTCTTAAACATACTACTTCATATTCCTCTTCAACATAATACTTCATATTCCTTTTAAACATACTACTTCATATTCCTCTCAAACATACTTCTTCATATTTTCTTAAACATACTACTTCATATTCCTCTTAAACATACTACTTCATATTCCTCTTTAACATACTACTTCATATTCGTCTTCAACATACTACTTCATATTCCTCTTAAACATACTAATTCATATTCCTCTTAAACATACTACTTCATATTCCTCTTAAATATACTACTTCATATTTCTCTTAAACATACTACTACAAATTCCTCTTCAACATACTACTTCATATTCCTCCTAAATATACTACTTCATATTCGTCTTAAACATACTACTTGATATTCCTCTTAAATATACTTCTGCATATTCATCTTAAACATACTACTTCATATTTTTCCTAAACATACTACTTCGTATTCCTCTTAAACATACTATTTCATATTCCTCTTAAACATACTACTTCATATTCCTCTTAAACATACTACTTCATATTCCTCTTAAATATACTACATCATATTCCTCTTAAACATACTACTTCATATTCCTCTTAACATACTACTTCATATTCCTCTTAAAGATACAACTTCATATTCCTCTTAAATATACTACTTCATATTCCTCTTTAAGATACTACTTTATATTCCTCTTAAGCATACTACTTCATATTCCTCTTAAACATACTACTTCATATTCCTCTTCAACATACTACTTCATATTCCTCTTACACCTACTACTTCATATTCCTCTTAAACATACTACTTCATATTCCTCTTAAATATACCACTTCATATTCCTCTTAAAGATACTACTTCATATTCCTCTTAAACATACTGCTTCATTTTCCTCTTAAACATACTTCTTCATATTCCTCTTCAACATACTACTTCATATTCCTCTTATACATACTACTTCGTATTCCTCATAAACATACTACTTCATATTCCTCTTAAATATACTACTTCATATTCCTCTTTAACATACTACTTCATATTCCTCTTCAACATACTATTTAATATTCCTCTTAAACATACTACTTCATATTCCTCATCAACATAATACTTCATAATCCTTTTAAACATACTACTTCATATTCCTCTTAAACATACAACTTCATATTCCTCTTAAACATACTACTTCATATTCCTCTTCAACATACTACTTCATATTCCTCTTACACATACTACTTCATATTCCTCTTAAACATACTACTTCATATTCCTCTTCAACATAATACTTCATATTCCTTTTAAACATACTACTTCATATTCCTCTCAAACATACTTCTTCATATTTTCTTAAACATACTACTTCATATTCCTCTTAAACATACTACTTCATATTCCTCTTTAACATACTACTTCATATTCGTCTTCAACATACTACTTCATATTCCTCTTAAACATACTAATTCATATTCCTCTTAAACATACTACTTCATATTCCTCTTAAATATACTACTTCATATTTCTCTTAAACATACTACTACAAATTCCTCTTCAACATACTACTTCATATTCCTCCTAAATATACTACTTCATATTCGTCTTAAACATACTACTTGATATTCCTCTTAAATATACTTCTGCATATTCCTCTTAAGCATACTACTTCATATTCTTCTTAAACATACTACTTCATATTCCTCTTCAACATACTACTTCATATTCCTCTTACACATACTACTTCATATTCCTCTTAAACATACTACTTCATATTCCTCTTCAACATAATACTTCATATTCCTTTTAAACATACTACTTCATATTCCTCTCAAACATACTTCTTCATATTTTCTTAAACATACTACTTCATATTCCTCTTAAACATAATACTTCATATTCCTCTTTAACATACTACTTCATATTCGTCTTCACCATACTACTTCATATTCCTCTTAAACATACTAATTCATATTCCTCTTAAACATACTACTTCATATTCCTCTTAAATATACTACTTCATATTTCTCTTAAACATACTACTACAAATTCCTCTTCAACATACTACTTCATATTCCTCCTAAATATACTACTTCATATTCGTCTTAAACATACTACTTGATATTCCTCTTAAATATACTTCTGCATATTCATCTTAAACATACTACTTCATATTTTTCCTAAACATACTACTTCATATTCCTCTTAAACATACTATTTCATATTCCTCTTAAACATACTACTTCATATTCCTCTTAAACATACTACTTCATATTCCTCTTAAATATACTACATCATATTCCTCTTAAACATACTACTTCATATTCCTCTTAACATACTACTTCATATTCCTCTTAAATATACTACTTCATATTCCTCTTAAATATACTACTTCATATTCCTCTTTAAGATACTACTTTATATTCCTCTTAAGCATACTACTTCATATTCCTCTTAAACATACTACTTCATATTCCTCTTCAACATAATACTTCATATTCCTCTTACACCTACTACTTCATATTCCTCTTAAACATACTACTTCATATTCCTCTTAAATATACCACTTCATATTCCTCTTAAAGATACTACTTCATATTCCTCTTAAACATACTGCTTCATTTTCCTCTTAAACATACTACTTCATATTCCTCTTCAACATACTACTTCATATTCCTCTTATACATACTACTTCGTATTCCTCATAAACATACTACTTCATATTCCTCTTAAACATACTACTTCATATTCCTCTTTAACATACTACTTCATATTCCTCTTCAACATACTATTAATATTCCTCTTAAACATACTACTTCATATTCCTCATTAACATAATACTTCATAATCCTTTTAAACATACTACTTCATATTCCTCTTAAACATACTACTTCATATTCCTCTTAAACATACTATTTCATATTCCTCTTAAACATACTACTTCATATTCCTCCAAAACATACCACTTCATATTCCTCTTAAACATACTACTTCATGTTCCTCTTTAACATACTACTTCATATTCCTCTTCAACATACTATTTAATATCCCTCCTTAAACAAACTACTTCAAATCCCTCATCAACATAATACTTCATATCTTTTAAACATACTACTTCATATTCCTCTTAAACATACTACTTCATATTCCTCTTAAACATAATACTTCATATTCCTCTTAAACATACTACTTCATATTCCTCTTAAACATACTACTTCATATTCCTCTTAAACATACTACTTCATATTCCTCTTAAACATAATACTTCATATTCCTCTTAAACATACTACTTCATATTCCTCTTAAACATACTACTTCATATTCCTCTTAAACATAATACTTCATATTCCTCTTAAACATTCTACTTCATATTCCTCTTAAGCATACTACTTCATAGTCCTCCTAACTATACTACTTCATATTCCTCTTAAACATACTACTTCATATTCCTCTTAAATATACTTCTGCATATCCCTCTTAAACATACTACTTCATATTCCTCTTAAACATACTACTTCATATTGCTCTTAAACTTACTGCTTCATATTCCTCTTAAACATACTACATCATATTCCTCTTAAACATACTACTTCATATTCCTCTTAACATACTACTTCATATTCCTCTTAAACATTCTACTTCATATTCCTCTTAAATATACTACTTCATATTCCTCTTAAACATACTACTTCATATTCCTCTTAAACATACTACTTCATATTCCTCTTAAACATACTACTTCATATTCCTCTTCAACATACTACTTCATATTCCTCTTACACATACTACTTCATATTCCTCTTAAACATACTACTTCATATTCCTCTTCAATATAATACTTCATATTCCTTTTAAACATACTACTTCATATTCCTCTTAAACATACTACTTCATATTCCTCTTAAACATAATACTTCATATTCCTCTTAAACATTGTACTTCATATTCCTCTTAAACATACTACTTCATATTCCTCTTACACATACTACTTCATATTCCTCTTAAACATACTACTTCATATTCCTCTTTAACATAATACTTCATATTCCTTTTAAACATACTACTTCATATTCCTCTTAAACATACTACTTCATATTCCTCTTAAACATACTACTTCATATTCCTCTTAAACATACTACTTCATATTCATCTTAAATATACTACTTTATATTCCTCTTAAATATACTACTTCATATTCCTCTTAAATATACTACTGCATATTCCTCTTAAACATACTACTTCATATTCCTCTTAAATATACTACTTCATATTCCTCTTAAACATACCACTTCATATTCCTCTTCAACATACTACTTCTTATTCCTCTTAAACATACTACTTCATATTCCTCTTAAACATACTACTTCATATTCCTCTTAAACATACTACTTCATATTCCTCATAAACATAATACTTCATATTCCTCTTAAACATACTATATCATATTCCCGTTAAACATACTACTTCATATTCCTCTTAAACATACTACTTTATATTCCCCTTAAATATACTACTTCATATTCCTCTTAAATATACTACTGCATATTCCTCTTAAACATACTACTTCATATTCCTCTTAAACATACTACTTCATATTTTTCTTAAACATACTACTTCATATTCCTCTTAAACATACTATTTCATATTCCTCTTAAACATACTAATTCATATTCCTTCTAAACATAATACTTCATATTCCTCTTAAACATTCTACTTCATATTCCTCTTAAACATAATACTTCTTATTCCTCTTAAACATACTATTTCATATTCTTGTTAAACATACTACTTCATATTCCTCTTAAACATACTACTTCATATTCCTCTTAAATATACTACATCATATTCCTCTTAAACATACTACTTCATATTCCTCTTAACCTACTACTTCATATTCCTCTTAAACATACTACTTCATATTTCTCTTAAATATACTACTTCATATTCTCTTAAAGATACTACTTCATATTCCTCTTAAACATACTACTTCATATTCCTCTTAAACATACTACTTTATATTCCTCTTCAACATACTACTTCATATTCCTCTTACACATACTACTTCATATTCCTCTTAAACATACTACTTCATATTCCTCTTAAATATACCACTTCATATTCCTCTTAAAGATACTACTTCATATTCCTCTTAAACATACTACTTCATATTCCTCTTAAACATACTACTTTATATTCCTCTTCAACATACTACTTCATATTCCTCTTAAACATAATACTTCATATTCCTCTTAAACATACTATTTCATATTCCGTTAAACATACTACTTCATATTCCTCTTAAACATACTACTTTATATTCCTCTTAAATATACTACTTCATATTCCTCTTAAATATACTATTGCATATTAATCTTAAACATACTACTTCATATTCCTCTTAAGCATACTACTTCATATTTTTCTTGAACATACTACTTCCTATTCCTCTTAAACATACTATTTCATATTCCTCTTAAACATACTACTTCATATTCCTCTTAAACATAATAATTCATATTACTCTTAAACATTCTACTTCATATTCCTCTTAAACATACTACTTCATATTCCCTCTAAATATACTACTTCATATTCGTCTTAAACATACTACTTCATATTCCTCTTAAATATACTTCTGCATATTCCTCTTAAACATACTACTTCATATTCCTCTTAAACATACTTCTTCATATTGCTCTTAAGCATACTACTTGATATTCCCCTTAAACATAATACATCATATTCCTCTTAAACATACTACTTGTTCTAAGATATTCCTCTTAACATACTACTTCATATTCCTCTTAAACATACTACTTCATATTCCTCTTAAATATACTACTTCATATTCCTCTTAAACATACTACTTCATATTCCTCTTAAACATACTACTTCATATTCTTCTCAAACATACTACTTCATATTCCTCTTCAACATACTACTTCATATTCCTCTTACACATACTATTTCATATTCCTCTTAAACATACTACTTCATATTCCTCTTCAACATAATACTTCATATTCCTTTTAAAAATACTACTTCATATTCCTCTCAAACATACTTCTTCATATTTTCTTAAACATACTACTTCATATTCCTCTTAAATATACCACTTCATATTCCTCTTAAAGATACTACTTCATATTCCTCTTAAACATACTACTTCATATTCCTCTTAAATATACTACTTCATATTCCTCTTCAACATACTACTTCATATTCCTCTTACACATACTACTTCGTATTCCTCATAAACATACTACTTCATATTCGTCTTAAACATACTACTTCATATTCCTCTTTAACATACTACTTCATATTCCTCATCAACAAAATACTTCATATTCCTTTTAAACATACTACTTCATATTCCTCTTAAACATACTACTTCATATTCCTCTTAAACATACTATTTCATATTCCTCTTAAACATACTACTTCATATTCCTCTGAAACATACCACTTCATATTCCTCTTAAACATACTACTTCATATTCCTCTTTAACATACTACTTCATATTCCTCTTCAACATACTATTTAATATCCCTCTTAAACATACTACTTCATATTCCTCAACAACATTATACTTCATATTCCTCTTAAACATACTATTTCATATTCCTCTTAAACATACTACTTCATATTCCTCTTAAACATACTACTTCATATTCCTCTTAAACATAATACTTCACATTCCTCTTAAACATACTACTTCATATTCCTCTTAAACATACTACTTCATATTCCTCTTAAACATACTACTTCATATTCCTCTTAAACATAATACTTCATATTCCTCTTAAACATTCTACTTCACATTCCTCTTAAACATACTACTTCATATTCCTCCTAACTATACTACTTCATATTCCTCTTAAACATACTACTTCATATTCCTCTTAAACATACTACTTCATATTGCTCTTAAACTTACTACTTCATATTCCTCTTAAACATACTACATCATATTCCTCTTAAACATACTTCTTCATATTACTCTTAACATACTACTTCATATTCCTCTTAAACGTTCTACTTCATATTTCTCTTAAATATACTACTTCATATTCCTCTTAAACATACTACTTCATATTTCTCTTAAACATACTACTTCATATTCCTCTTAAACATACTACTTCATATTCCTCTTCAACATACTACTTCATATTCCTCTTACACATACTACTTCATATTCCTCTTAAACATACTACTTCAGATTCCTCTTCAACATAATACTTCATATTCCTTTTAAACATACTACTTCATATTCCTCTTAAACATACTACTTCATATTCCTCATAAATATACTACTTCATATTCCTCTTAAACATACTACTTCATATTCCTCTTAAATATACTTCTGCATATTTCTCTTAAATATACTACTTCATATTCCTCTTAAACATACTACTTCATATTCCTCTTAAATATACTACTTCATATTCCTCTTAAACATACCACTTCATATTCCTTTTCAACATACTACTTCATATTCCTCTTAAACATACTACTTCATATTCCTCTTAAACATACTACTTCATATCTTTTAAACATACTACTTCATATTCCTCTTAAACATACTACTTCATATTCCTCTTAAACATACTATTTCATATTCCTCTTAAACATACAACTTCATATTCCTCTTAAACATAATACTTCATATTCCTCTTAAACATACTACTTCATATTCCTCTTAAACATACTACTTTATATTCCTCTTAAACATACTACTTCATATTCCTCTTAAACATAATACTTCATATTCCTCTTAAACATACTACTTCATATTCCTCTTAAACATACTACTTCATATTCCACTTAAACATACTACTTCATATTCCTCTTAAACATACTACTTCATATTCCTCTTCAACATACTACTTTCTATTCCTCTTACACATACTACTTCATATTCCTCTTAAACATACTACTTCATATTCCTCTTAAACATACTACTTCATATTCCTCTTAAGCATATTATTTCATATTCCTCTTAAATATACTACTTTATATTCCTCTTAAATATACTTCTTCATATTCCTCTTAAATATATTACTGCATATTTCTCTTAAACATACTACTTCATATTCCTCTTGAATATACTACTTCATATACCTCTTAAACATACTACTTCATATTCCTCTTCAACATTCTACTTCATATTCCTCTTAAACATACTACTTCATATTCCTCTTAAACATACTAATTCATATTCGCCTTAAACATACTACTTCATATTCCTCTTAAGCATACTACTTTATATTCCTCTTAAACATACTACTTCATATTCCTCTTTAACATACTACTTCATATGCCTCTTAAACATAATACTTCATATTCCTCTTAAACATTCTACTTCATATTCCTCTTAAACATACTACTTCATATTCCTCCTAAATATACTACTTCATATTCCTTTTAAACATACTACTTCATATTCCTCTTAAATATACTTCTGCATATTCCTCTTCAACATACTACTTCATATTCCTCTTAAACATACTACTTCATATTCCTCTTAAATATACTACTTCATATTCCTCTTAAACATACTACTTCATATTCCTCTTAAGCATACTATTTCATATTCCTCTTAAATATACTACTTTATATTCCTCTTAAATATACTTCTTCATATTCCTCTTAAATATATTACTGCATATTTCTCTTAAACATACTACTTCATATACCTCTTGAATATACTACTTCATATACGTCTTAAACATACTACTTCATATTCCTCTTCAGCATACTACTTCATATTCCTCTTAAACATACTACTTCAGATTCCTCTTAAACATAATACTTCACATTCCTCTTAAACATACTACTTCATATTCCTCTTAAACATACTACTTCATATTCCTCTTAAACATACTACTTCATATTCCTCTTAAACATAATATTTCATATTCCTCTTAAACATTCTACTTCATATTCCTCTTAAACATACTACTTCATATTCCTCCTAACTATACTACTTCATATTCCTCTTAAACATACTACTTCATATTCCTCTTAAATATACTTCTGCATATCCCTCTTAAACATACTACTTCATATTCCTCTTAAACATACTACTTCATATTGCTCTTAAACTTACTACTTCATATTCCTCTTAAACATACTACATCATATTCCTCTTAAACATACTTCTTCATATTACTCTTAACATACTACTTCATATTCCTCTTAAACGTTCTACTTCATATTCTCTTAAATATACTACTTCATATTCCTCTTAAACATGCTACTTCATATTCCTCTTAAACATACTACTTCATATTCCTCTTAAACATACTACTTCATATTCCTCTTCAACATACTACTTCATATTCCTCTTACACATACTACTTCATATTCCTCTTAAACATACTACTTCATATTCCTCTTCAACATAATACTTCATATTCCCTTTAAACATACTACTTCATATTCCTCTTAAACATACTACTTCATATTCCTCATAAATATACTACTTCATATTCCTCTTAAACATACTACTTCATATTCCTCTTAAATATACTTCTGCATATTTCTCTTAAATATACTACTTCATATTCCTCTTAAACATACTACTTCATATTCCTCTTAAATATACTACTTCATATTCCTCTTAAACATACCACTTCATATTCCTTTTCAACATACTACTTCATATTCCTCTTAAACATACTACTTCATATTCCTCTTAAACATACTACTTCATATCTTTTAAACATACTACTTCATATTCCTCTTAAACATACTACTTCATATTCCTCTTAAACATACTATTTCATATTCCTCTTAAACATACAACTTCATATTCCTCTTAAACATAATACTTCATATTCCTCTTAAACATACTACTTCATATTCCTCTTAAACATACTACTTCATATTCCTCTTAAACATACTACTTCATATTCCTCTTAAACATAATACTTCATATTCCTCTTAAACATACTACTTCATATTCCTCTTAAACATACTACTTCATATTCCACTTAAACATACTACTTCATATTCCTCTTAAACATACTACTTCATATTCCTCTTCAACATACTACTTTCTATTCCTCTTACACATACTACTTCATATTCCTCTTAAACATACTACTTCATATTCCTCTTAAACATACTACTTCACATTCCTCTTAAGCATACTATTTCATATTCCTCTTAAATATACTACTTTATATTCCTCTTAAATATACTTCTTCATATTCCTCTTAAATATATTACTGCATATTTCTCTTAAACATACTACTTCATATTCCTCTTGAATATACTACTTCATATACCTCTTAAACATACTACTTCATATTCCTCTTCAACATACTACTTCATATTCCTCTTAAACATACTACTTCATATTCCTCTTAAACATACTAATTCATATTCGTCTTAAACATACTACTTCATATTCTTCTTAAGCATACTACTTTATATTCCTCTTAAACATACTACTTCATATTCCTCTTTAACATACTACTTCATATTCCTCTTAAACATAATACTTCATATTCCTCTTAAACATTCTACTTCATATTCCTCTTAAACATACTACTTCATATTCCTCTTAAACATACTACTTCATATTCCTTTTAAACATACTACTTCATATTCCTCTTAAATATACTTCTGCATATTCCTCTTCAACATACTACTTCATATTCCTCTTAAACATACTACTTCATATTCCTCTTAAATATACTACTTCATATTCCTCTTAAACATACTACTTCATATTCCTCATCAACATTACTACTTCTTATTCCTCTTAAACATACTACTTCATATTCCTCTTAAACATACTACTTCATATTCCTCTTAAACATACTATTTCATATTCCTCTTAAACATAATACTTCATATTCCTCTTAAACATACTATTTCATATTTCCGTTAAACATACTACTTCATATTCCTCTTAAACATACTACTTTATATTCCTCTTAAATATACTACTTCATATTCCTCTTAAATATACTACTGCATATTCCTCTTAAACATACTACTTGATATTTCTCTTAAACATACTACTTCATATTTTTCTTAAACATACTACTTCATATTCCTCTTAAACATACTATTTCATATTCTTCTTAAACATACTACTTCATATTCTTCTTAAACATAATACTTCATATTCCTCTTAAACATTCAACTTCATATTCCTCTTAAACATACTACTTCATATTCCTCCTAAATATACTACTTCATATTCGTCTTAAACATACTACTTCATATTCCTCTTAAATATACTTCTGCATATTCCTCTTAAACATACTACTTCATATTCCTCTTAAACATACTACTTCATATTGCTCTTAAACATACTACTTCATATTCCTCTTAAACATACTACATCATATTCCTCTTAAACATACTACTTGTTCTAAGATATTCCTCTTAACATACTACTTCATATTCCTCTTAAACATACTACTTCATATTCCTCTTAAATATACTACTTCATATTCCTCTAAAACATACTACTTCATATTCCTCTTAAACATACTACTTCATATTCTTCTTAAACATACTTATCCTATTCAACATAATACTTCATATTCCTTTTAAACATACTACTTCATATTCCTCTCGAACATATTACTTCATATTTTCTTAAACATACTACTTCATATTCCTCTTAAACATACTACTTCATTTCCTCTTTAATATACTACTTCATATTCCTCTTAAACATACTACTTCATATTCCTCTTAAACATACTACTTCATATTCCTCTTAAACATATTACTTCATATTCCTCTTAAATATACTACTTCATATTTCTCTTAAACGTACTACTTCAAATTCCTCTTCAACATACTACTTCATATTCCTCCTAAATATACTACTTCATATTCGTCTTAAACATACTACTTCATATTCCTCTTAAATATACTTCTGCATTATCCTCTTAAACATACTACTTCATATTTTTCTTAAACAAACTACTTCATATTCCTCTTAAACATACTATTTCATATTGCTCTTAAACATACTACTTCATATTCCTCTTAAACATAATACTTCATATTCCTCTTAAACATTCTACTTCATATTCCTCTTAAACATACTACTTTATTATCCTCCTAAATATACTACTTCATATTCGTCTTAAACATACTACTTCATATTCCTCTTAAATATACTTCCGCATATTCCTCTTAAACATACTACTTCATATTCCTCTTAAACATACTACTTCATATTCCTCTTAAACCTACTACTTCATATTCCTCTTAAACATACTACATCATATTCCTCTTAAACATACTACTTGTTCTAAGATATTCCTCTTAGCATACTACTTCATATTCCTCTTAAACATACTACTTCATATTCCTCTTAAATATACTACTTCATATTCCTCTTAAACATACTACTTCATATTCCTCTTAAACATACTACTTCATATTCCTCTCAAACATACTACTTCATATTTTCTTAAACATACTACTTCATATTCCTCTTAAACATACTACTTCATATTCCTCTTTAACATACTACTTCATATTCCCCTTAAGCATACTACTTCATATTCCTCTTAAATATACTACTTCATATTTCTCTTAAACATACTACTTCAAATTCCTCTTCAACATACTACTTCATATTCCTCCTAAATATACTACTTCATATTCGTCTTAAACATACTACTTCATATTCCTCTTAAATATACTACTTCATATTCCTCTTAAACATAATACTTCATATTCCTCTTAAACATACTACTTCATATTCCTCTTAAACATACTACTTCATATTTCTCTTAAACATACAACTTCATATTCCTCTTAAAAATAATACTTCATATTCCTCTTAAACATACTATTTCATATTCCTCTTAAACATACTACTTCATGTTCCACTTAAACAAACTACTTTATATTCCTCTTAAATATACTACTGAATATTCCTCTTAAACATACTACTTCATATTCCTCTTAAACATACTATTTCATATTCCTCTTAAACATACTACTTCATATTCCTCTTAAACATAATACTTCATATTCCTCTTAAACATTCTACTTCATATTCCTCTTAAACATACTACTTCATATTCCTCCTAAATATACTACTTCATATTCCTCTTAAACATACTATTTCATATTCCTCTTAAATATACTTCTGCATATTCCTCTTAAACATACTACTTCATATTCTTCTTAAACATACTACCTCATATTCCTCTTAAACATACTACTTCATATTCCTCTTAAACATACAACATCATATTCCTCTTAAACATACTACTTCATATTCCTCTTAATATACTACTTCATATTCCTCTTAAGCATACTACTTCATATTCCTCTTTAATATACTACTTCATATTCCTCTTAAGCATACTACTTCATATTCCTCTTAAATATACTACTTCATATTCCTCTTAAACATACTACTTCATATTCATGTTCAACATACTACTTCATATTCCTCTTACACATACTACTTCATATTCCT
Organism: Atherix ibis; assembly: GCA_958298945.1. Classification (NCBI taxonomy): domain Eukaryota; kingdom Metazoa; phylum Arthropoda; class Insecta; order Diptera; family Athericidae; genus Atherix; species Atherix ibis. Next base: position 952,299 of record CATQJD010000051.1, on the reverse strand, counting down.
CTTAAACATACTACTTCATATTCCTCTTCAACATAATATTTCATATTCCTTTTAAACATACTACTTCATATTTGTCTTAAACATACTACTTCATATTCCTCGTAAACATGCTACTTCATATTCCTCTTAAACATACTACTTCATATTCCTCTTAAACATACTACTTCATATTCCTCTTTAACATACTACTTCATATTCCTCTTAACCATTCTACTTTAAATTCCTTTTCAACATAATACTTCATATTCATTTTAAACATACTACTTCATTATCCTCTTAAACATGCTACTTCATATTCCTCTTAAACATACTACTTCATATTCCTCTTAAACATACTACTTCATATTGCTTTTAAACATACTACTTCATATTCCTCCTAAACATACTACATCATATTCCTCTTAAACATACTTCTTCATATTCCTCTTAAACATACTACTTCCTATACCTCTTAAATATACTACTTCATATTCCTCTTAAACGTACTACTTCATATTCCTCTTAAACATACTACTTCATATTCCTCTTAAACATACTACTTCATTATCCTCTTCAACATACTACTTCATATTCCTCTTACACATATTACTTCATATTCCTCTTAAACATACTACTTCATATTCCTCTTCAACATAATACTTCATATTCCTTTTAAACATACTACTTCATGTTCCTCTTAAATGTACTTCTGCATATTCTTCTTAAATATACTACTTCATATTCCTCTTAAACATACTACTTCATATTTCTCTTGAACATACTACTTCATATTACTCTGAAACATACTACTTCATATTCCTCTTAAACATACTACTTCATATTCCTCTTAAAAATACTACTTCATATTCCTCTTAAATATACTACTTCATATTCCTCATCAACATAATACTTCATATTCCTTTTAAACATACTACTTCATATTCCTCTTAAACATACTACTTCATATTCCTCTTAAACATACTATTTCATATTCCTCTAAAACATACTACTTCATATTCCTCTTAAACATAATACTTCATATTCCTATTAAACATACTACTTCATATTCCTCTTAAACATACTACTTCATATTCCTCTTAAACATACCACTTCATATTCCTCTTAAACATAATACTTCATATTCCTCTTAAACATACTACTTCATATTCCTCTTAAACATACTACTTCATATTCCTCTTAAACATACTACTTCATATTCCTCTTAAACATAATACTTCATATTCCTCTTAAACATTCTACTTCATATTCCTCTTAAACATACTACTTCATATTCCTCCTAAATATACTACTTCATATTCCTCTTAAACATACTACTTCATATTTCTCTTAAATATACTTCTGCATATCCCTCTTAAACATACTACTTCATATTCCTCTTAAACATACTACTTCATATTGCTCTTAAACTTACTATTCATATTCCTCTTAAACATACTACTTCATATCCCTCTTAAACATACTACTTCATATTCCTCTTAAACATACTACTTCATATTGCCCTTAAACTTACTATTCATATTCCTCTTAAACATACTACTTCATATTCCTCTTAAACATAATACTTCATATTCCTCTTAACATACTACTTCATATTCCTCTTAAACATACTACTTCATATTCCTCATAAATATACTACTTCATATTCCTCTTAAACATACTACTTCATATTCCTCTTAAATATACTTCTGCATATTCCTCTTAAAAATACTACTTCATATTCCTTTTAAACATACTACTTCTTATTCCTTTTAAACATTCTACTTCATATTCCTCTTACACATACTACTTCATATTCCTCTTAAACATACTACTTCATATTCCTCTTCAACATAATATTTCATATTCCTTTTAAACATGCTACTTCATATTCCTCTTAAACATACTACTTCATATTCCTCGTAAACATGCTACTTCATATTCCTCTTAAACATACTACTTCATATTCCTCTTAAACATACTACTTCATATTCCTCTTTAACATAATACTTCATATTCCTCTTAAACATTCTACTTTATATTCCCTTTCAACATAATACTTCATATTCATTTTAAACATACTACTTCATTATCCTCTTAAACATGCTACTTCATATTCCTCTTAAACATACTACTTCATATTTCTCTTGAACATACTACTTCATATTACTCTGAAACATACTACTTCATATTCCTCTTAAACATACTACTTCATATTCCTCTTCAACATACTACTTCATATTGCTCTTAAACTTACTATTCATATTCCTCTTAAACATACTACTTCATATTCCTCTTAAACATACTACTTCATTATCCTCTTCAACATACTACTTCATATTCCTCTTACACATATTACTTCATATTCCTCTTAAACATACTACTTCATATTCCTCTTCAACATAATACTTCATATTCCTTTTAAACATACTACTTCATGTTCCTCTTAAATATACTTCTGCATATTCTTCTTAAATATACTACTTCATATTCCTCTTAAACATACTACTTCATATTTCTCTTGAACATACTACTTCATATTACTCTGAAACATACTACTTCATATTCCTCTTAAACATACTACTTCATATTCCTCTTAAAAATACTACTTCATATTCCTCTTAAATATACTACTTCATATTTCTCTTAAACATACTACTTCATATTCCTCTTCAACATACTACTTCATATTCCTCTTACACATACTACTTCATATTCCTCTTAAACATACAACTTCATATTTCTCTTTAACATAATACTTCATATTCCTTTTAAATATACTACTTCATATTCCTCTTAAACATACTACTTCATATTCCTCTGAAACATACTACTTCATATTCCTCTTAAACATACTACTTCATATTCCTCTTAAACATACTACTTCATATTCCTCTTCAACATACTACTTCATATTCCTCTTAAACATACTACTTCATATTCCTCATCAACATAATACTTCATATTCCTTTTAAACATACTACTTCATATTCCTCTTAAACATACTACTTCATATTCCTCTTAAACATACTATTTCATATTCCTCTAAAACATACTACTTCATATTCCTCTTAAACATAATACTTCATATTCCTATTAAACATACTACTTCATATTCCTCTTAAACATACTACTTCATATTCCTCTTAAACATACCACTTCATATTCCTCTTAAACATAATACTTCATATTCCTCTTAAACATACTACTTCATATTCCTCTTAAACATACTACTTCATATTCCTCTTAAACATACTACTTCATATTCCTCTTAAACATAATACTTCATATTCCTCTTAAACATTCTACTTCATATTCCTCTTAAACATACTACTTCATATTCCTCCTAAATATACTACTTCATATTCCTCTTAAACATACTACTTCATATTTCTCTTAAATATACTTCTGCATATCCCTCTTAAACATACTACTTCATATTCCTCTTAAACATACTACTTCATATTGCTCTTAAACTTACTATTCATATTCCTCTTAAACATACTACTTCATATTCCTCTTAAACATACTACTTCATATTCCTCATAAATATACTACTTCATATTCCTCTTAAACATACTACTTCATATTCCTCTTAAATATACTTCTGCATATTCCTCTTAAATATACTACTTCATATTCCTTTTAAACATACTACTTCTTATTCCTTTTAAACATTCTACTTCATATTCCTCTTACACATACTACTTCATATTCCTCTTAAACATACTACTTCATATTCCTCTTCAACATAATATTTCATATTCCTTTTAAACATACTACTTCATATTCCTCTTAAACATACTACTTCATATTCCTCGTAAACATGCTACTTCATATTCCTCTTAAACATACTACTTCATATTCCTCTTAAACATACTACTTCATATTCCTCTTTAACATACTACTTCATATTCCTCTTAAACATTCTACTTTATATTCCCTTTCAACATAATACTTCATATTCATTTTAAACATTCTACTTCATTATCCTCTTAATCATGCTACTTCATATTCCTCTTAAACATACTACTTCATATTCCTCTTAAACATACTACTTCATATTGCTCTTAAACATACTACTTCATATTCCTCCTAAACATACTACATCATATTCCTCTTAAACATACTTCTTCATATTCCTCTTAAACATACTACTTCCTATACCTCTTACATATACTACTTCATATTCCTCTTAGACATACTACTTCATATTCTTCTTAAACATACTACTTCATATTCCTCTTAAACATACTACTTCATTATCCTCTTCAACATACTACTTCATATTCCTCTTACACATATTACTTCATATTCCTCTTAAACATACTACTTCATATTCCTCTTCAACATAATACTTCATATTCCTTTTAAACATACTACTTCATATTCCTCTTCAACATACTCCTTCATATTCCTCCTACACATACTACTTCATATTCCTCTTAAACATACTACTTCATATTCCTCTTCAACATAATACTTCATATTCCTTTTAAACATACTACTTCATGTTCCTCTTAAATATACTTCTGCATATTCCTCTTAAATATACTACTTCATATTCCTCTTAAACATACTACTTCATATTTCTCTTGAACATACTACTTCATATTACTCTGAAACATACTACTTCATATTCCTCTTAAACATACTACTTCATATTCCTCTTAAAAATACTACTTCATATTCCTCTTAAATATACTACTTCATATTTCTCTTAAACATACTACTTCATATTCCTCTTCAACATACTACTTCATATTCCTCTTACACATACTACTTCATATTCCTCTTAAACATACAACTTCATATTCCTCTTCAACATAATACTTCATATTACTTTTAAATATACTACTTCATATTCCTCTTAAACATACTACTTCATATTCCTCTGAAACATACTACTTCATATTCCTCTTAAACATACTACTTCATATTCCTCTTAAACATACTACTTCATATTCCTCTTCAACATACTACTTCATATTCCTCTTAAACATACTACTTCATATTCCTCATCAACATAATACTTCATATTCCTTTTAAACATACTACTTCATATTCCTCTTAAACATATTACTTCATATTCCTCTTAAACATACTATTTCATATTCCTCTTAAACATACTACTTCATATTCCTCTTAAACACAATATTTCATATTCCTATTAAACATACTACTTCATATTCCTCTTAACATACTACTTCATATTCCTCTTAAACATACTACTTCATATTCCTCATAAATATACTACTTCATATTCCTCTTAAACATACTACTTCATATTCCTCTTAAATATACTTCTGCATATTCCTCTTAAATATACTACTTCATATTCCTTTTAAACATACTACTTCTTATTCCTTTTAAACATTCTACTTCATATTCCTCTTACACATACTACTTCATATTCCTCTTAAACATACTACTTCATATTCCTCTTCAACATAATATTTCATATTCCTTTTAAACATACTACTTCATATTCCTCTTAAACATACTACTTCATATTCCTCGTAAACATGCTACTTCATATTCCTCTTAAACATACTACTTCATATTCCTCTTAAACATACTACTTCATATTCCTCTTTAACATACTACTTCATATTCCTCTTAAACATTCTACTTTATATTCCCTTTCAACATAATACTTCATATTCATTTTAAACATTCTACTTCATTATCCTCTTAATCATGCTACTTCATATTCCTCTTAAACATACTACTTCATATTCCTCTTAAACATACTACTTCATATTGCTCTTAAACATACTACTTCATATTCCTCCTAAACATACTACATCATATTCCTCTTAAACATACTTCTTCATATTCCTCTTAAACATACTACTTCCTATACCTCTTACATATACTACTTCATATTCCTCTTAGACATACTACTTCATATTCCTCTTAAACATACTACTTCAAATTCCTCTTAAACATACTACTTCATTATCCTCTTCAACATACTACTTCATATTCCTCTTACACATATTACTTCATATTCCTCTTAAACATACTACTTCATATTCCTCTTCAACATAATACTTCATATTCCTTTTAAACATACTACTTCATATTCCTCTTCAACATACTCCTTCATATTCCTCCTACACATACTACTTCATATTCCTCTTAAACATACTACTTCACATTCCTCTTCAACATAATACTTCATATTCCTTTTAAACATACTACTTCATGTTCCTCTTAAATATACTTCTGCATATTCCTCTTAAATATACTACTTCATATTCCTCTTAAACATACTACTTCATATTTCTCTTGAACATACTACTTCATATTACTCTGAAACATACTACTTCATATTCCTCTTAAACATACTACTTCATATTCCTCTTAAAAATACTACTTCATATTCCTCTTAAATATACTACTTCATATTTCTCTTAAACATACTACTTCATATTCCTCTTCAACATACTACTTCATATTCCTCTTACACATACTACTTCATATTCCTCTTAAACATACAACTTCATATTCCTCTTCAACATAATACTTCATATTACTTTTAAATATACTACTTCATATTCCTCTTAAACATACTACTTCATATTCCTCTGAAACATACTACTTCATATTCCTCTTAAACATACTACTTCATATTCCTCTTAAACATACTACTTCATATTCCTCTTCAACATACTACTTCATATTCCTCTTAAACATACTACTTCATATTCCTCATCAACATAATACTTCATATTCCTTTTAAACATACTACTTCATATTCCTCTTAAACATATTACTTCATATTCCTCTTAAACATACTATTTCATATTCCTCTTAAACATACTACTTCATATTCCTCTTAAACACAATATTTCATATTCCTATTAAACATACTACTTCATATTCCTCTTAAACATACTACTTCATATTCCTCTTAAACATACCACTTCATATTCCTCTTAAACATAATACTTCATATTCCTCTTAAACATACTACTTCATATTCCTCTTCAACATACTACTTCATATTCCTCTTAAACATACTACTTCATATTCCTCTTAAACATAATACTTCATATTCCTCTTAAACATTCTACTTCATATTCCTCTTAAACATACTACTTCATATTCCTCCTAAATATACTACTTCATATTCCTCTTAAACATACTACTTCATATTCCTCTTAAATATACTTCTGCATATTCCTCTTAAATATACTACTTCATATTCCTTTTAAACATACTACTTCTTATTCCTTTTAAACATTCTACTTCATATTCCTCTTACACATACTACTTCATATTCCTCTTAAACATACTACTTCATATTCCTCTTCAACATAATATTTCATATTCCTTTTAAACATACTACTTCATATTCCTCTTAAACATACTACTTCATATTCCTCGTAAACATGCTACTTCATATTCCTCTTAAACATACTACTTCATATTCCTCTTAAACATACTACTTCATATTCCTCTTTAACATACTACTTCATATTCCTCTTAAACATTCTACTTTATATTCCCTTTCAACATAATACTTCATATTCATTTTAAACATTCTACTTCATTATCCTCTTAATCATGCTACTTCATATTCCTCTTAAACATACTACTTCATATTCCTCTTAAACATACTACTTCATATTGCTCTTAAACATACTACTTCATATTCCTCCTAAACATACTACATCATATTCCTCTTAAACATACTTTTTCATATTCCTCTTAAACATACTACTTCCTATACCTCTTACATATACTACTTCATATTCCTCTTAGACATACTACTTCATATTCCTCTTAAACATACTACTTCATATTCCTCTTAAACATACTACTTCATTATCCTCTTCAACATACTACTTCATATTCCTCTTACACATATTACTTCATATTCCTCTTAAACATACTACTTCATATTCCTCTTCAACATAATACTTCATATTCCTTTTAAACATACTACTTCATATTCCTCTTCAACATACTCCTTCATATTCCTCCTACACATACTACTTCATATTCCTCTTAAACATACTACTTCATATTCCTCTTCAACATAATACTTCATATTCCTTTTAAACATACTACTTCATGTTCCTCTTAAATATACTACTTCATATTCCTCTTAAACATACTACTTCATATTCCTCTGAAACATACTACTTCATATTCCTCTTAAACATACTACTTCATATTCCTCTTAAACATACTACTTCATATTCCTCTTCAACATACTACTTCATATTCCTCTTAAACATACTACTTCATATTCCTCATCAACATAATACTTCATATTCCTTTTAAACATACTACTTCATATTCCTCTTAAACATATTACTTCATATTCCTCTTAAACATACTATTTCATATTCCTCTTAAACATACTACTTCATATTCCTCTTAAACACAATATTTCATATTCCTATTAAACATACTACTTCATATTCCTCTTAAACATACTACTTCATATTCCTCTTAAACATACCACTTCATATTCCTCTTAAACATAATACTTCATATTCCTCTTAAACATACTACTTCATATTCCTCTTCAACATACTACTTCATATTCCTCTTAAACATACTACTTCATATTCCTCTTAAACATAATACTTCATATTCCTCTTAAACATTCTACTTCATATTCCTCTTAAACATACTACTTCATATTGCTCCTAAATATACTACTTCATATTCCTCTTAAACATACTACTTCATATTCCTCTTAAATATACTTCTGCATATCCCTCTTAAACATACTACTTCATATTCCTCTTAAACATACTACTTCATATTGCTCTTAAACTAACTATTCATATTTCTCTTAAACATACTACTTCATATTCCTCTTAAACATAATACTTCATATTCCTCTTAACATACTACTTCATATTCCTCTTAAACATACTACTTCATATTCCTCATAAATATACTACTTCATATTCCTCTTAAACATACTACTTCATATTCCTCTTAAATATACTTCTGCATGTTCCTCTTAAATATACTACTTCATATTTCTCTTGAACATACTACTTCATATTCCTCTTAAATATACTACTTCATATTCCTCTTAAACATACTACTTCATATTCCTTTTAAATATACTACTTTATATTCCTCTTAAATATACTACTTCATATTCCTCTTAAATATACTACTGCATATTCCTCTTAATCATACTACTTCATATTTCTCTTGAACATACTACTTCAAATTCCTCTTAAATATACTACTTCATATTCCTTTTAAACATACTACTTCATATTCCTCCTAAATATACTACTTCATATTCCTTTTAAACATACTACTTCATATTCCTCCTAAATATATTACTTCATATTCTTCTTAAACATACTACTTCATATTCCTCTTAAACATACTTCTTCATATTCCTCTTAAACATACTACTTCATATTCCTCTTAAACATACTACTTCATACTCCTCTTAAACATACTACTTCATATTCCTCTTAAACAAACTACTTCATATCCCTCTTAACATACAACTTCATATTCCTCTTAAACATACTACTTCATATTCCTCTTAAATATACTACTTTATATTCCTCTTAAACATACTACTTCATATTTCTCTTGAACATACTACTTCATATTACTCTTAAACATACTTCTTCATATTCCTCTTAAACATACTACTTCATATTCCCCTTAAACATACTATTCATATTCCTCTTAAACATACCACTTCATATTCCTCTTAAACATAATACTTCATATTCCTCTTAAACATACTACATCATATTCCTCTTAAACATACTACTTCATATTCCTCTTAACATACTACTTCATATTCCTCTTAAATATACTTCTGCATATTCCTCTTAAATATACTACTTCATATTTCTCGTGACATACTACTTCATATTCTCTTAAATATACTACTTCATATTCCTCTTAAACATACTAGTTCATATTCCTTTTAAACATACTACTTCTTATTCCTTTTAAAAATTCTACTTCATATTCCTCTTAAAAATACTACTTCATATTCCTCTTAAACATACTACTTCATATTCCACTTAAATATACTACTTTATATTCCTCTTAAATATACTACTTCATATTCCTCTTAAATATACTACTGCATATTCCTCTTAATCATACTACTTCATATTTCTCTTGAACATACTACTTCATATTCCTCTTAAATATACTACTTCATATTCCTTTTAAACATGCTACTTCATATTCCTCCTAAATATATTACTTCATATTCTTCTTAAACATACTACTTCATATTCCTCTTAAACATACTTCTTCATATTCCTCTTAACATACTACTTCATATTTCTCTTAAACATACTACTTCATACTCCTCTTAAACATACTACTTCATATTCCTCTTAAACAAACTACTTCATATCCCTCTTAACATACAACTTCATATTCCTCTTAAACATACTACTTCATATTCCTCTTAAATATACTACTTCATATTCCTCTTAAACATACTACTTCATATTTCTCTTGAACATACTACTTCATATTACTCTTAAACATACTTCTTCATATTCCTCTTAAACATACTACTTCATATTCCTCTTAAACATACTATTGCATATTCCTCTTAAACATACCACTTCATATTCCTCTTAAACATAATACTTCATATTCCTCTTAAACATACTACACCATATTCCTCTTAAACATACTACTTCATATTCCTCTTAAACATACTACTTCATATTCCTCATAAACATACTACTTCATATTCCTCTTCAACATACTACTTCATATTCCTCTTAAACATACTACTTCATATTCCTCTTAAACATACTATTTCACATTCCTCTTAAACATACTACTTCATATTCCTCTTAAACATAAAACTTCATATTCCTATTAAACATACTACTTCATATTCCTCTTAAACATACTACTTCATATTCCTCTTATACATACCACTTCATATTCCTCTTAAACATAATACTTCATATTCCTCTTAAACATACTACTTCATATTCCTCTTAAACATACTACTTCATATTCCTCTTAAACATACTACTTCATATTCCTCTTAAACATAATACTTCATATTCCTCTTAAACATTCTACTTCATATTCCTCTTAAACATAATACTTCATATTCCTCCTAAATATACTACTTCATATTCCTCTTAAACATCCTACTTCATATTCCTCTTAAATATACTTCTGCATATCCCTCTTAAACATACTACTTCATATTCCTCTTAAACATACTACTTCATATTGCTCTTAAACTTACTATTCATATTCCTCTTAAACATACTACTTCATATTCCTCTTACACATAATACTTCATATTCCTCTTAACATACTACTTCATATTCCTCTTAAACATACTACTTCATATTCCTCAAAAATATACTACTTCATATTCCTCTTAAACATACTACTTCATATTCCTCTTAAATATACTTCTGCATATTCCTCTTAAATATACTACTTCATATTTCTCTTGAACATACTACTTCTTATTCCTCTTAAACATACTACTTCATATTCCTCTTAAACATACTATTTCATATTCCTCTTAAACATACTACTTCATATTCCTCTTAAACATAATACTTCATATTCCTATTAAAGATACTACTTCATATTCCTCTTAAACATACTACTTCATATTCCTCTTAAACATACTACTTCATATTCCTCTTAAACATAATACTTCATATTCCTCTTAAACATACTACTTCATATTCCTTTTAAACATACTACTTCATATTCCTCTTAAACATAATACTTCATATTTCTCTTAAACATTCTACTTCATATTCCTCTTAAACATACTACTTCATATTCCTCCTAAATATACTACTACATATTCCTCTCAAACATACTATTTCATATTCCTCTTAAATATACTTCTGCATATCCCTTTTAAACATACTACTTCATATTCCTAGTTAAACATACTACTTCATATTGCTCTTAAACTTACTACTTCATATTCCTCTTATACATACTACTTCATATTCCTCTTAAACATAATACTTCATATTCCTTTTAACATACTACTTTATATTCCTCTTAAACATACTACTTCATATTCCTCATAAATATACTACTTCATATTACTCTTAAACATACTACTTCATATTCCTCTTAAATATACTTCTGCATATTCCTCTTAAATATACTACTTTATATTCTTCTTAAACATACTACTTCATATTCCTCTTAAATATACTACTTCATATTCCTCTTAAAAATACTACTTCATATTCCTCTTAAACATACTACTTCATATTCCTCTTAACATACTACTTCATATTCCTCTTAAATATACTTCTGCATATTCCTCTTAAATATACTACTTCATATTTCTCTTGAACATACTACTTCATATTCCTCTTAAATATACTACTTCATATTCCTCTTAAACATACTAGTTCATATTCCTTTTAAACATACTACTTCTTATTCCTTTTAAACATTCTACTTCATATTCCTCTTAAACATACTACTTCATATTCCTCTTAAACATACTATTTCATATTCCACTTAAATATACTACTTTATCTTCCTCTTAAATATACTACTTCATATTCCTCTTAAACATACTACTGCATATTCCTCTTAATCATACTACTTCATATTTCTCTTGAACATACTACTTCATATTCCTCTTAAATATACTACTTCATATTCCTTTTAAACATACTACTTCATATTCCTCCTAAATATATTACTTCATATTCTTCTCAAACATATTACTTCATATTCCTCTTTAACATACTTCTTCATATTCCTCTTAAACATACTACTTCATATTCCTCTTAAACATACTGCTTCATACTCCTCTTAAACATACTACTTCATATTCCTCTTAAACAAACTACTTCATATCCTCTTAACATACAACTTCATATTCCTCTTAAACATACTACTTCATATTCCTCTTAAATATACTACTTCATATTCCTCTTAAACATACTACTTCATATTTCTCTTGAACATACTACTTCATATTACTCTTAAACATACTTCTTCATATTCCTCTTAAACATACTACTTTATATTCCTCTTAAACATACTATTTCATATTTCTCTTAAACATACCACTTCATATTCCGCTTAAACATAATACTTCATATTCCTCTTAAACATACTACATCATATTCCTCTTAAACATACTACGTCATATTCCTCTTAACATACTACTTCATATTCCTCTTAAACATACTACTTCATATTCCTCTTAAATATACTACTTCATATTCCTCTAAAATACTACTTCATATTCTTCTTAAGCATACTACTTCATATTCCTCTTAAACATACTACTTCATATTCTTCTTCAACATAATACTTCATATTCCTTTTAAATATACTACTTCATATTCCTCTTAAACATACTACTTCATATTCCTCTGAAACATACTACTTCATATTCCTCTTAAACATACTACTTCATATTCCCCTTAAACATACTACTTCATATTCCTCTTCAACATACTACTTCATATTCCTCTTAAAACATACTACTTCATGTTCCTCATCAACATAATACTTTATATTCCTTTTAAACATACTTCTTCATATTCCTCTTAAACATACTACTTCATATTCCTCTTAAACATACTATTTCATATTCCTCTTAAACATACTACTTCATATTCCTCTTAAACATAATACTTCATATTCCTATTAAACATACTACTTCATATTCCTCTTAAACATACTACTTCATATTCCTCTTAAACATACTACTTCATATTCCTCTTAAACATAATACTTCATATTCCTCTTAAACATACTACTTCATATTCCTCTTAAACATACTACTTCATATTCCTCTTAAACATACTACTTCATATTCCTCTTAAACATAATACTTCATATTTCTCTTAAACATTCTACTTCATATTCCTCTTAAACATACTACTTCATATTCCTCCTAAATATACTACTACATATTCATCTTAAACATACTACTTCATATTCCTCTTAAATATACTTCTGCATATCCCTCTTAACATACTACTTCATATTCCTAGTTAAACATACTACTTCATATTGCTCTAAACTTACTACTTCATATTCCTCTTATACATACTACCTCATATTCCTCTTAAACATAATACTTCATATTCCTCTTAACATACTACTTTATATTCCTCTTAAACATACTACTTCATATTCCTCATAAATATACTACTTCATGTTCCTCTTAAACATACTACTTCATATTCCTCTTAAATATACTTCTGCATATTCCTCTTAAATATACTACTTTATATTCTTCTTAAACATACTACTTCATATGCCTCTTAAATATACTACTTCATATTCCTCTTAAACATACTACTTCATATTCCTCTTCAACATACTACTTCATATTCCACTTAAACATACTACTTCATATTCCTCTTAAACATACTACTTCATATTCCTCTTAAACAGACTACTTCATATTCCTCTTAAACATACTACTATATATTCCTCTTCAACATACTACTTCATATTCCTCTTACACATACTACTTCATATTCCTCTTAAACATACTACTTCATATTCCTCTCCAACATAATACTTCATATTCCTCTTAAACATACTACTTTATATTCCTCTTAAACATACTACTTCATATTACTCTTAAACATACTACTTCATATTCCTCTTAAACATATTACTTCATATTCCTCTTAAACATTCTACTTCATATTCCTCTTAAACATACTACTTCATATTCCTCCTAAATATACTACTTCATATTTCTCTTAAACATACTACCTCATATTCCTCTTAAACATACTAGTTCATATTCCTCTTAAACATAATACTTCATATTCATCTTAAACATACTATTTCATATTCCTCTTAATCATACTACTTCATATTAATCTTAAACATACTACTTCATATTCCTCTTAAACATATTACTTCATATTCCTCTTAAATATACTACTTAATATTCCTCTTAAACATACTACTTCATATTCCTCTTAAATATATTACTTCATATTCTTCTTAAACATACTACTTCATATTCCTCTTAAACATAATTATTCATATTCCTCTTAAACATACTACTTCATATTCCTCTTAGAAATACTACTTCATACTCTTCTTAAACATACTACTTCATATTCCTCTTAAACAAACTACTTCATATCCATCTTAACATACTACTTCATATTCCTCTTACATATACTACTTCATATTCCTCTTAAATATACTACTTCATATTCCTCTTAAACATACTACTTCATATTCCTCTTGAACATACTACTTCATATTACTCTTAAATATACTACTTCATATTCCTCTGCAACATACTACTTCATATTCCTCTTAAACATACTATTTCATATTCCTCTTAAACATACCACTTCATATTCTTCTTAAACATAATACTTCATATTCCCCTTAAACATTCTACATCATATTCCTCTTAAACATACTACTTCATATTCCTCCTAAATATACTACTTCATATTCCTCTTAAACATATTACTTCATATTCTTCTTAAATATACTTCTGCATATTCCTCTTAAACATACTACTTCATATTCCTCTTAAACATACTACTTCATATTGCTCTTAAACATACTACTTCATATTCCTCTTAAACATACTACATCATATTCCTCTTAAACATACTACTTCATATTCCTCTTAACATACTACTTCATATTCCTCTTAAACATACTACTTCATATTCCTCTTAAATATACTACTTCATATTCCTCTTAAAGATACTACTTCATATTCCTCTTAAACATACTACTTCATATTCCTCTGAAACATACTACTTCATATTCCTCTTCAACATACTACTTCATATTCCTCTTAAATATACTACTTCATATTCCTCTTAAACATAATACTTCATATTCCTCTTAAACATACTATTTCATATTCCTCTTAATCATACTACTTCATATTCCTCTTAAACATACTACTTCATATTCTTCTTAAACATATTACTTCATATTCCTCTTAAATATACTACTTAATATTCCTCTTAAACATACTACTTCATATTCCTCTTAAACATACTACTTCATATTCCTCTTAAACATACTACTTCATATTCCTCTTAAACATACTACTTTATATTACTCTTAAACATACTACTTCATATTCCTCTTAAACATATTACTTCATATTCCTCTTAAACATTCTACTTCATATTCCTCTTAAACATACTACTTCATATTCCTCCTAAATATACTACTTCATATTTCTCTTAAACATACTACCTCATATTCCTCTTAAACATACTAGTTCATATTCCTCTTAAACATAATACTTCATATTCATCTTAAACAACTATTTCATATTCCTCTTAATCATACTACTTCATATTAATCTTAAACATACTACTTCATATTCCTCTTAAACATATTACTTCATATTCCTCTTAAATATACTACTTAATATTCCTCTTAAACATACTACTTCATATTCCTCTTAAACATACTACTTCATATTCCTCTTAAACATACTACTTCATATTCCTCTTAAATATATTACTTCATATTCTTCTTAAACATACTACTTCATATTCCTCTTAAACATAATTATTCATATTCCTCTTAAACATACTACTTCATATTCCTCTTAAAAATACTACTTCATACTCTTCTTAAACATACTACTTCATATTCCTCTTAAACAAACTACTTCATATCCATCTTAACATACTACTTCATATTCCTCTTACATATACTACTTCATATTCCTCTTAAATATACTACTTCATATTCCTCTTAAACATACTACTTCATATTCCTCTTGAACATAATACTTCATATTACTCTTAAATATACTACTTCATATTCCTCTTAAACATACTACTTCATATTCCTCTTAAACAAACTATTTCATATTCCTCTTAAACATACCACTTCATATTCTTCTTAAACATAATACTTCATATTCCCCTTAAACATTCTACATCATATTCCTCTTAAACATACTACTTCATATTCCTCCTAAATATACTACTTCATATTCCTCTTAAACATATTACTTCATATTTTTCTTAAATATACTTCTGCATATTCCTCTTAAACATACTACTTCATATTCCTCTTAAACATACTACTTCATATTGCTCTTAAACATACTACTTCATATTCCTCTTAAACATACTACATCATATTCCTCTTAAACATACTACTTCATATTCCTCTTAACATACTACTTCATATTCCTCTTAAACATACTACTTCATATTCCTCTTAAATATACTACTTCATATTCCTCTTAAACATACTACTTCATATTCCCCTTAAACATACTACTTCATATTCCTCTTAAACATACTACTTCATATTCCTCTGAAACATACTACTTCATATTCCTCTTACACATACTACTTCATATTCCTCTTAAACATACTACTTCATATTCCTCATCAACATAATACTTCATATTCCTTTTAAATATACTACTTCATATTCCTCTTAAACATACTACTTCATATTCCTCTTAAACATACTACTTCATATTCCTCTTAAACATACTACTTCATATTCCTCTTTAACATACTACTTCATATTCCTCTTCAACATACTACTTCATATTCCTCTTAAACATACTACTTCATATTCCTCTTAAATATACTACTTCATATTCCTCTTAAACATACTACATCATATTCCTCTTAAATATACTACTTCATATTCCTCTTAAACATACCAATTCATATTCCTTTTCAACATACTACTTCATATTCCTCTTAAACATACTACTTCATATTCCTATTAAACATACTACTTCATATTCCTCTTAAACATACTACTTCATATTCCTCTTAAACATACTACTTCATATTTCTCTTAAACACACTACTTCATATTCCTCTTCAACATACTACTTTTTATTCCTCTTACACATACTACTTCATATTCCTCTTAAACATACAACTTCATATTCCTCTTTAACATAATACTTCATATTCCTTTTAAACTTACTACTTCATATTCCTCTTAAACATACTACTTCATATTCCTCTTAAACATACTACTTCATATTCCTCTTAAACATACTACTTCATATTCCTCTTAAACATACTACTTCATATTTCTCTTAAACACACTACTTCATATTCCTCTTCAACATACTACTTTTTATTCCTCTTACACATACTACTTCATATTCCTCTTAAACATACAACTTCATATTCCTCTTTAACATAATACTTCATATTCCTTTTAAACTTACTACTTCATATTCCTCTTAAACATACTACTTCATATTCCTCTTAAACAAACTACTTCATATCCATCTTAACATACTACTTCATATTCCTCTTACATATACTACTTCATATTCCTCTTAAATATACTACTTCATATTCCTCTTAAACATACTACTTCATATTCCTCTTGAACATACTACTTCATATTACTCTTAAATATACTACTTCATATTCCTCTTAAACATACTACTTCATATTCCTCTTAAACATACTATTTCATATTCCTCTTAAACATACCACTTCATATTCTTCTTAAACATAATACTTCATATTCCCCTTAAACATTCTACATCATATTCCTCTTAAACATACTACTTCATATTCCTCCTAAATATACTACTTCATATTCCTCTTAAACATATTACATCATATTCTTCTTAAATATACTTCTGCATATTCCTCTTAAACATACTACTTCATATTCCTCTTAAACATACTACTTCATATTGCTCTTAAACATACTACTTCATATTCCTCTTAAACATACTACATCATATTCCTCTTAAACATATAACTTCATATTCCTCTTAACATACTACTTCATATTCCTCTTAAACATACTACTTCATATTCCTCTTAAATATACTACTTCATATTCCTCTTAAAGATACTACTTCAAATTCCTCTTAAACATACTACTTCATATTCCTCTTAAACATACTACTTCATATTCCTCTTCAACATACTACTTCATATTCCTCTTACACATACTACTTCATATTCCTCTTAAACATACTACTTCATATTCCTCATCAACATAATACTTCATATTCCTTTTAAATATACTACTTCATATTCCTCTTAAACATACTACTTCATATTTCTCTTAAACATACTACTTCATATTCCTCTTAAACATACTACTTCATATTCCTCTTTAACATACTACTTCATATTCCTCTTCAACATACTACTTCATATTCCTCTTAAACATACTACTTCATATTCCTCTTAAATATACTACTTCATATTCCTCTTAAACATACTACATCATATTCCTCTTAAATATACTACTTCATATTCCTCTTAAACATACCAATTCATATTCCTTTTCAACATACTACTTCATATTCCTCTTAAACATACTACTTCATATTCCTCTTAAACATACTACTTCATATTCCTCTTAAACATACTACTTCATATTCCTCTTAAACATACTACTTCATATTTCTCTTAAACACACTACTTCATATTCCTCTTCAACATACTACTTTTTATTCCTCTTACACATACTACTTCATATTCCTCTTAAACATAAAACTTCATATTCCTCTTTAACATAATACTTCATATTCCTTTTAAACTTACTACTTCATATTCCTCTTAAACATACTACTTCATATTCCTCTTAAACATACTACTTCATATTCCTCTTAAGCATACTACTACATATTCCTCTTAAATGTACTACTTTATATTCCTCTTAAATATACTTCTTCATATTCCTCTTAAATATATTACTGCATATTCCTCTTAAACATACTACTTCATATTCCTCTTAAATATACTACTTCATATACCTCTTAAACGTACTACTTCATATTCCCCTTCAACATACTACTTCATATTCCTCTTAAACATACTACTTCATATTCCTCTTAAATATACTACTTCATATTCCTCCTAAACATAATACTTCATATTCCTCTTAAACATACTATTTCATATTCCTCTTAATCATACTACTTCATATTCCTCTTAACAAAATACTACTTCATATTCTTCTTAAACATATTACTTCATATTCCTCTTAAATATACTACTTAATATTCGTCTTAAACATACTACTTCATATTCCTCTTAAGCATACTACTTCATATTCCTCTTAAACATACTACTTCATATTCCTCTTAAATATATGTCTTCATATTCTTCTTAAACATACTACTTCATATTCCTCTTAAACATAATTCTTCATATTACTCTTAAACATACTACTTCATATTCCTCTTAAACATACTACTTCATTCTCCTCTTAAACATACTACTTCATATTCCTCTTAACAAATTACTTCATATCCCTCTTAACATACTACTTCATATTCCTTTTAAACATACTACTTCATATTCCTCTTAAATATACTACTTCATATTCCTCTTAAACATACTACTTCATATTCCCCTTGAACATACTACTTCATATTACTCTTAAACATACTACTTCATATTCATCTTAAACATACTACTTCATATTCCTCTTAAACATACTATTTCATATTCCTCTTAAACATACCACTTCATATTCCTCTTAAACATAATACTTCATATTCCTCTTAAACATTCTACATCATATTCCTCTTAAACATACTACTTCATATTCCTCCTAAACATACTACTTCATATTCCTCTAAAACATACTACTTCATATTCATCTTAAATATACTTCTGCATATTCCTCTTAAACATACTACTTCATATTCCTCTTAAACATACTACTTCATATTGCTCTTAAACATACTACTTCATATTCCCCTTAAATATACTACATCATATTCCTCTTAAACATACTACTTCATATTCCTCTTAACATACTACTTCATATTCCTCTTAAACATACTAATTCATATTCCTCTTAAATATACTACTTCATATTCCTCTTAAAGATACTACATCATATTCCTCTTAAACATACTACTTCATATTCCTCTTAAACATACTACTTCATATTCCTCTTCAACATACTACTTCATATTCCTCTTACACATACTACTTCATATTCCTCTTAAACATACTACTTCATATTCCTCTTCAACATAATACATCATATTCCTTTTAAATATACTACTTCATATTCCTCTTGAACATGCTACTTCATATTCCTCTGAAACATACTACTTCATATTCCTCTTAAACATACTACTTCATCTTCCTCTTTAACATACTACTTCATATTCCTCTTCAACATACTATTTCATATTCCTCTTAAACATACTACTTCATATTCCTCATCAACATAATACTTCATATTCCTTTTAAACATACTACTTCATATTCCTCTTAAACATACTACTTCATATTCCTCTTAAACATACTATTTCATATTCCTCTTAAACATACTACTTCATATTCCTCTTATAGATAATACTTCATATTCCTCTTAAACATACTAGTTCATATTCCTCTTAAACATACTACTTCATATTCCTCTTAAACATAATACTTCATATTCCTCTTAAACATACTACTTCATATTCCTCTTAAACATACTACTTCATATTCCTCTTAAACATACTACTTCATATTCCTCTTAAACATTATACTTCATATTGCTCTTAAACGTTCTACTTCATATTCCTCTTAAACATACTTCTTCATATTCCTCCTAAATATACTACTTCATATTCCTCTTAAACATACTACTTCATATTCCTCTTAAATATACTTCTGCATATCCCTCTTAAGCATACTACTTCATATTCCTCTTAAACATACTATTTCATATTGCTCTTAAACTTACTACTTCATATTCCTCTTAAACATACTACATCATATTCCTCTTAAACATATTACTTCATATTCCTCTTAACAAACTACTTCATATTCCTCTTAAACATACTACTTCATATTCCTCTTAAATATACTACTTCATATTCCTCTTAAACATACTATTTCATATTCCTCTTAAACATACTACTTCATATTACTCTTAAACATACTACTTTATATTCCTCTTCAACATACTACTTCATATTCCTCTTACACATACTACTTCATATTCCTCTTAAACATACTACTTCATATTCCTCTTCAAAATAATACTTCATATTCCTTTTAAACATACTACTTCATATTCCTCTTAAACATACTACTTCATATTCCTCTTAAACATACTACTTCATATTCCTCTTAAACATTCTACTTCATATTCCTCTTAAATATACTACTTTATATTCCTCTTAAATATACTACTTCATATTCCTCTTAAATATACTACTGCATATTCCTCTTAAACATACTACTTCATATTACTCTTAAATATACTACTTCATATTCCTCTTAAACATACTACTTCATATTCCTCTTCAACATACTACTTCTTATTCCTCTTAAACATACTACTTCATATTCCTCTTAAACATACTACTTCATATTCCTCTTAAACATACTACTTCATATTCCTCATAAACATAATACTTCATATTCCTCTTAAACATACTATTTCATATTCCCGTTAAACATACTACTTCATATTCCTCTTCAACATGATACTTCATATTCCTTTTAAATATACTACTTCATATTCTTTTAAACATGCTACTTCATATTCCTCTGAAACATACTACTTCATATTCCTCTTAAACATACTACTTCATATACCTCTTTAACATACTACTTCATATTCCTCTTCAACATACTATTTCATATTCCTCTTAAACATACTACTTCATATTCCTCATCAACATAATACTTCATATTCCTTTTAAACATACTACTTCATATTCCTCTTAAACATACTACTTCATATTCCTCTTAAACATACTACTTCATATTCCTCTTAAACATACTACTTCATATTCCTCTTAAACATACTACTTCATATTCGTCTCAAACATTATACTTCATATTGCTCTTAAACGTTCTACTTCATATTCCTCTTAAACATACTACTTCATATTCCTCCTAAATATACTACTTCATATTCCTCTTAAACATACTACTTCATATTCCTCTTAAATATACTTCTGCATATCCCTCTTAAACATACTACTTCATATTCCTCTTAAACATACTATTTCATATTGCTCTTAAACTTACTACTTCATATTCCTCTTAAACATACTACATCATATTCCTCTTAAACATACTACTTCATATTCCTCTTAACATACTACTTCATATTCCTCTTAAACATACTACTTCATATTCCTCTTAAATATACTACTTCATATTCCTCTTAAACATACTATTTCATATTCCTCTTAAACATACTACTTCATATTAATCTTAAACATACTACTTCATATTCCTCTTCAACATACTACTTCATATTCCTCTTACACATACTACTTCATATTCCTCTTAAACATACTACTTCATATTCCTCTTAAACATACTACTTCATATTCCTCTTCAACATACTACTTCTTATTCCTCTTAAAGATACTACTTCATATTCCTCTTAAACATACTACTTCATATTCCTCTTAAACATACTACTTCATATTCCTCATAAACATAATACTTCATATTCCTCTTAAACATAATATTTTATATTCCCGTTAAACATACTACTTCATATTCCTCTTAAACATACTA
This sequence comes from Atherix ibis, assembly GCA_958298945.1. Taxonomy (NCBI): domain Eukaryota; kingdom Metazoa; phylum Arthropoda; class Insecta; order Diptera; family Athericidae; genus Atherix; species Atherix ibis. The sequence goes on along the minus strand of CATQJD010000051.1, from coordinate 928,846 downwards.
CTTTATATTCCTCTTAAATATACTACTTCATATTCCTCTTAAATATACTACTGCATATTCCTCTTAAACATACTACTTCATATTCCTCTTAAACATACTACTTCATATTTTTCTGAAACATACTACTTCATATTCCTCTTAAACATACTATTTCATATTCCTCTTAAACATACTACTTCATATTCCTCCTAAACATAATACTTCATATTCCTCTTAAACATTCTACTTCATATTCCTCTTAAACATAAAACTTCATATTCCTCTTAAACATACTATTTCATATTCCCGTTAAACATATTACTTCATATTCCTCTTAAACATACTACTTCATATTCCTCTTAAATATACTACATCATATTCCTCTTAAACATACTACTTCATATTCCTCTTAACATACTACTTCATATTCCTCTTAAACATACTACTTCATATTCCTCTTAAATATACTACTTCATATTCTTCTTAAAGATACTACTTCATATTCCTCTTAAACATACTACTTCATATTCCTCTTAAACATACTACTTCATATTCCTCTTAAACATACTACTTCATATTCCTCTTAAACATAATACTTCATATTCCTCTTAAACATACTATTTCATATTTCCGTTAAACATACTACTTCATATTCCTCTTAAACATACTACTTTATATTCCTCTTAAATATACTACTTCATATTCCTCTTAAATATGCTACTGCATATTCCTCTTAAACATACTACTTCATATTCCTCTTAAACATACTACTTCATATTTTTCTTAAACATACTACTTCATATTCCTCTTAAACATACTATTTCATATTCCTTTTAAACATACTACTTCATATTCCTCTTAAACATAATACTTCATATTCCTCTTAAACATTCTACTTCATATTCCTCTTAAACATACTACTTCATATTCCTCCTAAATATACTACTTCATATTCGTCTTAAACATACTACTTCATATTCCTCTTAAATATACTTCTGCATATTCCTCTTAAACATACTACTTCATATTCCTCTTAAACATACTACTTCATATTGCTCTTAAACATACTACTTCATATTCCTCTTAAACATACTACATCATATTCCTCTTAAACAAACTATTTGTTCTAAGATATTCCTCTTAACATACTACTTCACATTCCTCTTAAACATACTACTTCATATTCCTCTTAAATATACTACTTCATATTCCTCTTACACATACTACTTCATATTCCTCTTAAACATACTAATTCATATTCCTCTTAAACATACTACTTCATATTCCTCTTAAATATACTACTTCATATTTCTCTTAAACATACTACTTCAAATTCCTCTTCAACATACTACTTCATATTCCTCCTAAATATACTACTTCATATTCATCTTAAACATACTACTTGATATTCCTCTTAAATATACTTCTGCATATTCCTCTTAAACATACTACTTCATATTTTTCTTAAACATACTACTTCATATTCCTCTTAAACATACTATTTCATATTCCTCTTAAACATACTACTTCATATTCCTCTTAAACATACTACTTCATATTCCTCTTAAATATACTACATCATATTCCTCTTAAACATACTACTTTATATTCCTCTTAACATACTTATTCATATTCCTCTTAAACATACTACTTCATATTCCTCTTAAATATACTACTTCATATTCCTCTTAAACATACTACTTCATATTCCTCTTTAACATACTACTTCATATTCGTCTTCAACATACTACTTCATATTCCTCTTAAGCATACTACTTCATATTCCTCTTAAACATACTACTTCATATTCCTCTTCAACATACTACTTCATATTCCTCTTACACATACTACTTCATATTCCTCTTAAACATACTACTTCATATTCCTCTTAAATATACCACTTCATATTCCTCTTATAGATACTACTTCATATTGCTCTTAAACATACTACTTCATATTCCTCTTAAACATACTACTTCATATTCCTCTTCAACATAATACTTCATATTCCTTTTAAACATACTACTTCATATTCCTCTTAAACATACTACTTCATATTCCTCTTAAACATAATACTTCATATTCCTCTTAAACATTGTACTTCATATTCATCTTAAACATACTACTTCATATTCCTCTTACACATACTATTTCATATTCCTCTTAAATATACTACTTCATATTCCTCTTAAACATACTACTTCATATTCTTCTTAAACATACTACTTCATATTCCTCTTAAACATTGTACTTCATATTCCTCTTCAACATACTACTTCATATTCCTCTTACACATACTACTTCATATTCCTCTTAAACATACTACTTCATATTCCTTTTCAACATAATACTTCATATTCCTTTTAAACATACTACTTCATATTCCTCTTAAACATACTACTTCATATTCCTCTTAAACATACTACTTCATATTCCTCTTAAACATACTACTTCATATTCCTCTTAAATATACTACTTTATATTCCTCTTAAATATACTACTTCATATGCTTCTTAAATATACTATTGCATATTCCTCTTAAACATACTACTTCATATTCCTCTTAAATATACTACTTCATATTCCTCTTAAACATACTACTTCATATTCCTCTTCAACATACTACTTCTTATTCCTCTTAAACATACTACTTCATATTCCTCTTAAACATACTACTTCATATTCCTCTTAAATATACTACTTCATATTCCTCATAAACATAATACTTTATATTCCTCTTAAACATACTATATCATATTCCCGTTAAACATACTACTTCATATTCCTCTTAAACATACTACTTTATATTCCTCTTAAATATACTACTTCATATTCCTCTTAAATATACTACTGCATATTCCTCTTAAACATACTACTTCATATTCCTCTTAAACATACTACTTCATATTTTTCTTAAACATACTACTTCATATTCCTCTTAAACATACTATTTCATATTCCTCTTAAACATACTACTTCATATTCCTCCTAAACATAATACTTCATATTCCTCTTAAACATTCTACTTCATATTCCTCTTAAACATAATACTTCATATTCCTCTTAAACATACTATTTCATATTCCCGTTAAACATACTACTTCATATTCCTCTTAAACATACTACTTCATATTCCTCTTAAATATACTACATCATATTCCTCTTAAACATACTACTTCATATTCCTCTTAACCGACTACTTCATATTCCTCTTAAACATACTACTTCATATTTCTCTTAAATATACTACTTCATATTCCTCTTAAAGATACTACTTCATATTCCTCTTAAACATACTACTTCATATTCCTCTTAAACATACTACTTCATATTCCTCTTCAACATACTACTTCATATTCCTATTACACATACTACTTCATATTCCTCTTAAACATACTACTTCATATTCCTCTTAAATATACCACTTCATATTCCTCTTAAAGATACTACTTCATATTCCTCTTAAACATACTACTTCATATTCCTATTAAACATACTACTTCATATTCCTCTTCAACATACTACTTCATATTCCTCTTAAACATAATACTTCATATTCCTCTTAAACATACTATTTCATATTCCCGTTAAACATACTACTTCATATTCATCTTAAACATACTACTTTATATTCCTCTTAAATATACTACTTCATATTCCTCTTAAATATACTACTGCATATTCCTCTTAAACATACTACTTCATATTCCTCTTAAACATACTACTTCATGTTTTTCTTAAACATACTACTTCATATTCCTCTTAAACATACTATTTCATATTCCTCTTAAACATACTACTTCATATTCCTCTTAAACATAATACTTCATATTCCTCTTAAACATTCTACTTCATATTCCTCTTAAACATACTACTTCATATTCCTCCTAAATATACTACTTCATATTCCTCTTAAACATAGTACTTCATATTCCTCTTAAACATACTACTTGTTCTAAGATATTCCTCTTAACATACTACTTTATATTCCTCTTAAACATACTACTTCATATTCCTCTTAAATATACTACTTCATATTCCTCTTAAACATAGTACTTCATATTCCTCTTAAACATACTACTTCATATTCTTCTTAAACATACTACTTCATATTCCTCTTCAACATACTACTTCATATTCCTCTTACACATACTACTTCATATTCCTCTTAAACATACTACTTCATATTCCTCTTCAATATAATACTTCATATTCCTTTTAAACATACTACTTCATATTTCTCTCAAACATACTTCTTCATATTTTCTTAAACATAATACGTCATATTCCTCTTAAATATACCACTTCATATTCCTCTTAAAGATACTACTTCATATTCCTCTTAAGCATACTACATCATATTCCTCTTAAACATACTACTTCATATTCCTCTTCAACATACTACTTCATATTCCTCTTACACATACTACTTTGTATGCCTCATAAACATACTACTTCATATTCCTCTTAAACATACTTCTTCATATTCCTCTTTAACATACTACTTCATATTCCTCTTCAACATACTATTTAATATTCCTCTTAAACATACTACTTCATATTCCTCATCAACATAATACTTCATATTCCTTTTAAACATACTACTTCATATTCCTCTTAAACATACTATTTCATATTCCTCTTAAACATACTATTTCATATTCCTCTTAAAAATACTACTTCATATTCCTCTGAAACATACCACTTCAAATTCCTCTTAAACATACTACTTCATATTCCTCTTTAACATACTACTTCATATTCCTCTTCAACATACTATTTAATATCCCTCTTAAACATACAACTTCATATTCCTCTTAAACATAATACTTCATATTCCTCTTAAACATACTACTTCATATTCCTCTTAAACATACTACTTCATATTCCTCTTAAACATACTACTTCATATTCCTGTTAAACATAATACTTCATATTCCTCTTAAACATACTACTTCATATTCCTGTTAAACATACTACTTCATATTCCTCTTAAACATACTACTTCATATTCCTCTTAAACATAATACTTCATATTCCTCTTAAACATTCTACTTCATATTCCTCTTAAACATACTACTTCATCTTCCTCCTAACTATACTACTTCATATTCCTCTTAAACATACTACTTCATATTCCTCTTAAATATACTTCTGCATATCCCTCTTAAACATACTACTTCATATTCCTCTTAAACATACTACTTCATGTTGCTCTTAAACTTACTACTTCATATTCCTCTTAAACATACTACATCATATTCCTCTTATACATACTACTTCATATTCCTCTTAACATACTACTTCATATTCCTCTTAAACATTCTACTTCATATTCCTCTTAAATATACTACTTCATATTCCTCTTAAACATACTACTTCATATTCCTCTTAAACATACTACTTCATATTCCTCTTAAACATACTACTTCATATTCCTCTTCAACATACTACTTCATATTCCTCTTACACATACTACTTCATATTCCTCTTAAACATACTACTTCATGTTCCTCTTTAACATAATACTTCATATTCCTTTTAAACATACTACTTCATATTCCTCTTAAACATACGACTTCATATTCCTCTTAAACATAATACTTCATATTCCTCTTAAACATTGTACTTCATATTCCTCTTAAACAAACTACTTCATATTCCTCATAAATATACTACTTCATATTCCTCTTAAACATACTACTTCATATTCCTCTTAAATATACTTCTGCATATTCCTCTTAAATATACTACTTCATATTCCTCTTAAACATACTACTTCATATTCCTCTTAAATATACTACTTCATATTCCTCTTAAACATACCACTTCATATTCCTTTTCAACATACTACTTCATATTCCTCTTAAACATATTACTTCATATTCCTCTTAAACATACTACTTCATATTCCTCTTAAACATACTACATCATATTCCTCTTAAACATACTACTTCATATTCCTCTTCAACATACTACTTTCTATTCCTCTTACACATACTACTTCATATTCCTCTTAAACATACTACTTCATATTCCTCTTAAACATACTACTTTATATTCCTCTTAAGCATACTATTTCATATTCCTCTTAAATATACTACTTTATATTCCTCTTAAATATACTTCGTCATATTCCTCTTAAATATATTACTGCATATTCCTCTTAAACATACTACTTCATATTCCTCTTAAATATACTACCTCATATACCTCTTAAACATACTACTTCATATTCCTCTTCAACATACTACTTCATATTCCTCTTAAACATACTACTTCATATTCCTCTTAAACATACTACTTCATATTCCTCTTAAACATACTACTTGATATTCCTCTTAAACATACTAATTAATATTCGTCTTAAGCATACTACTTCATATTCCTCTTAAGCATACTACTTTATATTCCTCTTAAACATACTACTTCATATTCCTCTTTAACATACTACTTCATATTCCTCTTAAACATAATACTTCATATTCCTCTTAAACATTCTACTTCATATTCCTCTTAAACATACTACTTCATATTCCTCCTAAATATACTACTTCATATTCCTTTTAAACATACTACTTCATATTCCTCTTAAATATACTTCTGCATATTCCTCTTAAACATACTAATTAATATTCCTCTTAAACATACTACTTCATATTCCTCTTAAGCATACTATTTCATATTCCTCTTAAATATACTACTTCATATTCCTCTTAAACATACTACTTCATATTCCTCTTAAATATACTACCTCATATACCTCTTAAACATACTACTTCATATTACTCTTCAACATACTACTTCATATTCCTCTTAAACATACTACTTCATATTCCTCTTAAACATACTACTTCATATTCCTCTTAAACATACTACTTGATATTCCTCTTAAACATACTAATTAATATTCGTCTTAAACATACTACTTCATATTCCTCTTAAGCATACTACTTTATATTCCTCATCAACATACTACTTCTTATTCCTCTTAAACATACTACTTCATATTCCTCTTAAACATACTACTTCATATTCCTCTTAAACATACTACTTCATATTCCTCTTAAACATAATACTTCATATCCCTCTTAAACATACTACTTCATATTCCTCTTAAACATACTACTTCATGTTGCTCTTAAACTTACTACTTCATATTCCTCTTAAACATACTACATCATATTCCTCTTATACATACTACTTCATATTCCTCTTAACATACTATTTAATATTCCTCTTAAACATACTACTTCATATTCCTCATCAACATAATACTTCATATTCCTTTTAAACATACTACTTCATATTTCTGTTAAACATACTATTTCATATTCCTCTTAAACATACTATTTCATATTCCTCTTAAACATACTACTTCATATTCCTCTGAAACATACCACTTCATATTCCTCTTAAACATACTACTTCATATTCCTCTTTAACATACTACTTCATATTCCTCTTCAACATACTATTTAATATCCCTCTTAAACATACAACTTCATATTCCTCTTAAACATAATACTTCATATTCCTCTTAAACATACTACTTCATATTCCTCTTAAACATACTACTTCATATTCCTCTTAAACATACTACTTCATATTCCTGTTAAACATAATACTTCATATTCCTCTTAAACATACTACTTCATATTCCTCTTAAACATACTACTTCATATTCCTCTTAAACATACTACTTCATATTCCTCTTAAACATAATACTTCATATTCCTCTTAAACATTCTACTACATATTCCTCTTAAACATACTACTTCATCTTCCTCCCAACTATACTACTTCATATTCCTCTTAAACATACTACTTCATATTCCTCTTAAATATACCACTTCATATTCCTCTTAAAGATACTACTTCATATTCCTCTTAAACATACTACTTCATATTCCTATTAAACATACTACTTCATATTCCTCTTCAACATACTACTTCATATTCCTCTTAAACATAATACTTCATATTCCTCTTAAACATACTATTTCATATTCCCGTTAAACATACTACTTCATATTCATCTTAAACATACTACTTTATATTCCTCTTAAATATACTACTTCATATTCCTCTTAAATATACTACTGCATATTCCTCTTAAACATACTACTTCATATTCCTCTTAAACATACTACTTCATATTTTTCTTAAACATACTACTTCATATTCCTCTTAAACATACTATTTCATATTCCTCTTAAACATACTACTTCATATTCCTCTTAAACATAATACTTCATATTCCTCTTAAACATTCTACTTCATATTCCTCTTAAACATACTACTTCATATTCCTCCTAAATCTACTACTTCATATTCCTCTTAAACATAGTACTTCATATTCCTCTTAAACATACTACTTGTTCTAAGATATTCCTCTTAACATACTACTTCATATTCCTCTTAAACATACTACTTCATATTCCTCTTAAATATACTACTTCATATTCCTCTTAAACATAGTACTTCATATTCCTCTTAAACATACTACTTCATATTCTTCTTAAACATACTACTTCATATTCCTCTTCAACATACTACTTCATATTCCTCTTACACATACTACTTCATATTCCTCTTAAACATACTACTTCATATTCCTCTTCAATATAATACTTCATATTCCTTTTAAACATACTACTTCATATTTCTCTCAAACATACTTCTTCATATTTTCTTAAACATACTACGTCATATTCCTCTTAAATATACCACTTCATATTCCTCTTAAAGATACTACTTCATATTCCTCTTAAGCATACTACATCATATTCCTCTTAAACTTACTACTTCATATTCCTCTTCAACATACTACTTCATATTCCTCTTACACATACTACTTTGTATGCCTCATAAACATACTACTTCATATTCCTCTTAAACATACTTCTTCATATTTCTCTTTAACATACTACTTCATATTCCTCTTCAACATACTATTTAATATTCCTCTTAAACATACTACTTCATATTCCTCATCAACATAATACTTCATATTCCTTTTAAACATACTACTTCATATTCCTCTTAAACATACTATTTCATATTCCTCTTAAACATACTATTTCATATTCCTCTTAAACATACTACTTCATATTCCTCTGAAACATACCACTTCAAATTCCTCTTAAACATACTACTTCATATTCCTCTTTAACATACTACTTCATATTCCTCTTCAACATACTATTTAATATCCCTCTTAAACATACAACTTCATATTCCTCTTAAACATAATACTTCATATTCCTCTTAAACATACTACTTCATATTCCTCTTAAACATACTACTTCATATTCCTCTTAAACATACTACTTCATATTCCTGTTAAACATAATACTTCATATTCCTCTTAAACATACTACTTCATATTCCTCTTAAACATACTACTTCATATTCCTCTTAAACATACTACTTCATATTCCTCTTAAACATAATACTTCATATTCCTCTTAAACATTCTACTTCATATTCCTCTTAAACATACTACTTCATCTTCCTCCTAACTATACTACTTCATATTCCTCTTAAACATACTACTTCATATTCCTCTTAAATATACTTCTGCATATCCCTCTTAAACATACTACTTCATATTCCTCTTAAACATACTACTTCATGTTGCTCTTAAACTTACTACTTCATATTCCTCTTAAACATACTACATCATATTCCTCTTATACATACTACTTCATATTCCTCTTAACATACTACTTCATATTCCTCTTAAACATTCTACTTCATATTCCTCTTAAATATACTACTTCATATTCCTCTTAAACATACTACTTCATATTCCTCTTAAACATACTACTTCATATTCCTCTTAAACATACTACTTCATATTCCTCTTCAACATACTACTTCATATTCCTCTAACACATACTACTTCATATTCCTCTTAAACATACTACTTCATGTTCCTCTTTAACATAATACTTCATATTCCTTTTAAACATACTACTTCATATTCCTCTTAAACATACTACTTCATATTCCTCTTAAACATAATACTTCATATTCCTCTTAAACATTGTACTTCATATTCCTCTTAAACAAACTACTTCATATTCCTCATAAATATACTACTTCATATTCCTCTTAAACATACTACTTCATATTCCTCTTAAATATACTTCTGCATATTCCTCTTAAATATACTACTTCATATTCCTCTTAAACATACTACTTCATATTCCTCTTAAATATACTACTTCATATTCCTCTTAAACATACCACTTCATATTCCTTTTCAACATACTACTTCATATTCCTCTTAAACATACTACTTCATATTCCTCTTAAACATACTACTTCATATTCCTCTTAAACATACTACTTCATATTCCTCTTAAACATACTACTTCATATTCCTCTTCAACATACTACTTTCTATTCCTCTTACACATACTACTTCATATTCCTCTTAAACATACTACTTCATATTCCTCTTAAACATACTACTTTATATTCCTCTTAAGCATACTATTTCATATTCCTCTTAAATATACTACTTTATATTCCTCTTAAATATACTTCGTCATATTCCTCTTAAATATATTACTGCATATTCCTCTTAAACATACTACTTCATATTCCTCTTAAATATACTACCTCATATACCTCTTAAACATACTACTTCATATTCCTCTTCAACATACTACTTCATATTCCTCTTAAACATACTACTTCATATTCCTCTTAAACATACTACTTCATATTCCTCTTAAACATACTACTTGATATTCCTCTTAAACATACTAATTAATATTCGTCTTAAACATACTACTTCATATTCCTCTTAAGCATACTACTTTATATTCCTCTTAAACATACTACTTCATATTCCTCTTTAACATACTACTTCATATTCCTCTTAAACATAATACTTCATATTCCTCTTAAACATTCTACTTCATATTCCTCTTAAACATACTACTTTATATTCCTCCTAAATATACTACTTCATATTCCTTTTAAACATACTACTTCATATTCCTCTTAAATATACTTCTGCATATTCCTCTTAAACATACTAATTAATATTCCTCTTAAACATACTACTTCATATTCCTCTTAAGCATACTATTTCATATTCCTCTTAAATATACTACTTCATATTCCTCTTAAACATACTACTTCATATTCCTCTTAAATATACTACCTCATATACCTCTTAAACATACTACTTCATATTACTCTTCAACATACTACTTCATATTCCTCTTAAACATACTACTTCATATTCCTCTTAAACATACTACTTCATATTCCTCTTAAACATACTACTTGATATTCCTCTTAAACATACTAATTAATATTCGTCTTAAACATACTACTTCATATTCCTCTTAAGCATACTACTTTATATTCCTCATCAACATATTACTTCTTATTCCTCTTAAACATACTACTTCATATTCCTCTTAAACATACTACTTCATATTCCTCTTAAACATACTACTTCATATTCCTCTTAAACATAATACTTCATATCCCTCTTAAACATACTACTTCATATTCCTCTTAAACATACTACTTCATGTTGCTCTTATACTTACTACTTCATATTCCTCTTAAACATACTACATCATATTCCTCTTATACATACTACTTCATATTCCTCTTAACATACTATTTAATATTCCTCTTAAACATACTACTTCATATTCCTCATCAACATAATACTTCATATTCCTTTTAAACATACTACTTCATATTCCTCTTAAACATACTATTTCATATTCCTCTTAAACATACTATTTCATATTCCTCTTAAACATACTACTTCATATTCCTCTGAAACATACCACTTCATATTCCTCTTAAACATACTACTTCATATTCCTCTTTAACATACTACTTCATATTCCTCTTCAACATACTATTTAATATCCCTCTTAAACATACAACTTCATATTCCTCTTAAACATAATACTTCATATTCCTCTTAAACATACTACTTCATATTCCTCTTAAACATACTACTTCATATTCCTCTTAAACATACTACTTCATATTCCTGTTAAACATAATACTTCATATTCCTCTTAAACATACTACTTCATATTCCTCTTAAACATACTACTTCATATTCCTCTTAAACATACTACTTCATATTCCTCTTAAACATAATACTTCATATTCCTCTTAAACCTTCTACTTCATATTCCTCTTAAACATACTACTTCATCTTCCTCCTAACTATACTACTTCATATTCCTCTTAAACATACTACTTCATATTCCTCTTAAATATACTTCTGCATATCCCTCTTAAACATACTACTTCATATTCCTCTTAAACATACTACTTCATGTTGCTCTTAAACTTACTACTTCATATTCCTCTTAAACATACTACATCATATTCCTCTTATACATACTACTTCATATTCCTCTTAACATACTACTTCATATTCCTCTTAAACATTCTACTTCATATTCCTCTTAAATATACTACTTCATATTCCTCTTAAACATACTACTTCATATTCCTCTTAAACATACTACTTCATATTCCTCTTAAACATACTACTTCATGTTCCTCTTTAACATAATACTTCATATTCCTTTTAAACATACTACTTCATATTCCTCTTAAACATACTACTTCATATTCCTCTTAAACATAATACTTCATATTCCTCTTAAACATTGTACTTCATATTCCTCTTAAACAAACTACTTCATATTCCTCATAAATATACTACTTCATATTCCTCTTAAACATACTACTTCATATTCCTCTTAAATATACTTCTGCATATTCCTCTTAAATATACTACTTCATATTCCTCTTAAACATACTACTTCATATTCCTCTTAAATATACTACTTCATATTCCTCTTAAACATACCACTTCATATTCCTTTTCAACATACTACTTCATATTCCTCTTAAACATACTACTCCATATTCCTCTTAAACATACTACTTCATATTCCTCTTAAACATACTACTTCATATTCCTCTTAACCATACTATTTCATATTCCTCTTCAACATACTACTTTCTATTCCTCTTACACATACTACTTCATATTCCTCTTAAACATACTACTTCATATTCCTCTTAAACATACTACTTCATATTCCTCTTAAGCATACTATTTCATATTCCTCTTAAATATACTACTTTTTATTCCTCTTAAATATACTTCGTCATATTCCTCTTAAATATATTACTGCATATTCCTCTTAAACATACTACTTCATATTCCTCTTAAATATACTACCTCATATACCTCTTAAACATACTACTTCATATTCCTCTTCAACATACTACTTCATATTCCTCTTAAACATACTACTCCATATTCCTCTTAAACATACTACTTCATATTCCTCTTAAACATACTACTTGATATTCCTCTTAAACATACTAATTAATATTCGTCTTAAACATACTACTTCATATTCCTCTTAAGCATACTACTTTATATTCCTCTTAAACATACTACTTCATATTCCTCTTTAACATACTACTTCATATTCCTCTTAAACATAATACTTCATATTCCTCTTAAACATTCTACTTCATATTCCTCTTAAACATACTACTTCATATTCCTCCTAAATATACTACTTCATATTCCTTTTAAACATACTACTTCATATTCCTCTTAAATATACTTCTGCATATTCCTCTTAAACATACTAATTAATATTCCTCTTAAACATACTACTTCATATTCCTCTTAAGCATACTATTTCATATTCCTCTTAAATATACTACTTCATATTCCTCTTAAACATACTACTTCATATTCCTCTTAAATATACTACCTCATATACCTCTTAAACATACTACTTCATATTACTCTTCAACATACTACTTCATATTCCTCTTAAACATACTACTTCATATTCCTCTTAAACATACTACTTCATATTCCTCTTAAACATACTACTTGATATTCCTCTTAAACATACTAATTAATATTCGTCTTAAACATACTACTTCATATTCCTCTTAAGCATACTACTTTATATTCCTCATCAACATACTACTTCTTATTCCTCTTAAACATACTACTTCATATTCCTCTTAAACATACTACTTCATATTCCTCTTAAAAATACTACTTCATATTCCTCTTAAACATAATACTTCATATCCCTCTTAAACATACTACTTCATATTCCTCTTAAACATACTACTTCATGTTGCTCTTAAACTTACTACTTCATATTCCTCTTAAACATACTACATCATATTCCTCTTATACATACTACTTCATATTCCTATTAACATACTACTTCATATTCCTCTTAAACATTCTACTTCATATTCCTCTTAAATATACTACTTCATATTCCTCTTAAACATACTACTTCATATTCCTCTTAAACATACTACTTCATATTCCTCTTAAACATACTACTTCATATTCCTCTTCAACATACTACTTCATATTCCTCTTACACATACTACTTCATATTCCTCTTAAACATACTACTTCATATTCCTCTTCAACATAATACTTCATATTCCTTTTAAACATACTACTTCATATTCCTCTTAAACATACTACTTCATATTCCTCTTAAACATAATACTTCATATTCCTCTTAAACATTGTACTTCATATTCCTCTTAAACAAACTACTTCATATTCCTCATAAATATACTACTTCATATTCCTCTTAAACATACTACTTCATATTCCTCTTAAATATACTTCTGCATATTCCTCTTAAATATACTACTTCATATTCCTCTTAAACATACTACTTCATATTCCTCTTAAATATACTACTTCATATTCCTCTTAAACATACCACTTCATATTCCTTTTCAACATACTACTTCATATTCCTCTTAAACATACTACTTCATATTCCTCTTAAACATACTACTTCATATTCCTCTTAAACATACTACTTCATATTCCTCTTAAACATACTACTTCATATTCCTCTTCAACATACTACTTTCTATTCCTCTTACACATACTACTTCATATTCCTCTTAAACATACTACTTCATATTCCTCTTAAACATACTACTTCATATTCCTCTTAAGCATACTATTTCATATTCCTCTTAAATATACTACTTTATATTCCTCTTAAATATACTTCGTCATATTCCTCTTAAATATATTACTGCATATTCCTCTTAAACATACTACTTCATATTCCTCTTAAATATACTACCTCATATACCTCTTAAACATACTACTTCATATTCCTCTTCAACATACTACTTCATATTCCTCTTAAACATACTACTTCATATTCCTCTTAAACATACTACTTCATATTCCTCTTAAACATACTACTTGATATTCCTCTTAAACATACTAATTAATATTCGTCTTAAACATACTACTTCATATTCCTCTTAAGCATACTACTTTATATTCCTCTTAAACATACTACTTCATATTCCTCTTTAACATACTACTTCATATTCCTCTTAAACATAATACTTCATATTCCTCTTAAACATTCTACTTCATATTCCTCTTAAACATACTACTTCATATTCCTCCTAAATATACTACTTCATATTCCTTTTAAACATACTACTTCATATTCCTCTTAAATATACTTCTGCATATTCCTCTTAAACATACTAATTAATATTCCTCTTAAACATACTACTTCATATTCCTCTTAAGCATACTATTTCATATTCCTCTTAAATATACTACTTCATATTCCTCTTAAACATACTACTTCATATTCCTCTTAAATATACTACCTCATATACCTCTTAAACATACTACTTCATATTCCTCTTTAACATACTACTTCATATTCCTCTTAAACATACTACTTCATATTCCTCTTAAACATACTACTTCATATTCCTCTTAAACATACTACTTGATATTCCTCTTAAACATACTAATTAATATTCGTCTTAAACATACTACTTCATATTCCTCTTAAGCATACTACTTTATATTCCTCATCAACATACTACTTCTTATTCCTCTTAAACATACTACTTCATATTCCTCTTAAGCATACTACTTCATATTCCTCTTAAACATACTACTTCATATTCCTCTTAAACATAATACTTCATATTCCTCTTAAACATACTATTTCATATTCCCGTTAAACATACTACTTCATATTCCTCTTTAACATACTACTTTATATTCCTCTTAAATATTCTACTTCATATTCCTCTTAAATATACTACTGCATATTCCTCTTAAACATACTACTTCATATTCCTCTTAAACATACTACTTCATATTTTTCTTAAACATACTACTTCATTTTCCTCTTAAACATACTATTTCATATTCCTCTTAAACATACTACTTCATATTCCTCTTAAACATAATACTTCATATTCCTCTTAAACATTCTACTTCATATTCCTCTTAAACATACTACTTCATATTCCTCCTAAATATACTACTTCATATTCGTCTTAAACATACTACTTCATATTCCTCTTAAATATACTTCTGCATATTCCTCTTAAACATACTACTTCATATTCCTCTTAAAGATACTACTTCATATTGCTCTTAAACATACTACTTCATATTCCTCTTAAACATTCTACATCATATTCCTCTTAAACATACTACTTGTTCTAAGATATTCCTCTTAACATACTACTTCATATTCCTCTTAAACATACTACTTCATATTCCTCCTAAATATACTACTTCATATTCCTCTAAAACATACTACTTCATATTCCTCTTAAACATACTACTTCATATTCTTCTTAAACATACTTATCCTCTTCAACATAATACTTCATATTCCTTTTAAACATACTACTTCATATTCCTCTCAAACATATTACTTCATATTTTCTTAAACATACTACTTCATATTCCTCTTAAACATACTACTTCATTTCCTCTTTAACATACTACTTCATATTCCTCTTCAACATACTACTTCATATTCCTCTTAAACATACTACTTCATGTTCCTCTTAAACATATTACTTCATATTCCTCTTAAATATACTACTTCATATTTCTCTTAAACATACTACTTCAAATTCCTCTTCAACATACTACTTCATATTCCTCCTAAATATACTACTTCATATTCGTCTTAAACATACTACTTCATATTCCTCTTAAATATACTTCTGCATATTTCTCTTAAACATACTACTTCATATTTTTCTTAAACAAACTACTTTATATTCCTCTTAAACATACTATTTCATATTGCTCTTAAACATACTACTTCATATTCCTCTTAAACATAATACTTCATATTCCTCTTAAACATTCTACTTAATATTCCTCTTAAACATACTACTTCATATTCCTCTTAAATATACTTCCGCATATTCCTCTTAAACATACTACTTCATATTCCTCTTAAACATACTACTTCATATTCCTCTTAAACATACTACTTCATATTTCTCTTAAACATACTACATCATATTCCTCTTAAATATACTACTTGTTCTAAGATATTCCTCTTAACATACTACTTCATATTCCTCTTAAACATACTACTTCATTTTCCTCTGAAATATACTACTTCATATTCCTCTTAAACATACTACTTCATATTCCTCTTAAACATACTACTTCATATTCTTCTTAAACATACTACTTCATATTCCTCTTCAACATACTACTTCATATTCCTCTTACACATACTACTTCATATTCCTCTTAAGCATACTACTTCATATTCCTCTTCAACATAATACTTCATATTCCTTTTAAACAAACAACTTCATATTCCTCTCAAACAAACTACTTCATATTTTCTTAAACATACTACTTCATATTCCTCTTAAACATACTACTTCATATTCCTCTTTAACATACTACTTCATATTCCTCTTAAGCATACTACTTCATATTCCTCTTAAATATACTACTTCATATTTCTCTTAAACATACTACTTCAAATTCCTCTTCAACATACTACTTCATATTCCTCCTAAATATACTACTTCATATTCGTCTTAAACATACTACTTCATATTCCTCTTAAATATACTACTTCATATTCCTCTTAAACATAATACTTCATATTCCTCTTAAACATACTACTTCATATTCCTCTTAAATATACTTCTTCACATTCCTCTTAAATATATTACTGCATATTCCTCTTAAACATACTACTTCATATTCCTCTTAAATATACTACCTCATATTCCTCTTAAACATACTACTTCATGTTCCACTTAAACATAATACTTCATATTCCTCTTAAACATTCTACTTCATATTCCTCTTAAACATACTACTTCATATTCCTCCTAAATATACTACTTCATATTCCTCTTAAACATACTATTTCATATTCCTCTTAAATATACTTCTGCATATTCCTCTTAAACATACTACTTCATATTCTTCTTAAACATACTACCTCATATTCCTCTTAAACATACTACTTCATATTCCTCTTAAACATACAACATCATATTCCTCTTAAACATACTACTTCATATTCCTTTTAACATACTACTTCATATTCCTCTTAAACATACTACTTCATATTCCTCTTTCATATACTACTTCATATTCCTCTTAAACATACTACTTCATACTCCTCTTAAACATACTACTTAATATTCATGTTCAACATACTACTTCATATTCCACTTACACATACTACTTCATATTCCTCCTAAACATACTACTTCATATTCCTCTTCAACATAATATTTCATATTCCTTTAAAACATACTACTTCATATTCCTCTTAAACATACTACTTCATATTCCTCTTTAACATACTACTTCATATTCTTCTTAAACATTCTACTTCATATTCCTCTTCAACATAATACTTCATATTCCTCTTAAACATACTACTTCATATTCCTGTTAAACATACTACTTCATATTGCTCTTAAACATACTACTTCATATTCCTCCTAAACATACTACATCATATTCCTCTTAAACATACTTCTTCATATTCCTCTTAACATTCTACTTCATATTCTTCTTAAACATAATACTTCATATACCTCTTAAATATACTACTTCATATTCCTCTTAAACATACTACTTCATATTCCTCTTAAACATACTACTTCATATTCCTCTTAAACATACTACTTCATTATCCTCTTCAAAATACTACTTCATATTCCTCTTACACATATTACTTCATATTCCTCTTAAACATACTACTTCATATTCCTCTTCAACATAATACTTCATATTCCTTTTAAACATACTACTTCATATTCCTCTTCAACATACTCCTTCATATTCCTCTTACACATACTACTTCATATTCCTCTTAAACATACTACTTCATATTCCTCTTCAACATAATACTTCATATTCCTTTTAAACATACTACTTCATATTCCTCCTAAATATACTACTTCATATTCCTTTTAAACATACTACTTCATGTTCCTCTTAAATATACTTCTGCATATTCCTCTTAAACATACTACTTCATATTCCTCTTAAACACACTACTTCATATTGCTCTTAAACATACTACTTTATATTACTCTTAAATATACTACTTCATATTCCTCTTAAATATACTACCGCATGTACCTCTTAATCATACTACTTTATATTCCTCTTAAACATAGTACTTCATATTCCTCTTAAACATACTACTTCATATTCCTCTTAAACATACTACTTCATATTCCTATTAAATATATTACTTCATATTCTTCATAAACATACTACTTCATATTCCTCTTAAACATACTTCTTCATATTCCTCTTAAACATACTACTTAATATTCATGTTCAACATACTACTTCATATTCCACTTACACATACTACTTCATATTCCTCTTAAACATACTACTTCATATTCCTCTTCAACATAATATTTCATATTCCTTTTAATCATACTACTTCATATTCCTCTTAAACATACTACTTCATATTCCTCTTTAACATACTACTTCATATTCCTCTTAAACATTCTACTTCATATTCCTCTTCAACATAATACTTCATATTCATTTTAAACATACTACTTCATTATCCTCTTAAACATGGTACTTCATATTCCTCTTAAACATACTACTTCATATTCCTGTTAAACATACTACTTCATATTGCTCTTAAACATACTACTTCATATTCCTCCTAAACATACTACATCATATTCCTCTTAAACATACTTCTTCATATTCCTCTTAACATTCTACTTCATATTCCTCTTAAACATAATACTTCATATACCTCTTAAATATACTACTTCATATTCCTCTTAAACATACTACTTCATATTCCTCTTAAACATACTACTTCATATTCCTCTTAAACATACTACTTCATTATCCTCTTCAAAATACTACTTCATATTCTTCTTACACATATTACTTCATATTCCTCTTAAACATACTACTTCATATTCCTCTTCAACATAATACTTCATATTCCTTTTAAACATACTACTTCATATTCCTCTTCAACATACTCCTTCATATTCCTCTTACACATACTACTTCATATTCCTCTTAAACATACTACTTCATATTCCTCTTCAACATAATACTTCATATTCCTTTTAAACATACTACTTCATATTCCTCCTAAATATACTACTTCATATTCCTTTTAAACATACTACTTCATGTTCCTCTTAAATATACTTCTGCATATTCCTCTTAAACATACTACTTCATATTCCTCTTAAACACACTACTTCATATTGCTCTTAAACATACTACTTTATATTACTCTTAAATATACTACTTCATATTCCTCTTAAATATACTACCGCATGTTCCTCTTAAGCATACTACTTTATATTCCTCTTAAACATAGTACTTCATATTCCTCTTAAACATACTACTTCATATTCCTCTTAAACATACTACTTCATATTCCTATTAAATATATTACTTCATATTCTTCATAAACATACTACTTCATATTCCTCTTAAACATACTTCTTCATATTCCTCTTAAACATATTACTTCATAATCCTCTTAAACATACTACTTCATACTCCTCTTAAACATACTACTTCATATTCCTCTTAAACAAACTACTTCATATCCCTCTTAACATACTACTTCATATTCCTCTTAAACATACTACTTCATATTCCTCTTAAATATACTACTTCATATTCCTCTTAAACATACTACTTCATATTTCTCTTGAACATACTACTTCATATTACTCTTAAACATACTACTTCATATTCCTCTTAAACATACTACTTCATATTCCTCTTAAACATACTATTTCATATTCCTCTAAAACATACCACTTCATATTCCCTCTTAAACATAATACTTCAAATTCCTCTTAAACATACTACATCATATTCCTCTTAAACATACTACTTCATATTACTCTTAACATACTACTTCATATTCCTATTAAACATACTACTTCATATTCCTCTTAAACATACTACTTCATATTCCTCTTCAACATACTACTTCATATTCCTCTTAAACATACTACTTCATATTCTTCATCAACATAATACTTCATATTCCATATAAACATACTACTTCATATTCCTCTTAAACATACTACTTCATATTCCTCTTAAACATACTATTTCATATTCCTCTTAAACATACTACTTCATATTCCTCCTTAATATACTACTTCATATTGCTCTTAAACTTACTACTTCATATTCCTTTTAAACATACTACTTCATATTCCTCTTAAACATAATACTTCACATTCCTCTTAACATACTACTTCATATTCCTCTTAAACATATTACTTCATATTCCTCATAAATATACTACTTCATATTCCTCTTAAACATACTACTTCATATTCCTCTTAAATATACTTCTGCATATTCCTCTTAAATATACTACTTCATATTTCTCTTGAACATACTACTCCATATTCCTCTTAAATATACTACTTCATATTCCTCTTAAACATGCTACTTCATTATCCTCTTCAACATAATACGTCATATTCCTCTTAAACATACAACTTCATATTCCTTTTAAACATACTACTTCTTATTCCTTTTAAACGTTCTACTTCATATTCCTCTTAACCATTCTACTTCATATTCCTCTTAAACATACTACTTCATATTCCACTTAAATATACTACTTTATATTCCTCTTAAATATACTACTTCATATTCCTCTTAAATATACTACTGCATATTCCTCTTAATCATACTACTTCATATTTCTCTTGAACATACTACTTCATATTCCTCTTAAATATACTACTTCATATTCCTTTTAAACATACCACTTCATATTCCTCCTAAATATACTACTTCATATTCCTCTTAAACATACTACTTCATATTCCTCTTAAATATACTTCTGCATATCCCTCTTAAACATACAACTTCATATTCCTCTTAAACATAATACTTCATATTCCTTTTAAACATACTACTTCATATTCCTCCTAAATATACTACTTCATATTCCTCTTAAACATAATACTTCATATTCCTCTTAAATATACTTCTGCATATCCCTCTTAAACATACTACTTCATATTCCTCTTAAACATAATACTTCATATTCCTCTTAAACATACTACTTCATATTCCTCTTAAACATACTACTTCATATTCCTCTTAAACATACTACTTCACATTCCTCTTAAATATACTTCTGCATATCCCTCTTAAACATACTACTTCATATTCCTCTTAAAAATAATACTTCATATTCCTCTTAAACATACTATTTCATATTCCTCTTAAACATACTACTTCATGTTCCACTTAAACATAATACTTCATATTCCTCTTAAACATTCTACTTCATATTCCTCTTAAACATACTACTTCATATTCCTTTTAAACATACTACTTCATATTCCTCTTTAATATACTACTTCATATTCCTCTTAAACATACTACTTCATATTCCTCTTAAACATACTACTTCATACTCCTCTTAAACATACTACTTAATATTTATGTTCAACATACTACTTCATATTCCACTTACACATACTACTTCATATTCCTCTTAAACATACTACTTCATATTCCTCTTTAACATAATATTTCATATTCCTTTTAAACATACTACTTCATATTCCTCTTAAACATACTACTTCATATTCCTCTTTAACATACTACTTCATATTCCTCTTAAACATTCTACTTCATATTCCTCTTCAACATAATACTTCATATTCATTTTAAACATACTACTTCATTATCCTCTTAAACATGGTACTTCATATTCCTCTTAAACATACTACTTCATATTCCTCTTAAACATACTACTTCATATTGCTCTTAAACATACTACTTCATATTCCTCCTAAACATACTACATCATATTCCTCTTAAACATACTTCTTCATATTCCTCTTAACATTCTACTTCATATTCCTCTTAAACATAATACTTCATATACCTCTTAAATATACTACTTCATATTCCTCTTAAACATACTACTTCATATTCCTCTTAAACATACTACTTCATATTCATTTTAAACATACTACTTCATTATCCTCTTCAACATACTACTTTATATTCCTCTTACACATATTACTTCATATTCCTCTTAAACATACTACTTCATATTCCTCTTCAACATAATACTTCATATTCCTTTTAAACATACTACTTCATATTCCTCTTCAACATACTCCTTCATATTCCTCTTACACATACTACTTCATATTACTCTTAAACATACTACTTCATATTCCTCTTCAACATAATACTTCATATTCCTCTTAAACATACTACTTCATATTTCTCTTGAACATACTACTTCATATTACTCTTAAACATACTACTTCATATTCCTCTTAAACATACTACTTCATATTCCTCTTAAACATACTATTTCATATTCCTCTAAAACATACCACTTCATATTCCTCTTAAACATAATACTTCATATTCCTCTTAAACATACTACATCATATTCCTCTTAAACATACTACTTCATATTACTCTTAACATACTACTTCATATTCCTATTAAACATACTACTTCATATTCCTCTTAAACATACTACTTCATATTCCTCTTCAACATACTACTTCATATTCCTCTTAAACATACTACTTCATATTCTTCATCAACATAATACTTCATATTCCATATAAACATACTACTTCATATTCCTCTTAAACATACTACTTCATATTCCTCTTAAACATGCTATTTCATATTCCTCTTAAACATACTACTTCATATTCCTCCTAAATATACTACTTCATATTCCTCTTAAACATACTACTTCATATTCATCTTAAATATACTTCTGCATATCCCTCTTAAACATACTACTTCATATTCCTCTTAAACATACTACTTCATATTCCTCTTAAATATACTTCTGCATATTCCTCTTAAATATACTACTTCATATTTCTCTTGAACATACTACTTCATATTCCTCTTAAATATACTACTTCATATTCCTCTTAAACATACTACTTCATTATCCTCTTCAACATAATACGTCATATTCCTCTTAAACATACAACTTCATATTCCTTTTAAACATACTACTTCTTATTCCTTTTAAACATTCTACTTCATATTCCTCTTAAACATACTACTTCATATTCCTCTTAAACATACTACTTCATATTCCACTTAAATATACTACTTTATATTCCTCTTAAATATACTACTTCATATTCCTCTTAAATATACTACTACATATTCCTCTTAATCATACTACTTCATATTTCTCTTGAACATACTACTTCATATTCCTCTTAAATATACTTCTTCATATTCAATTAAACATACTACTTCATATTCCTCCTAAATATATTACCTCATATTCTTCTTAAACATACTACTTCATATTCCTCATATTCCTCTTAAACATACTACTTCATATTCCTCTTAAATATACTACTTCATATTCCTCTTAAACATACTACTTCATATTCCACTTAAATATACTACTTTATATTCCTCTTAAATATACTACTTCATATTCCTCTTAAATATACTACTGCATATTCCTCTTAATCATACTACTTCATATTTCTCTTGAACATACTACTTCATATTCCTCTTAAATATACTACTTCATATTCCTTTTAAACATACTACTTCATATTCCTCCTAAATATATTGCTTCATATTCTTCTTAAACATACTACTTCATATTCCTCATATTCCTCTTAAACATACTACTTCATATTCCTCTTAAATATACTACTTCATATTCCTCTTAAACATACTACTTCATATTCCTCTTAAACATACTACTTCATATTCCTCTTAAACATACTACTTCATATTCCTCTTAAACATACTACTTCATATTCCTCTTAAACATACTATTTGATATTCCTCTTAAACATTCTAATTCATATTCGGCTTAAACATACTACTTCATATTCCTCTTAAACATACTACTTTATATTCCTCTTAAACATACTACTTCATATTCCTCTTAAACATACTACTTCATATTCCTCTTAAACATAATACTTCATATTCCTCTTAAACATTCTACTTTATATTCCTCTTAAACATACTACTTCATATTCCTCCTAAATATACTACTTCATATTCCTCTTAAACATACTACTTCATATTCCTCTTAAAAATACTACTTCATATTCCTTTTAACCATAATACTTCATATTCCTCTTAAACATACTATTTCATATTCCTCTTAAATATATTACTTCATATTCCTCTTAAATATACTACTTAATATTCCTCTTAAACATACTACTTCATATTCCTCTTAAACATACTACTTCATATTACTCTTAAACATACTACTTCATATTCCTCTTAAACAAACTACTTCATATTCCTCTTAAACAAACTACTTCATATCCCTCTTAACATACTTCTTCATATTCCTCTTAAACATACTACTTCATATTCCTCTTAAATATACTACTTCATATTCCTCTTAAACATACTACTTCATATTCCTCTTGAACATACTACTTCATATTACTCTTAAATATACTACTTCATATTCCTCTTAAACATACTACTTTATATTCCTCTTAAACACACTATTTCATATTCCTCTTAAACATACCACTTCATATTCCTCTTAAACATAATACTTCATATTCCTCTTAAACATACTACTTCATATTCCTCTTAAAAATACTACTTCATATTCCTTTTAACCATAATACTTCATATTCTTCTTAAATATACTTCTGCATATTCCTCTTAAACATACTACTTCATATTCCTCTTAAACATACTACTTCATATTGCTCTTAAACATACTACTTCATATTCCTCTTAAACATACTATATCATATTCCTCTTAAACATACTATTTCATATTCCTCTTAACATACAACTTCATATTCCTCTT
This sequence comes from Atherix ibis, assembly GCA_958298945.1. Classification (NCBI taxonomy): domain Eukaryota; kingdom Metazoa; phylum Arthropoda; class Insecta; order Diptera; family Athericidae; genus Atherix; species Atherix ibis. The sequence goes on along the minus strand of CATQJD010000051.1, from coordinate 902,639 downwards.
AAACATACTACTTCATATTCCTCTTAAATATACTACTTCATATTCCTCTTAAAGATACTACTTCATATTCCTCTAAAACATACTACTTCATATTCCTCTTAAACATACTACTTCATATTCCTCTTCAACATACTACTTCATATTCCTCTTACACATACTACTTCATATTCCTCTTAAACATACTACTTCATATTCCTCTTCAACATAATACTTCATATTCCTTTTAAATATACTACTTCATATTCCTCTTAAACATACTACTTCATAATCCTCTGAAACATACTACTTCATATTCCTCTTAAACATACTACTTCATATTCCTCTTAAACATACAACTTCATATTCCTCTTAAACATAATACTTCATATTCCTCTTAAACATACTACTTCATATTCCTCTTAAACATACTACTTCATATTCCTCTTAAACATACTACTTCATATTCCTCTTAAACATAATATTTCATATTCCTCTTAAACATACTACTTCATATTCCTCTTCAACATACTACTTCATATTCCTCTTAAACATACTACTTCATATTCCTCATCAACATAATACTTCATATTCCTCTTAAACATACTACTTCATATTCCTCCCTAATATACTACTTCATATTCCTCTTAAACAAACTACTTCATATTCTTCTTAAATATACTTCTGCATATTCCTCTTAAACATACTACTTCATATTCCTCTTAATCATACTATTTCATATTCCTCTTAAACATACTACTTCATATTCCTCTTAAACATAATACTTCATATTCCTCTTAAACATACTACTTCATATTCCTCTTAAGCATACTACTTCATATTCCTCTTAAACATACTACTTCATATTCCTCTTAAACATAATACTTCATATTCCTCTTAAACATATTACTTCATATTCCTCTTAAACATACTACTTCATATTCCTCTTAAACATACTACTTCATATTCCTCTACAACATAATACTTCATATTCCTCTTAAACATTCTACTTCATATTCCTCTTAAACATACTACTTCATATTCCTCCTAAATATACTACTTCATGTTCCTCTTAAACATTCTACTTCATATTCCTCTTAAACATACTACTTCATATTCCTCTTAAACATACTACTTCATATTCCTCTTAAACATAATATTTCATATTCCTCTTAAACATACTACTTCATATTCCTCTTCAACATACTACTTCATATTCCTCTTAAACATACTACTTCATATTCCTCATCAACATAATACTTCATATTCCTTTTACACATACTACTTCATATTCCTCTTAAACATACTACTTCATATTCCTCTTCAACATTCTACTTCATATTCCTTATACATATACTACTTCATATCCCTCTTAAACATACTACTTCATATTTCTCTTCAACATAATACTTCATATTCCTTTTAAATATACTACTTCATATTCCTCTTAAACATACTACTTCATATTCCTCTGAAACATACTACTTCATATTCCTCTTAAACATACTACTTCATATTCCTCTTAAGCATACTACTTCATATTCCTCTAAAACATACTACTTCATATTCCTCTTAAACATAATACTTCATATTCCTCTTAAACATACTACTTCATATTCCTCTTAAACATACTACTTCATATTCCTCTTAAACATACTACTTCATATTCCTCTCAAACATAATATTTCATATTCCTCTTAAACATACTACTTCATATTCCTCTTCAACATACTACTTCATATTCCTCTTAAACATACTACTTCATATTCCTCATCAACATAATACTTCATATTCCTCTTAAACATACTACTTCATATTCCTCCCTAATATACTACTTCATATTCCTCTTAAACAAACTACTTCATATTCTTCTTAAATATACTTCTGCATATTCCTCTTAAACATACTACTTCATATTCCTCTTAATCATACTATTTCATATTCCTCTTAAACATACTACTTCATATTCCTCTTAAACATAATACTTCATATTCCTCTTAAGCATACTACTTCATATTCCTCTTAAGCATACTACTTCATATTCCTCTTAAACATACTACTTCATATTCCTCTTAAACATAATACTTCATATTCCTCTTAAACATACTACTTCATATTCCTCTTAAACATACTACTTCATATTCCTCTTAAACATACTACTTCATATTCCTCTACAACATAATACTTCATATTCCTCTTAAACATTCTACTTCATATTCCTCTTAAACATACTACTTCATATTCCTCCTAAATATACTACTTCATATTCCTCTTAAACATACTACTTCATATTCCTCTTTAACATACTACTTCATATTCCTCTTAAACATACTACTTCATATTCCTCTTAAACATAATATTTCATATTCCTCTTAAACATACTACTTCATATTCCTCTTCAACATACTACTTCATATTCCTCTTAAACATACTACTTCATATTCCTCATCAACATAATACTTCATATTCCTTTTACATATACTACTTCATATTCCTCTTAAACATACTACTTCATATTCCTCTTCAACATTCTACTTCATATTCCTTATACATATACTACTTCATATCCCTCTTAAACATACTACTTCATATTTCTCTTCAACATAATACTTCATATTCCTTTTAAATATACTACTTCATATTCCTCTTAAACATACTACTTCATATTCCTCTGAAACATACTACTTCATATTCCTCTTAAACATACTACTTCATATTCCTCTTAAATATACTACTTCATATTCCTCTTAAACATACTACTTCATATTCCTCTTGAACATACTACTTCATATTACTCTTAAATATACTACTTCATATTCCTCTTAAACGTACTACTTCATATTCCTCTTAAACACACTATTTCATATTCCTCTTAAACATACCACTTCATATTCCTCTTAAACATAATACTTCATATTCCTCTTAAACATTCTACATCATATTCCTCTTAAACATACTACTTCATATTCCTCCTTAATATACTACTTCATATTCCTCTTAAACAAACTACTTCATATTCTTCTTAAATATACTTCTGCATATTCCTCTTAAACATACTACTTCATATTCCTCTTAAACATACTACTTCATATTGCTCTTAAACATACTACTTCATATTCCTCTTAAACATACTATATCATATTCCTCTTAAACATACTACTTCATATTCCTCTTAACATACAACTTCATATTCCTCTTAAACATACTACTTCATATTCCTCTTAAATATACTACTTCATATTCCTCTTAAAGATACTACTTCATATTCCTCTTAAACATACTACTTCATATTCCTCTTAAACATACTACTTCATATTCCTCTTCAACATACTACTTCATATTCCTCTTACACATACTACTTCATATTCCTCTTAAACATACTACTTCATATTCCTCTTCAACATAATACTTCATATTCCTTTTAAATATACTACTTCATATTCCTCTTAAACATACTACTTCATAACCCTCTGAAACATACTACTTCATATTCCTCTTAAACATACTACTTCATATTCCTCTTAAACATAATATTTCATATTCCTCTTAAACATACTACTTCATATTCCTCTTAAACATACTACTTCATATTCCTCTTAAACATAATATTTCATATTCCTCTTAAACATACTACTTCATATTCCTCTTCAACATACTACTTCATATTCCTCTTAAACATACTACTTCATATTCCTCATCAACATAATACTTCATATTCCTCTTAAACATACTACTTCATATTCCTCCTTAATATACTACTTCATATTCCTCTTAAACAAACTACTTCATATTCTTCTTAAATATACTTCTGCATATTCCTCTTTAACATACTACTTCATATTCCTCTTAATCATACTATTTCATATTCCTCTTAAACATACTACTTCATATTCCTCTTAAACATAATACTTCATATTCCTCTTAAACATACTACTTCATATTCCTCTTAAGCATTCTACTTCATATTCCTCTTAAACATACTACTTCATATTCCTCTTAAATATACTACTTCATATTACTCTTTAACATACTACTTCATATTCCTCTTAAACATACTACTTCATATTCCTCTTAAACATACTACTTCATATTCCTCTTAAACATAATATTTCATATTCCTCTTAAACATACTACTTCATATTCCTCTTCAACATACTACTTCATATTCCTCTTAAACATACTACTTCATATTCCTCATCAACATAATACTTCATATTCCTTTTACACATACTACTTCATATTCCTCTTAAACATACTACTTCATATTCCTCTTCAACATTCTACTTCATATTCCTTATACATATACTACTTCATATTCCTTTTAAACATACTACTTCATATTTCTCTTCAACATAATACTTCATATTCCTTTTAAATATACTACTTCATATTCCTCTTAAACATACTACTTCATATTCCTCTGAAACATACTACTTCATATTCCTCTTAAACATACTACTTCATATTCCTCTTAAACATACTACTCCATATTCCTCTTAAACATAATACTTCATATTCCTCTTAAACATACTACTTCATATTCCTCTACAACATAATACTTCATATTCCTCTTAAACATTCTACTTCATATTCCTCTTAAACATACTACTTCATATTCCTCCTAAATATACTACTTCATATTCCTCTTAAACATACTACTTCATATTCCTCTTTAACATACTACTTCATATTCCTCTTAAACATACTACTTCATATTCCTCTTAAACATAATATTTCATATTCCTCTTAAACATACTACTTCATATTCCTCTTCAACATACTACTTCATATTCCTCTTAAACATACTACTTCATATTCCTCATCAACATAATACTTCATATTCCTTTTACATATACTACTTCATATTCCTCTTAAACATACTACTTCATATTCCTCTTCAACATTCTACTTCATATTCCTTATACATATACTACTTCATATCCCTCTTAAACATACTACTTCATATTTCTCTTCAACATAATACTTCATATTCCTTTTAAATATACTACTTCATATTCCTCTTAAACATACTACTTCATATTCCTCTGAAACATACTACTTCATATTCCTCTTAAACATACTACTTCATATTCCTCTTAAATATACTACTTCATATTCCTCTTAAACATACTACTTCATATTCCTCTTGAACATACTACTTCATATTACTCTTAAATATACTACTTCATATTCCTCTTAAACGTACTACTTCATATTCCTCTTAAACACACTATTTCATATTCCTCTTAAACATACCACTTCATATTCCTCTTAAACATAATACTTCATATTCCTCTTAAACATTCTACATCATATTCCTCTTAAACATACTACTTCATATTCCTCCTTAATATACTACTTCATATTCCTCTTAAACAAACTACTTCATATTCTTCTTAAATATACTTCTGCATATTCCTCTTAAACATACTACTTCATATTCCTCTTAAACATACTACTTCATATTGCTCTTAAACATACTACTTCATATTCCTCTTAAACATACTATATCATATTCCTCTTAAACATACTACTTCATATTCCTCTTAACATACAACTTCATATTCCTCTTAAACATACTACTTCATATTCCTCTTAAATATACTACTTCATATTCCTCTTAAAGATACTACTTCATATTCCTCTTAAACATACTACTTCATATTCCTCTTAAACATACTACTTCATATTCCTCTTCAACATACTACTTCATATTCCTCTTACACATACTACTTCATATTCCTCTTAAACATACTACTTCATATTCCTCTTCAACATAATACTTCATATTCCTTTTAAATATACTACTTCATATTCCTCTTAAACATACTACTTCATAACCCTCTGAAACATACTACTTCATATTCCTCTTAAACATACTACTTCATATTCCTCTTAAACATAATATTTCATATTCCTCTTAAACATACTACTTCATATTCCTCTTAAACATACTACTTCATATTCCTCTTAAACATAATATTTCATATTCCTCTTAAACATACTACTTCATATTCCTCTTCAACATACTACTTCATATTCCTCTTAAACATACTACTTCATATTCCTCATCAACATAATACTTCATATTCCTCTTAAACATACTACTTCATATTCCTCCTTAATATACTACTTCATATTCCTCTTAAACAAACTACTTCATATTCTTCTTAAATATACTTCTGCATATTCCTCTTTAACATACTACTTCATATTCCTCTTAATCATACTATTTCATATTCCTCTTAAACATACTACTTCATATTCCTCTTAAACATAATACTTCATATTCCTCTTAAACATACTACTTCATATTCCTCTTAAGCATTCTACTTCATATTCCTCTTAAACATACTACTTCATATTCCTCCTAAATATACTACTTCATATTACTCTTTAACATACTACTTCATATTCCTCTTAAACATACTACTTCATATTCCTCTTAAACATACTACTTCATATTCCTCTTAAACATAATATTTCATATTCCTCTTAAACATACTACTTCATATTCCTCTTCAACATACTACTTCATATTCCTCTTAAACATACTACTTCATATTCCTCATCAACATAATACTTCATATTCCTTTTACACATACTACTTCATATTCCTCTTAAACATACTACTTCATATTCCTCTTCAACATTCTACTTCATATTCCTTATACATATACTACTTCATATTCCTTTTAAACATACTACTTCATATTTCTCTTCAACATAATACTTCATATTCCTTTTAAATATACTACTTCATATTCCTCTTAAACATACTACTTCATATTCCTCTGAAACATACTACTTCATATTCCTCTTAAACATACTACTTCATATTCCTCTTAAACATACTACTCCATATTCCTCTTAAACATAATACTTCATATTCCTCTTAAACATACTACTTCATATTCCTCTTAAGCATACTACTTCATATTCCTCTTAAACATACTACTTCATATTCCTCTTAAATATAATACTTCATATTACTCTTAAACATACTACTTCATATTCCTCTTAAACATACTACTTCATATTCCTCTTAAACATACTACCTCATATTCCTCTTAAACATAATATTACATATTCCTCTTAAACATACTACTTCATATTTCTCTTCAACATACTACTTCATATTCCTCTTAAACATACTACTTCATATTCCTCATCAACATAATACTTCATATTCCTTTTACACATACTACTTCATATTCCTCTTAAACATACTATTTCATATTCCTCTTAATCATACTATTTCATATTCCTCTTAAACATACTACTTCATATTCCTTTTAAACATACTACTTCATATTCCTCTTAAACATACTACTTCATATTCCTCTTAAACATAATACTTCATATTCCTCTTAAACATTCTACTTCATATTCCTCTTAAACATACTACTTCATATTCTTCCTAAATATACTACTTTATATTCCTCTTAAACATACTACTTCATATTCCTCTTAAAAATACTTCTGCATATCCTTCTTAAACATACTACTTCATATTCCTCTTAAACATACTACTTCATATTGCTCTTAAACTTACTACTTTATGTTCCTCTTAAACATACTACTTCATATTCCTCTTAAATATACTACTTTATATATCTCTTAAATATACTACTTCATATTCCTCTTAAATATACTACTGCATATTCCTCTTAAACATACTACTTCATATTCCTCTTACACATACTACTTCATATTCCTCTTTAACATACTACTTCATATTCCTCTTCAACGTAATACTTCATATTCCTCTTAAACATACTACTTCATATTCCTCTTAAACATACTACTTCATATTCCTCTTAAACATACTACTTCATATTCTTCATCAACATAATACTTCATATTCCTCTTAAACATACTACTTCATATTCCTCCTTAATATACTACTTCATATTCCTCTTAAACAAACTACTTCATATTCTTCTTAAATATACTTCTGCATATTCCTCTTTAACATACTACTTCATATTCCTCTTAATCATACTATTTCATATTCCTCTTAAACATACTACTTCATATTCCTCTTAAACATAATACTTCATATTCCTCTTAAACATACTACTTCATATTCCTCTTAAGCATACTACTTCATATTCCTCTTAAACATACTACTTCATATTCCTCTTAAACATAATACTTCATATTCCTCTTAAACATACTACTTCATATTCCTCTTAAACATACTACTTCATATTCCTCTTAAACATACTACTTCATATTCCTCTACAACATAATACTTCATATTCCTCTTAAACATTCTACTTCATATTCCTCTTAAACATACTACTTCATATTCCTCCTAAATATACTACTTCATATTCCTCTTAAACATACTACTTCATATTCCTCTTAAACATACTACTTCATATTCCTCTTAAACATACTACTTCATATTCATCTTAAACATAATATTTCATATTCCTCTTAAACATACTACTTCATATTCCTCTTCAACATACTACTTCATATTCCTCTTAAACATACTACTTCATATTCCTTATCAACATAATACTTCATATTCCTTTTACACATACTACTTCATATTCCTCTTAAACATACTACTTCATATTCCTCTTCAACATTCTACTTCATATTCCTTATACATATACTACTTCATATTCCTTTTAAACATACTACTTCATATTTCTCTTCAACATAATACTTCATATTCCTTTTAAATATACTACTTCATATTCCTCTTAAACATACTACTTCATATTCCTCTGAAACATACTACTTCATATTCCTCTTAAACATACTACTTCATATTCCTCTTAAACATACTACTCCATATTCCTCTTAAACATAATACTTCATATTCCTCTTAAACATACTACTTCATATTCCTCTTAAGCATACTACTTCATATTCCTCTTAAACATACTACTTCATATTCCTCTTAAATATAATACTTCATATTACTCTTAAACATACTACTTCATATTCCTCTTAAACATACTACTTCATATTCCTCTTAAACATACTACCTCATATTCCTCTTAAACATAATATTACATATTCCTCTTAAACATACTACTTCATATTCCTCTTCAACATACTACTTCATATTCCTCTTAAACATACTACTTCATATTCCTCATCAACATAATACTTCATATTCCTTTTACACATACTACTTCATATTCCTCTTAAACATACTATTTCATATTCCTCTTAATCATACTATTTCATATTCCTCTTAAACATACTACTTCATATTCCTCTTAAACATACTACTTCATATTCCTCTTAAACATACTACTTCATATTCCTCTTAAACATAATACTTCATATTCCTCTTAAACATTCTACTTCATATTCCTCTTAAACATACTACTTCATATTCTTCCTAAATATACTACTTTATATTCCTCTTAAACATACTACTTCATATTCCTCTTAAAAATACTTCTGCATATCCTTCTTAAACATACTACTTCATATTCCTCTTAAACATACTACTTCATATTGCTCTTAAACTTACTACTTTATGTTCCTCTTAAACATACTACTTCATATTCCTCTTAAATGTACTACTTTATATATCTCTTAAATATACTACTTCATATTCCTCTTAAATATACTACTGCATATTCCTCTTAAACATACTACTTCATATTCCTCTTACACATACTACTTCATATTCCTCTTTAACATACTACTTCATATTCCTCTTCAACGTAATACTTCATATTCCTTTTAAACATACTACTTCATATTCCTCTTAAATATACTACTTCATATACCTCTTAAACATACTACTTCATATTCCTCTTCAACATACTACTTCATATTCCTCTAAAACATACAACTTCATATTCCTCTTAAACATACTACTTCATATTCCTCTTAAACATACTACTTCATATTCCTCTTAAACATACTACTTCATATTCCTCTTGAACATACTACTTCATATTCCTCTTAAACATACTACTTCATATTCCTCTTAATAATACTACTTCATATACCTCTTAAACATACTACTTCATATTCCTCTTCAACATACTACTTCATATTCCTCTTAAACATACTACTTTATATTCCTCTTAAACATACTACTTCATATTCCTCTTAAACATACTACTTGATATTCCTCTTAAACATACTAATTCATATTCCTCTTAAATATACTTCTGCATATTCCTCTTAAACATACTACTTCATATTCCTCTTAAACATACTACTTCATATTCCTCTTAAATGTTCTACTTCATATTCCTCTTAAACATACTACTTCATATTCCTCTTCAACATAATACTTCATATTCCTCTTAAACATACTACTTCATATTCCTCTTCAACGTAATACTTCATATTCCTTTTAAACATACTACTTCATATTCCTCTTAAATATACTACTTCATATACCTCTTAAACATACTACTTCATATTCCTCTTCAACATACTACTTCATATTCCTCTTAAACATACTACTTTATATTCCTCTTAATTATACTACTTCATATTCCTCTTAAACATACTACTTGATATTCCTCTTAAACATACTAATTCATATTCCTCTTAAATATACTTCTGCATATTCCTCTTTAACATACTACTTCATATTCCTCTTAAACATACTACTTCATATTCCTCTTAAATATACTACTTCATATTCCTCTTAAACATACTACTTCATATCCCTCTTCAACATAATACTTCATATTCCTCTTAAACATACTACTTCATATTCCTCTTACACATACTACTCCATATTCCTCTTAAACATAATACTTCATATTCCTCTTAAACATACTACTTCATATTCCTCTTAAACATACTACTTCATATTCCTCTTAAACATACTACTTCATATTCCTCTTAAACATAATACTTCATATTCCTCTTAAACATACTATTTAATATTCCTTTAAAACATACTACTTCATATTCGTCTTAAACATACTACTTTATATTCCTCTTAAATATACTACTTCATATTCCTCTTCAATATACTACTGCATATTCCTCTTAAACATACTACTTCATATTCCTCTTAAACATACTACTTCATATATTCTTAAACATAATACTTCATATTCCTCTTAAACATACTACTTCATATTCCTCTTAAATATACTTCTGCATATTCCTCTTCAACATACTACTTCATATTCCTCTTAAACATACTACTTCATATTCCTCTTAAACATACTACTTCATATTCCTCTTAAACATACTACTTCATATTCCTCTTAAACATACTATATCATATTCCTCTTAAACATACTACTTCGTATTCCTCTTAAATATAGTACTTCATATTCATCTTAAACATACTACTTCATATTCCTCCTAAACATACTACTTCATATTCCTCTTAAACATACTACTTCTTATTCCTCTTCAACATACTACTTCATATTCCTCTTACACATACTACTTCATACTCCTCTTAAACATAATATTTCATATTCCTCTTCAACATAATACTTCATATTCCTTTTAAACATACTAATTCATATTCCTCTTACACATACTACTTCATATTCCTCTTAAACATACTACTTCATATTCCTCTTAAACATACTATTTCATATTCCTCTTAAACATACTACTTTGTATTCCTCTTAAATATACTACTTCATATTCATCTAAAACATACTACTTCATATTCCTCCTAAACATACTACTTCATATTCCTCTTAAACATACTACTTCATATTCCTCTTCAACATACTACTTCATATTCCTCTTACACATACTACTTCATATTCCTCTTAAACATACTATTTCATATTCTTCTTCAACATAATACTTCATATTCCTTTTAAACATACTAATTCATATTCCACTCAAACATACTACTTCATATTCTTCTTAAACATACTACTTCATATTCCTCTTAAACATACTACTTCATATTCCTCTTTAACATACTACTTCATATTCCTCTTCAACATACTACTTCATATTCTTCTTAAACATACTACTTCATATTCCTCTTAAACATAATACTTCATATTCCTCTTAAACATTGTACTTCATATTCCTCTTAAACATACTACTTCATATTCCTCATAAATATACTACTTCATATTCCTCTTAAACATACTACTTCATATTCCTCTTAAATATACTTCTGCATATTTCTCTTAAATATACTACCTCATATTCCTCTTAAACATACTACTTCATATTCCTCTTAAATATACTACTTCATATTCCTCTTAAACATACTACTTCATATTCCTTTTCAACATACTACTTCATATTCCTCTAAAACATACAACTTCATATTCCTCTTAAACATACTACTTCATATTCCTCTTAAACATACTACTTCATATTCCTCTTAAACATACTACTTCATATTCCTCTTCAACATACTACTTCATATTCCTCTTACACATACTACTTCATATTCCTCTTAAACATACTACTTCATATTCCTCTTCAACGTAATACTTTATATTCCTTTTAAACATACTACTTCATATTCCTCTTGAACATACTACTTCATATTCCTCTTAAACATACTACTTCATATTCCTCTTAATAATACTACTTCATATACCTCTTAAACATACTACTTCATATTCCTCTTCAACATACTACTTCATATTCCTCTTAAACATACTACTTTATATTCCTCTTAAACATACTACTTCATATTCCTCTTAAACATACTACTTGATATTCCTCTTAAACATACTAATTCATATTCCTCTTAAATATACTTCTGCATATTCCTCTTAAACATACTACTTCATATTCCTCTTAAACATACTACTTCATATTCCTCTTAAATGTTCTACTTCATATTCCTCTTAAACATACTACTTCATATTCCTCTTCAACATAATACTTCATATTCCTCTTAAACATACTACTTCATATTCCTCTTAAACATACTACTTCATATTCCTCTTAAACATACTACTTCATATTCCTCTTAAACATACTATTTCATATTCCTCTTAAACATACTACTTTATATTCCTCTTAAACATAATACTTCATATTCCTCTTAAACATACTACTTCATATTCCTCTTAAACATACTACTTCATATTCCTCTTAAACATACTACTTCATATTCCTCTTAAACATAATACTTCATATTCCTCTTAAACATACTATTTCATATTCCTCTAAAACATACTACTTCATATTCCTCTTAAACATACTACCTTATATTCTTCTTAAATATACTACTTCATATTCCTCTTCAATATACTACTGCATATTCCTCTTAAACATACTACTTCATTATCCTCTTAAACATACTACTTCATATTCCTCTTAAACATAATACTTCATATTCCTCTTAAACATACTACTTCATATTCCTCTTAAACACACTACTTCATATTCCTCTTAAATATACTACTTCATATTCCTCTTAAACATACCACTTCATATTCCTCTTCAACATACTACTTCATATTCCTCTTAAACATACTACTTCATATTCCTCTTAAACATACTACTTCATATTCCTCTTAAACATACTACTTCATATTCCTCTTAAACATACTATTTCATATTCCTCTTAAACATACTACTTCATATTCCTCTTAAACATACTACTTTATATTCCTCTTAAATATACTACTTCATATTCCTCTTAAATATACTACTGCATATTCCTCTTAAAGATACTACTTCATATTCCTCTTAAACATACTACTTCATATTCCTCTTAAACATAATACTTCATATTCCTCTTAAACATTCAACTTCATATTCCTCTTAAACATACTACTTTATATTCCTCCTAAATATACTACTTCATATTCCTCTTAAACATACTACTTCATATTCCTCTTAAATATACTACTTTATATTCCTCTTTAATATACTACTGCAAATTTTTCTTAAACTTACTACTTCATATTCCTCTTAAACATCCTACTTCATATTCCTCTTAAACATAATACTTCATATTCCTCTTAAACATACTACTTCATATTCCTCTTCAACATACTACTTCATATTCCTCTTAAATATACTATTTCATATTCCTCTTAAACATACTACTTCATATTCCTCTTCAACATACTACTTCATATTCCTCTTAAATATACTATTTCATATTCCTCTTAAACATACTACTTCATATTCCTCTTAAACATACTACTTCATATTCCTCTTAAACATACTATTTCATATTCCTCTTAAACATACTACTTCGTATTCCTCTTAAACATACTACTTCATATTCCTCTTAAACATACTACTTCATATTCCTCTTAAATATACTTCTGCATATTCCTCTTAAACATACAACTTCATATTCCTCTTAAACATACTACTTCATATTCCTCTTAAACATACTACTTCATATTCCTCTTAAATATACTACTTCATATTCCTCTTAAACATATTACTTCATATTCCTCTTAAACATACTATTTCATATTCCTCTTAAACATACTACTTCATATTCCTCTTCAACATTCTACTTCATATACCTCTTAAACATTCTACTTCATATTCCTCTTAAAAATACTATTTCATATTCCTCCTAAATATACTATTTCATATTCCTCTTAAACATACTACTTCATATTCCTCTTAAACATACTGCATTATATTCCTCTTAAACATACTACTTCATATTCCTCCTAACATACTACTTCATATTCCTCTTAAACAAAATAATTCATATTCCTCTTAAATATACCACTTCATATTCCTCTTAAACATACTACTTCATATTCCTCTTAAACATACTACTTCATATTCCTCTTCAACATACTAAATCATATTCTTCTTACACATACTACTTCAAATTCCTCTTACACATACTACTTCATATTCCTCTTAAACATACTATTTCATATTTCTCTTAAACATACTACTTCATATTCCTCTTAAATATACTACTTCATACTCCTCTTAAACATAATACTTCATATTCCTCTTAAACATACTATTTCATATTCCTCTTAAACATACTAATTCATATTCCTCTTAAACAGGCTACTTCATATTACTCTTAACATACTACTTCATATTCCTCTTAAACAAACTACTTCATATTCCTCTTAAAGATACTACTTCATATTCCTCTTAAATATACTTCTGCACATTCCTCTTAAACATACTACTTCATATTCCTCTTATACATACTACTTCATATTGCTCTTAAACATACTACTTCATATTCCTCTTACACATACTACTTCATATTCCTCTTCAACATACTACTTCATATTCCTCTTACACATACTACTTCATATTCCTCTTAAACATACTACTTCATATTCATCTTCAACGTAATACTTCATATTCCTTTTAAACATACTACTTCATATTCCTCTTGAACATACTACTTCATATTCCTCTTAAACATACTACTTCATATTCCTCTTAAATATACTACTTCATATACCTCTTAAACATACTACTTCATATTCCTCTTCAACATACTACTTCATATTCCTCTTAAACATACTACTTTATATTCCTCTTAAACATACTACTTCATATTCCTCTTAAACATACTACTTGATATTCCTTTTAAACATACTAATTCATATTCCTCTTAAATATACTTCTGCATATTCCTCTTAAACATACTACTTCATATTCCTCTTAAACATACTACTTCATATTCCTCTTAAATGTTCTACTTCATATTCCTCTTAAACATAATACTTCATATTCCTCTTCAACATAATACTTCATATTCCTCTTAAACATACTACTTCATATTCCTCTTAAACATACTACTGCATATTCCTCTTAAAGATACTACTTCATATTCCTCTTAAACATACTACTTCATATTCCTCTTAAACATAATACTTCATATTCCTCTTTAACATTCAACTTCATATTCCTCTTAAACATACTACTTCATATTCCTCCTAAATATACTACTTCATATTCCTCTTAAACATACTACTTCATATTCCTCTTAAATATACTACTTTATATTCCTCTTTAATATACTACTGCAAATTTTTCTTAAACATACTACTTCATATTCCTCTTAAACATCCTACTTCATATTCCTCTTAAACATAATACTTCATATTCCTCTTAAACATACTACTTCATATTCCTCTTCAACATACTACTTCATATTCCTCTTAAATATACTATTTCATATTCCTCTTAAACATACTACTTCATATTCCTCTTCAACATACTACTTCATATTCCTCTTAAATATACTATTTCATATTCCTCTTAAACATACTACTTCATATTCCTCTTAAACATACTACTTCATATTCCTCTTAAACATACTATTTCATATTCCTCTTAAACATACTACTTCGTATTCCTCTTAAACATACTACTTCATATTCCTCTTAAACATACTACTTCATATTCCTCTTAAATATACTTCTGCATATTCCTCTTAAACATACAACTTCATATTCCTCTTAAACATACTACTTCATATTCCTCTTAAACATACTACTTCATATTCCTCTTAAATATACTACTTCATATTCCTCTTAAACATATTACTTCATATTCCTCTTAAACATACTATTTCATATTCCTCTTAAACATACTACTTCATATTCCTCTTCAACATTCTACTTCATATACCTCTTAAACATTCTACTTCATATTCCTCTTAAAAATACTATTTCATATTCCTCCTAAATATACTATTTCATATTCCTCTTAAACATACTACTTCATATTCCTCTTAAACATACTGCATCATATTCCTCTTAAACATACTACTTCATATTCCTCTTAACATACTACTTCATATTCCTCTTAAACAAAATAATTCATATTCCTCTTAAATATACTACTTCATATTCCTCTTAAACATACTACTTCATATTCCTCTTAAACATACTACTTCATATTCCTCTTCAACATACTACATCATATTCCTCTTACACATACTACTTCAAATTCCTCTTACACATACTACTTCATATTCCTCTTAAATATACTATTTCATATTTCTCTTAAACATACTACTTCATATTCCTCTTAAATATACTACTTCATACTCCTCTTAAACATAATACTTCATATTCCTCTTAAACATACTATTTCATATTCCTCTTAAACATACTAATTCATATTCCTCTTAAACAGGCTACTTCATATTACTCATAACATACTACTTCATATTCCTCTTAAACAAACTACTTCATATTCCTCTTAAAGATACTACTTCATATTCCTCTTAAATATACTTCTGCACATTCCTCTTAAACATACTACTTCATATTCCTCTTATACATACTACTTCATATTGCTCTTAAACATACTACTTCATATTCCTCTTACACATACTACTTCATATTCCTCTTCAACATACTACTTCATATTCCTCTTACACATACTACTTCATATTCCTCTTAAACATACTACTTCATATTCCTCTTCAACGTAATACTTCATATTCCTTTTAAACATACTACTTCATATTCCTCTTGAACATACTACTTCATATTCCTCTTAAATATACTACATCATATTCCTCTTAAATATACTACTTCATATACCTCTTAAACATACTACTTCATATTCCTCTTCAACATACTACTTCATATTCCTCTTAAACATACTACTTTATATTCCTCTTAAACATACTACTTCATATTCCTCTTAAACATTCTACTTGATATTCCTTTTAAACATACTAATTCATATTCCTCTTAAATATACTTCTGCATATTCCTCTTAAACATACTACTTCATATTCCTCTTAAACATACTACTTCATATTCCTCTTAAATGTTCTACTTCATATTCCTCTTAAACATACTACTTCATATTCCTCTTCAACATAATACTTCATATTCCTCTTAAACATACTACTTCATATTCCTCTTAAACATACTACTTCATATTCCTCTTAAACATACTACTTCATATTCCTCTTAAACATACTATTTCATATTCCTCTTAAACATACTACTTTATATTCCTCTTAAACATAATACTTCATATTCCTCTTAAACATACTACTTCATATTCCTCTTAAACATACTACTTCATATTCCTCTTAAACATACTACTTCATATGCCTCCTAAATATACTACTTCATATTCCTCTTAAACATACTACTTCATATTCCTCTTAAACATACTGCATCATATTCCTCTTAAACATACTACTTCATATTCCTCTTAACATACTACTTCATATTCCTCTTAAACAAAATAATTCATATTCCTCTTAAATATACTACTTCATATTCCTCTTAAACATACTACTTCATATTCCTCTTAAACATACTACTTCATATTCCTCTTCAACATACTACATCATATTCCTCTTACACATACTACTTCAAATTCCTCTTACACATACTACTTCATATTCCTCTTAAATATACTATTTCATATTTCTCTTAAACATACTACTTCATATTCCTCTTAAATATACTACTTCATACTCCTCTTAAACATAATACTTCATATTCCTCTTAAACATACTATTTCATATTCCTCTTAAACATACTAATTCATATTCCTCTTAAACAGGCTACTTCATATTACTCATAACATACTACTTCATATTCCTCTTAAACAAACTACTTCATATTCCTCTTAAAGATACTACTTCATATTCCTCTTAAATATACTTCTGCACATTCCTCTTAAACATACTACTTCATATTCCTCTTATACATACTACTTCATATTGCTCTTAAACATACTACTTCATATTCCTCTTACACATACTACTTCATATTCCTCTTCAACATACTACTTCATATTCCTCTTACACATACTACTTCATATTCCTCTTAAACATACTACTTCATATTCCTCTTCAACGTAATACTTCATATTCCTTTTAAACATACTACTTCATATTCCTCTTGAACATACTACTTCATATTCCTCTTAAATATACTACATCATATTCCTCTTAAATATACTACTTCATATACCTCTTAAACATACTACTTCATATTCCTCTTCAACATACTACTTCATATTCCTCTTAAACATACTACTTTATATTCCTCTTAAACATACTACTTCATATTCCTCTTAAACATTCTACTTGATATTCCTTTTAAACATACTAATTCATATTCCTCTTAAATATACTTCTGCATATTCCTCTTAAACATACTACTTCATATTCCTCTTAAACATACTACTTCATATTCCTCTTAAATGTTCTACTTCATATTCCTCTTAAACATACTACTTCATATTCCTCTTCAACATAATACTTCATATTCCTCTTAAACATACTACTTCATATTCCTCTTAAACATACTACTTCATATTCCTCTTAAACATACTACTTCATATTCCTCTTAAACATACTATTTCATATTCCTCTTAAACATACTACTTTATATTCCTCTTAAACATAATACTTCATATTCCTCTTAAACATACTACTTCATATTCCTCTTAAACATACTACTTCATATTCCTCTTAAACATACTACTTCATATGCCTCCTAAATATACTACTTCATATTGCTCTTAAACATACTACTTCATATTCCTCTTAAATATACTACTTCATATTCCTCTTCAATATACTACTGCATATATTTCTTAAACATACTTCTTCATATTCCTCTTAAACATCCTACTTCATATTCCTCTTAAACATAATACTTCATATTCCTCTTAAACATACTACTTCATATTCCTCTTCAACATACTACTTCATATTCCTCTTAAATATACTACTTCATATTCCTCTTAAACATACTACTTCATATTCCTCTTCAACATACTACTTCATATTCCTCTTAAACATACTACTTTATATTCCTCTTAAACATACTACTTCATATTCCTCTTAAACATACTACTTCGTATTCCTTTTAAACATACTACTTCATATTCCTCTTCAACATTCTACTTCATATACCTCTTAAACATTCTACTTCATATACCTCTTAAAAATACTACTTCATATTCCTCCTAAATATACTTCTTCATATTCCTCTTAAACATACTACTTCATATTCCTCTTAAATATACTTCTGCATATTCCTCTTCAACATACTACTTCAAATTCCTCTTAAACATACTACTTCATATTCCTCTTAAACATACTACTTCGTATTCCTCTTAAACATACTACTTCATATTCCTCTTCAACATTCTACTTCATATACCTCTTAAACATTCTACTTCATATACCTCTTAAAAATACTACTTCATATTCCTCCTAAATATACTTCTTCATATTCCTCTTAAATATACTTCTGCATATTCCTCTTAAGCATACAACTTCATATTCCTCTTAAACATACTACTTCATATTCCTCTTAAACATACTACTTTATATTCCTCTTAAATATACTACTTTATATTACTCTTAAACATATTACTTCATATTCCTCTTAAACATACTACTTCATATTCCTCTTAAACATACTACTTCATATTCCTCTTCAACATTCTACTTCATATACCTCTTAAACATTCTACTTCATATTCCTCTTAAAAATACTATTCCATATTCCTCCTAAATATACTATTTCATATTCCTCTTAAACATACTACTTCATATTACTCTTAAACATACTACTTCATATTCCTCTTAAACATACTACTTCATATTCCTCTTAAACATACTATTTCATATTCCTCTAAAACATACCACTTCATATTCCTCTTAAACACAATACTTCATATTCCTCTTAAACATACTACATCATATTCCTCTTAAACATACTACTTCATATTCCTCTTAACATACTACTTCATATTCCTATTAAACATACTACTTCATATTCCTCTTAAACATACTACTTCATATTCCTCTTCAACATACTACTTCATATTCCTCTTAACATACTACTTCATATTCCTCTTAAACATACTACTTCATATTCCTCTTCAACGTAATACTTCATATTCCTTTTAAACATACTACTTCATATTCCTCTTGAACATACTACTTCATATTCCTCTTAAATATACTACATCATATTCCTCTTAAATATACTACTTCATATACCTCTTAAACATACTACTTCATATTCCTCTTCAACATACTACTTCATATTCCTCTTAAACATACTACTTTATATTCCTCTTAAACATACTACTTCATATTCCTCTTAAACATTCTACTTGATATTCCTTTTAAACATACTAATTCATATTCCTCTTAAATATACTTCTGCATATTCCTCTTAAACATACTACTTCATATTCCTCTTAAACATACTACTTCATATTCCTCTTAAATGTTCTACTTCATATTCCTCTTAAACATACTACTTCATATTCCTCTTCAACATAATACTTCATATTCCTCTTAAACATACTACTTCATATTCCTCTTAAACATACTACTTCATATTCCTCTTAAACATACTACTTCATATTCCTCTTAAACATACTATTTCATATTCCTCTTAAACATACTACTTTATATTCCTCTTAAACATAATACTTCATATTCCTCTTAAACATACTACTTCATATTCCTCTTAAACATACTACTTCATATTCCTCTTAAACATACTACTTCATATGCCTCCTAAATATACTACTTCATATTGCTCTTAAACATACTACTTCATATTCCTCTTAAATATACTACTTCATATTCCTCTTCAATATACTACTGCATATATTTCTTAAACATACTTCTTCATATTCCTCTTAAACATCCTACTTCATATTCCTCTTAAACATAATACTTCATATTCCTCTTAAACATACTACTTCATATTCCTCTTCAACATACTACTTCATATTCCTCTTAAATATACTACTTCATATTCCTCTTAAACATACTACTTCATATTCCTCTTCAACATACTACTTCATATTCCTCTTAAACATACTACTTTATATTCCTCTTAAACATACTACTTCATATTCCTCTTAAACATACTACTTCGTATTCCTTTTAAACATACTACTTCATATTCCTCTTCAACATTCTACTTCATATACCTCTTAAACATTCTACTTCATATACCTCTTAAAAATACTACTTCATATTCCTCCTAAATATACTTCTTCATATTCCTCTTAAACATACTACTTCATATTCCTCTTAAATATACTTCTGCATATTCCTCTTCAACATACTACTTCAAATTCCTCTTAAACATACTACTTCATATTCCTCTTAAACATACTACTTCGTATTCCTCTTAAACATACTACTTCATATTCCTCTTCAACATTCTACTTCATATACCTCTTAAACATTCTACTTCATATACCTCTTAAAAATACTACTTCATATTCCTCCTAAATATACTTCTTCATATTCCTCTTAAATATACTTCTGCATATTCCTCTTAAGCATACAACTTCATATTCCTCTTAAACATACTACTTCATATTCCTCTTAAACATACTACTTTATATTCCTCTTAAATATACTACTTTATATTACTCTTAAACATATTACTTCATATTCCTCTTAAACATACTACTTCATATTCCTCTTAAACATACTACTTCATATTCCTCTTCAACATTCTACTTCATATACCTCTTAAACATTCTACTTCATATTCCTCTTAAAAATACTATTCCATATTCCTCCTAAATATACTATTTCATATTCCTCTTAAACATACTACTTCATATTACTCTTAAACATACTACTTCATATTCCTCTTAAACATACTACTTCATATTCCTCTTAAACATACTATTTCATATTCCTCTAAAACATACCACTTCATATTCCTCTTAAACACAATACTTCATATTCCTCTTAAACATACTACATCATATTCCTCTTAAACATACTACTTCATATTCCTCTTAACATACTACTTCATATTCCTATTAAACATACTACTTCATATTCCTCTTAAACATACTACTTCATATTCCTCTTCAACATACTACTTCATATTCCTCTTAAACATACTACTTCATATTCCTCATCAACATAATACTTCATATTCCTTATAAACATACTACTTCATATTCCTCTTAAACATACTACTGCATATTCCTCTTAAACATACTATTTCATATTCCTCTTAAACATACTACTTCATATTCCTCCTTAATATACTACTTCATATTCCTCTTAAACATACTACTTCATATTCGTCTTAAATATACTTCTGCATATCCCTCTTAAACATACTAATTCATATTCCTCTTAAACATACTACTTCATATTGCTCTTAAACTTACTACTTCATATTCCTTTTAAACATACTACTTCATATTCCTCTTAAACGTAATACTTCACATTCCTCTTAACATACTACTTCATATTCCTCTTAAACATATTACTTCATATTCCTCATAAATATACTACTTCATATTCCTCTTAAACATACTACTTCATATTCCTCTTAAATATACTTCTGCATATTCCTCTTAAATATACTACTTCATATTTCTCTTGAACATACTACTTCATATTCCTCTTAAATATACTACTTCATATTCCTCTTAAACATACTACTTCATTATCCTCTTCAACATAATACGTCATATTCCTCTTAAACATACAACTTCATATTCCTTTTAAACATACTACTTCTTATTCCTTTTAAACATTCTACTTCATATTCCTCTTAAACATACTACTTCATATTCCTCTTAAACATACTACTTCATATTCCACTTAAATATACTACTTTATATTCCTCTTAAATATACTACTTCATATTCCTCTTAAATATACTACTGCATATTCCTCTTAATCATACTACTTCATATTTCTCTTGAACATACTAATTCATATTCCTCTTAAATATACTACATCATATTCCTTTTAAACATACTACTTCATATTCCTCCTAAATATACTACTTCATATTCCTCTTAAACATACTACTTCATATTCCTCTTAAACATACTACTTCATATTCCTCTTAAACATACTACTTCATATTCCTCTTAAAAGTAATACTTCATATTCCTCTTAAACATACTATTTCATATTCCTCTTAAACATACTACTTCATGTTCCACTTAAACATAATACTTCATATTCCTCTTAAACATTCTACTTCATATTCCTCTTAAACATACTACTTCATATTCCTCTTAAACATACTACTTCATATTCCTCTTTAATATACTACTTCATATTCCTCTTAAACATACTACTTCATATTCCTCTTAAACATACTACTTTATACTCCTCTTAAACATACTACTTAATATTCATGTTCAACATACTACTTCATATTCCACTTACACATACTACTTCATATTCCTCTTAAACATACTACTTCATATTCCTCTTCAACATAATATTTCATATTCCTTTTAAACATACTACTTCATATTCCTCTTAAACATACTACTTCCTATTCCTCTTTAACATACTACTTCATATTCCTCTTAAACATTCTACTTCATATTCCTCTTCAACATAATACTTCATATTCATTTTAAACATACTACTTCATTATCCTCTTAAACATGGTACTTCATATTTCTCTTAAACATACTACTTCATATTCCTCTTAAACATACTACTTCATATTGCTCTTAAACATACTACTTCATATTCCTCTTAAACATACTACATCATATTCCTCTTAAACATACTTCTTCATATTCCTCTTAACATTCTACTTCATATTCCTCTTAAACATAATACTTCATATACCTCTTAAATATACTACTTCATATTCCTCTTAAACATACTACTTCATATTCCTCTTAAACATACTACTTCATATTCCTCTTAAACATACTACTTCATTATCCTCTTCAACATACTACTTCATATTCCTCTTACACATATTACTTCATATTCCTCTTAAACATACTACTTCATATTCCTCTTCAACATAATACTTCATATTCCTTTTAAACATATTACTTCATATTCCTCTTCAACATACTCCTTCATATTCCTCTTACACATACTACTTCATATTCCTCTTAAACATACTACTTCATATTCCTCTTCAACATAATATTTCATATTCCTCTTAAACATACTACTTCATATTCCTCTTAAACATAATACTTCATATTCCTCTTAAACATTCTACTTTATATTTCTCTTAAACTTACTACTTCATATTCCTCCTAAATATACTACTTCATATTCCTCTTAAACATACTACTTCATATTCCTCTTAAATATACTTCTGCATATTCCTCTTAAACATACTACTTCATATTCCTGTTAAACATACTACTTCATATTCCTCTTAAAAATACTACTTCATATTCCTTTTAACCATAATACTTCATATTCCTCTTAAACATACTATTTCATATTAATCTTAAATATATTACTTCATATTCCTCTTAAATATACTACTTAATATTCCTCTTAAACATACTACTTCATATTCCTCTTAAACGTACTACTCCATATTCCTCTTAAACATACAACTTCATATTCCTCTTAAACATACTACTTCATATTCCTCTTAAACAAACTACTTCATATACCTCTTAACATACTTCTTCATATTCCTCTTAAACATACTACTTCATATTCCTCTTAAATATACTACTGCATATTCCTCTTAAACATACTACTTCATATTCCTCTTGAACATACTACTTCATATTACTCTTAAATATACTACTTCATATTCCTCTTAAACATAATACTTCATATTCCTCTTAAACACACTATTTTATACTCCTCTTAAACATACCACTTCATATTCCTCTTAAACATAATACTTCATATTCCTCTTAAACATTCTACATCATATTCCTCTTAAACATACTACTTCATATTCCTCCTTAATATACTACTTCATATTCCTCTTAAACAAACTACTTCATATTCTTCTTAAATATACTTCTGCATATTCCTCTTAAACATACTACTTCATATTCCTCTTAAACATACTACTTCATATTGCTCTTAAACATACTACTTCATATTCCTCTTAAACATACTATATCATATTCCTCTTAAACATACTACTTCATATTCCTCTTAACATACAACTTCATATTCCTCTTAAACATACTACTTCATATTCCTCTTAAATTTACTACTTCATATTCCTCTTAAAGATACTACTTCATATTCCTCTTAAACATACTACTTCATATTCCTCTTAAACATACTACTTCATATTCCTCTTCAACATACTACTTCATATTCCTCTTACACATACTACTTCATATTCCTCTTAAACATACTACTTCATATTCCTCTTCAACATAATACTTCATATTCCTTTTAAATATACTACTTCATATTCCTCTTAAACATACTACTTCATAATCCTCTGAAACATACTACTTCATATTCCTCTTAAACATACTACTTCATATTCCTCTTAAACATACTACTTCATATTCCTCTTAAACATAATACTTCATATTCCTCTTAAACATACTACTTCATATTCCTCTTAAGCATACTACTTCATATTCCTCTTAAACATACTACTTCATATTCCTCTTAAATATAATACTTCATATTCCTCTTAAACATACTACTTCATATTCCTCTTAAACATACTACTTCATATTCCTCTTAAACATACTACTTCATATTCCTCTTAAACATAATATTTCATATTCCTCTTAAACATACTACTTCATATTCCTCTTCAACATACTACTTCATATTCCTCTTAAACATATTACTTCATATTCCTCATCAACATAATACTTCATATTCCTCTTAAACATACTACTTCATATTCCTCCTTAATATACTACTTCATATTCCTCTTAAACAAACTACTTCATATTCTTCTTAAATATACTTCTGCATATTCCTCTTAAACATACTACTTCATATTCCTCTTAATCATACTATTTCATATTCCTCTTAAACATACTACTTCATATTCCTCTTAAACATAATACTTCATATTCCTCTTAAACATACTACTTCATATTCCTCTTAAGCATACTATTTCATATTCCTCTTAAACATACTACTTCATATTCCTCTTAAACATAATACTTCATATTCCTCATAAACATACTACTTCATATTCCTCTTAAACATACTACTTCATATTCCTCTTAAACATACTACTTCATATTCCTCTACAACATAATACTTCATATTCCTCTTAAGCATTCTACTTCATATTCCTCTTAAACATACTACTTCATATTCCTCCTAAATATACTACTTCATATTCCTCTTAAACATACTACTTCATATTCCTCTTAAACATACTACTTCATATTCCTCTTAAACATACTACTTCATATTCCTCTTAAACATAATATTTCATATTCCTCTTAAACATACTACTTCATATTCCTCTTCAACATACTACTTCATATTCCTCTTAAACATACTACTTCATATTCCTCATCAACATAATACTTCATATTCCTTTTACAAATACTACTTCATATTCCTCTTAAACATACTACTTCATATTCCTCTTCAACATTCTACTTCATATTCCTTAAACATATACTACTTCATATTCCTCTTAAACATACTACTTCATATTTCTCTTCAACATAATACTTCATATTCCTTTTAAATATACTACTTCATATTCCTCTTAAACATACTACTTCATATTCCTCTGAAACATACTACTTCATATTCCTCTTAAACATACTACTTCATATTCCTCTTAAACATACTACTTCATATTCCTCTTAAACATAATACTTCATATTCCTCTTAAACATACTACTTCATATTCCTCTTAAGCATACTACTTCATATTCCTCTTAAACATACTACTTCATATTCCTCTTAAATATAATGCTTCATATTCCTCTTAAACATACTACTTCATATTCCTCTGAAACATACTACTTCATATTCCTCTTAAACATACTACCTCATATTCCTCTTAAACATAATATTACATATTCCTCTTAAACATACTACTTCATATTCCTCTTCAACATACTACTTCATATTCCTCTTAAACATACTACTTCATATTCCTCATCAACATAATACTTCATATTCTTTTACACATACTACTTCATATTCCTCTTAAACATACTACTTCATATTCCTCTTAATCATACTATTTCATATTCCTCTTAAACATACTACTGCATATTCCTCTTAAACATACTACTTCATATTCCTCTTAAACATACTACTTCATATTCCTCTTAAACATAATACTTCATATTCCTCTTAAACATTCTACTTCATATTCCTCTTAAACATACTACTTCATATTCCTCCTAAATATACTACTTTATATTCCTCTTAAACATACTACTTCATATTCCTCTTAAAAATACTTCTGCATATCCTTCTTAAACATACTACTTCATATTCCTCTTAAACATACTACTTCATATTGCTCTTAAACTTACTACTTCATGTTCCTCTTAAACATAATACTTCATATTCCTCTTAAATATACTACTTTATATATCTCTTAAATATACTACTTCATATTCCTCTTAAATATACTGCTGCATATTCCTCTTAAACATACTACTTCATATTCCTCTTACACATACTACTTCATACTCCTCTTTAACATACTACTTCATATTCCTCTTCAACGTAATACTTCATATTCCTTTTAAACATACTACTTCATATTCCTCTTAAACATACTACTTCATATTCCTCTTAAACATATTATTTCATATTCCTCTTAAATATACTACTTCATATACCTCTTAAACATACTAGTTCATATTCCTCTTCAACATACTACTTCATATTCCTCTTAAACATACTACTTTATATTCCTCTTAATTATACTACTTCATATTCCTCTTAAACATACTACTTGATATTCCTCTTAAACATACTAATTCATATTCCTCTTAAATATACTTCTGCATATTCCTCTTTAACATAAAACTTCATATTCCTCTTAAACATACTTCTGCATATCCCTCTTAAATATACTACTTCATATTCCTCTTAAACATACTACTACATGTTCCTCTTCAACATAATACTTCATATTCCTCTTAAACATACTACTTCATATTCCTCTTAAACATACTACTCCATATTCCTCTTAAACATAATACTTCATATTCCTCTTAAACATACTACTTCATATTCCTCTTAAACATACTACTTCATATTCCTCTTAAACATACTACTTCATATTCCTCTTAAACATAATACTTCATATTCCTCTTAAACATACTATTTCATATTCCTTTAAAACATACTACTTCATATTCGTCTTAAACATACTACTTTATATTCCTCTTAAATATACTACTTCATATTCCTCTTCAATATACTACTGCATATTCCTCTTAAACATACTACTTCATATTCCTCTTAAACATACTACTTCATATTCCTCTTAAACATAATACTTCATATTCCTCTTAAACATACTACTTCATATTCCTCTTAAATATACTTCTGCATATTCCTCTTCAACATACTACTTCATATTCCTCTTAAACATACTACTTCATATTCCTCTTAAACATACTACTTCATATTCCTCTTAAACATACTACTTCATATTCCTCTTAAACATACTATATCATATTCCTCTTAAACATACTACTTCGTATTCCTCTTAAATATAATACTTCATATTCATCTTAAACATACTACTTCATATTCCTCCTAAACATACTACTTCATATTCTTCTTAAACATACTATTTCTTATTCCTCTTCAACATACTACTTCATATTCCTCTTACACATACTACTTCATATTCCTCTTAAACATACTATTTCATATTCCTCTTCAACATAATACTTCATATTGCTTTTAAACATACTAATTCATATTCCTCTTAAACATACTACTTCATATTCTTCTTAAACATACTACTTCATATTCCTCCTAAACATACTACTTCATATTCCTCTTAAACATACTACTTCATATTCCTCTTCAACATACTACTTCATATTCCTCTTACACATACTACTTCATATTCCTCTTAAACATACTACTTCATATTCCTCTTAAACATACTATTTCATATTCCTCTTAAACATACTACTTCGTATTCCTCTTAAATATACTACTTCATATTCATCTAAAACATACTACTTCATATTCCTCCTAAACATACTACTTTATATTCCTCTTAAACATACTACTTCATATTCCTCTTCAACATACTACTTCATATTCCTCTTACACATACTACTTCATATTCCTCTTAAACATACTATTTCATATTCCTCTTCAATATAATACTTCATATTCCTTTTAAACATACTAATTCATATTCCACTTAAACATACTACTTCATATTCTTCTTAAACATACTACTTCATATTCCTCTTAAACATACTACTTCATATTCCTCTTTAACATACTACTTCATATTCCTCTTCAACATACTACTTCATATTCTTATTAAACATACTACTTCATATTCCTCTTAAACATAATACTTCATATTCCTCTTAAACATTGTACTTCATATTCCTCTTAAACATACTTCTTCATATTTCTCATAAATATACTACTTCATATTCCTCTTAAACATACTACTTCATATTCCTCTTAAATATACTTCTGCATATTTCTCTTAAATATACTACCTCATATTCCTCTTAAACACACTACTTCATATTCCTCTTAAATATACTACTTCATATTCCTCTTAAACATACTACTTCATATTCCTTTTCAACATACTACTTCATATTCCTCTTAAACATACCACTTCATATTCCTCTTAAACATACTACTTCATATTCCTCTTAAACATACTACTTCATATTCCTCTTAAACATACTACTTCATATTCCTCTTCAACATACTACTTCATATTCCTCTTACACATACTACTTCATATTCCTCTTAAACATACTACTTCATATTCCTCTTCAACGTAATACTTTATATTCCTTTTAAACATACTACTTCATATTCCTCTTGAACATACTACTTCATATTCCTCTTAAACATACTACTTCATATTCCTCTTAAATATACTACTGCATATACCTCTTAAACATACTACTTCATATTCCTCTTCAACATACTACTTCATATTCCTCTTAAACATACTACTTTATATTCCTCTTAAACATACTACTTCATATTCCTCTTAAACATACTACTTGATATTCCTCTTAAACATACTAATTCATATTCCTCTTAAATATACTTCTGCATATTCCTCTTAAACATACTACTTCATATTCCTCTTAAACATACTACTTCATATTTCTCTTAAATGTTCTACTTCATATTCCTCTTAAACATACTACTTCATATTTCTCTTCAACATATTACTTCATATTCCTCTTAAACATACTACTTCATATTCCTCTTAAACATACTACTTCATATTCCTCTTAAACATACTACTTCATATTCCTCTTAAACATACTATTTCATATTCCTCTTAAACATACTACTTTATATTCCTCTTAAACATAATACTTTATATTCCTCTTAAACATACTACTTCATATTCCTCTTAAACATACTACTTCATATTCCTCTTAAACATACTACTTCATATTCCTCTTAAACATAATACTTCATATTCCTCTTAAACATACTATTTCATATTCCTCTAAAACATACTACTTCATATTCCTCTTAAACATACTACCTTATATTCTTCTTAAATATACTACTTCATATTCCCCTTCAATATACTACTGCATATTCCTCTTAAACATACTACTTCATATTCCTCTTCAACATACTACTTCATATTCCTCTTAAACATACTACTTCATATTCCTCTTAAACATACTACTTCATATTCCTCTTAAACATACTACTTCATATTCCTCTTAAACATACTATATCATATTCCTCTTAAACATACTACTTCGTATTCCTCTTAAATATAATACTTCATATTCATCTTAAACATACTACTTCATATTCCTCCTAAACATACTACTTCATATTCTTCTTAAACATACTATTTCTTATTCCTCTTCAACATACTACTTCATATTCCTCTTACACATACTACTTCATATTCCTCTTAAACATACTATTTCATATTCCTCTTCAACATAATACTTCATATTGCTTTTAAACATACTAATTCATATTCCTCTTAAACATACTACTTCATATTCTTCTTAAACATACTACTTCATATTCCTCCTAAACATACTACTTCATATTCCTCTTAAACATACTACTTCATATTCCTCTTCAACATACTACTTCATATTCCTCTTACACATACTACTTTATATTCCTCTTAAACATACTACTTCATATTCCTCTTAAACATACTATTTCATATTCCTCTTAAACATACTACTTCGTATTCCTCTTAAATATACTACTTCATATTCATCTAAAACATACTACTTCATATTCCTCCTAAACATACTACTTTATATTCCTCTTAAACATACTACTTCATATTCCTCTTCAACATACTACTTCATATTCCTCTTACACATACTACTTCATATTCCTCTTAAACATACTATTTCATATTCCTCTTCAACATAATACTTCATATTCCTTTTAAACATACTAATTCATATTCCACTTAAACATACTACTTCATATTCTTCTTAAACATACTACTTCATATTCCTCTTAAACATACTACTTCATATTCCTCTTTAACATACTACTTCATATTCCTCTTCAACATACTACTTCATATTCTTATTAAACATACTACTTCATATTCCTCTTAAACATAATACTTCATATTCCTCTTAAACATTGTACTTCATATTCCTCTTAAACATACTACTTCATATTTCTCATAAATATACTACTTCATATTCCTCTTAAACATACTACTTCATATTCCTCTTAAATATACTTCTGCATATTTCTCTTAAATATACTACCTCATATTCCTCTTAAACACACTACTTCATATTCCTCTTAAATATACTACTTCATATTCCTCTTAAACATACTACTTCATATTCCTTTTCAACATACTACTTCATATTCCTCTTAAACATACCACTTCATATTCCTCTTAAACATACTACTTCATATTCCTCTTAAACATACTACTTCATATTCCTCTTAAACATACTACTTCATATTCCTCTTCAACATACTACTTCATATTCCTCTTACACATACTACTTCATATTCCTCTTAAACATACTACTTCATATTCCTCTTCAACGTAATACTTTATATTCCTTTTAAACATACTACTTCATATTCCTCTTGAACATACTACTTCATATTCCTCTTAAACATACTACTTCATATTCCTCTTAAATATACTACTGCATATACCTCTTAAACATACTACTTCATATTCCTCTTCAACATACTACTTCATATTCCTCTTAAACATACTACTTTATATTCCTCTTAAACATACTACTTCATATTCCTCTTAAACATACTACTTGATATTCCTCTTAAACATACTAATTCATATTCCTCTTAAATATACTTCTGCATATTCCTCTTAAACATACTACTTCATATTCCTCTTAAACATACTACTTCATATTTCTCTTAAATGTTCTACTTCATATTCCTCTTAAACATACTACTTCATATTTCTCTTCAACATATTACTTCATATTCCTCTTAAACATACTACTTCATATTCCTCTTAAACATACTACTTCATATTCCTCTTAAACATACTACTTCATATTCCTCTTAAACATACTATTTCATATTCCTCTTAAACATACTACTTTATATTCCTCTTAAACATAATACTTTATATTCCTCTTAAACATACTACTTCATATTCCTCTTAAACATACTACTTCATATTCCTCTTAAACATACTACTTCATATTCCTCTTAAACATAATACTTCATATTCCTCTTAAACATACTATTTCATATTCCTCTAAAACATACTACTTCATATTCCTCTTAAACATACTACCTTATATTCTTCTTAAATATACTACTTCATATTCCCCTTCAATATACTACTGCATATTCCTCTTAAACATACTACTTCATATTCCTCTTAAACATACTACTTCATATTCCTCTTAAACATAATACTTCATATTCCTCTTAAACATACTACTTCATATTCCTCTTAAACACACTACTTCATATTCCTCTTAAATATACTACTTCATATTCCTCTTAAACATACCACTTCATATTCCTCTTCAACATACTACTTCATATTCCTCTTAAACATACTACTTCATATTCCTCTTAAACATACTACTTCATATTCCTCTTAAACATACTACTTCATATTCCTCTTAAACATACTATTTCATATTCCTCTTAAACATACTACTTCATATTCCTCTTAAACATACTACTTTATATTCCTCTTAAATATACTACTTCATATTCCTCTTAAATATACTACTGCATATTCCTCTTAAACATACTACTTCATATTGCTCTTAAACATACTACTTCATATTCCTCTTAAACATAATACTTCATATTCCTCTTAAACATTCAACTTCATATTCCTCTTAAACATACTACTTCATATTCCTCCTAAATATACTACTTCATATTCCTCTTAAACATACTACTTCATATTCCTCTTAAATATACTACTTTATATTCCTCTTCAATATACTACTGCATATTTTTCTTAAACATACTACTTCATATTCCTCTTAAACATCCTACTTCATATTCCTCTTAAACATAATACTTCATATTCCTCTTAAACATACTACTTCATATTCCTCATCAACATAATACTTCATATTCCTTTTACACATACTACTTCATATTCCTCTTAAACATACTACTTCATATTCCTCTTAATCATACTATTTCATATTCCTCTTAAACATACTACTTCATATTCCTCTTAAACATACTACTTCATATTCCTCTTAAACATACTACTTCATATTCCTCTTAAACATAATACTTCATATTCCTCTTAAACATTCTACTTCATATTCCTCTTAAACATACTTCTTCATATTCCTCCTAAATATACTACTTTATATAAGTTAAATATACTACTTTATATATCTCTTAAATATACCACTTCATATTCCTCTTCAACATACTACTTCATATTCCTCTTAAACATACTACTTCATATTCCTCTTAAACATACTACTTCATATTCCTCTTAAACATACTACTTCATATTCCTCTTAAACATACTATTTCATATTCCTCTTAAACATACTACTTCATATTCCTCTTAAACATACTACTTTATATTCCTCTTAAATATACTACTTCATATTCCTCTTAAATATACTACTGCATATTCCTCTTAAACATACTACTTCATATTGCTCTTAAACATACTACTTCATATTCCTCTTAAACATAATACTTCATATTCCTCTTAAACATTCAACTTCATATTCCTCTTAAACATACTACTTCATATTCCTCCTAAATATACTACTTCATATTCCTCTTAAACATACTACTTCATATTCCTCTTAAATATACTACTTTATATTCCTCTTCAATATACTACTGCATATTTTTCTTAAACATACTACTTCATATTCCTCTTAAACATCCTACTTCATATTCCTCTTAAACATAATACTTCATATTCCTCTTAAACATACTACTTCATATTCCTCATCAACATAATACTTCATATTCCTTTTACACATACTACTTCATATTCCTCTTAAACATACTACTTCATATTCCTCTTAATCATACTATTTCATATTCCTCTTAAACATACTACTTCATATTCCTCTTAAACATACTACTTCATATTCCTCTTAAACATACTACTTCATATTCCTCTTAAACATAATACTTCATATTCCTCTTAAACATTCTACTTCATATTCCTCTTAAACATACTTCTTCATATTCCTCCTAAATATACTACTTTATATTCCTCTTAAACATACTACTTCATATTCCTCTTAAAAATACTTCTGCATATCCTTCTTAAACATACTACTTCATATTCCTCTTAAACATACTACTTCATATTGCTCTTAAACTTACTACTTCATGTTCCTCTTAAACATACTACTTCATATTCCTCTTAAATATACTACTTTATATATCTCTTAAATATACTACTTCATATTCCTCTTAAATATACTACTGCATATTCCTCTTAAACATACTACTTCATATTCCTCTTACACATACTACTTCATATTCCTCTTAAACATACTACTTCATATTCCTCTTCAACGTAATACTTCATATTCCTTTTAAACATACTACTTCATATTCCTCTTAAACATACTACTTCTTATTCCTCTTCAACATACTACTTCATATTCCTCTTACACATACTACTTCATATTCCTCTTGAACATACTACTTGATATTCCTCTTAAACATACTAATTCATATTCCTCTTAAATATACTTCTGCATATTCCTCTTTTACATACTACTTCATATTCCTCTTAAACATACTACTTCATATTCCTCTTAAATATACTACTTCATATTCCTCTTAAACATACTACTTCATATTCCTCTTCAACATAATACTTCATATTCCTCTTAAACATACTACTTCATATTCCTCTTAAACATACTACTCCATATTCCTCTTAAACATAATACTTCATATTCCTCTTAAAAATACTACTTCATATTCCTCTTAAACATACTACTTCATATTCCTCTTAAACATACTACTTCATATTCCGCTTAAACATAATACTTCATATTCCTCTTAAACATACTATTTCATATTCCTTTAAAACATACTACTTCATATTCGTCTTAAACATACTATTTTATATTCCTCTTAAATATACTACTTCATATTCCTCTTCAATATACTTCTGCATATTCCTCTTCAACATACTACTTCATATTCCTCTTAAACATACTACTTCATATTCCTCTTAAACATACTACTTCATATTCCTCTTAAACATACTACTTCATATTCCTCTTAAACATACTATATCATATTCCTCTTAAACATACTACTTCGTATTCCTCTTAAATATACTACTTCATATTCATCTTAAACATACTACTTCATATTCCTCCTAAACATACTACTTCATATTCCTCTTAAACATACTACTTCTTATTCCTCTTCAACATACTACTTCATATTCCTCTTACACATACTACTTCATATTCCTCTTAAACATACTATTTCATATTCCTCTTCAACATAATACTTCATATTCCTTTTAAACATACTAATTCGTATTCCTCTTAAACATACTACTTCATATTCTTCTTAAACATACTACTTCATATTCCTCCTAAATATACTACTTCATATTCCTCTTAAACATACTACTTCATATTCCTCTTCAACATACTACTTCATATTCCTCTTACACATACAACTTCATATTCCTCTTAAACATACTACTTCATATTCCTCTTAAACATACTATTTCATATTCCTCTTAAACATACTACTTCGTATTCCTCTTAAATATACTACTTCATATTCATCTAAAACATACTACTTCATATTCCTCCTAAACATACTACTTCATATTCCTCTTAAACATACTACTTCATATTCCTCTTCAACATACTACTTCATATTCCTCTTACACATACTACTTCATATTCCTCTTAAACATACTATTTCATATTCCTCTTCAACATAATACTTCATATTCCTTTTAAACATACTAATTCATATTCCACCTAAACATACTACTTCATATTCTTCTTAAACATACTACTTCATATTCCTCTTAAACATACTACTTCATATTCCTCTTTAACATACTACTTCATATTCCTCTTCAACATACTACTTCATATTCTTCTTAAACATACTACTTCATATTCCTCTTAAACATAATACTTCATATTCCTCTTAAACATTGTACTTCATATTCCTCTTATGTTAAACATACTACTTCATATTCCTCATAAATATACTACTTCATATTCCTCTTAAACATACTACTTCATATTCCTCTTAAATATACTTCTGCATATTTCTCTTAAATATACTACCTCATATTCCTCTTAAACATACTACTTCATATTCCTTTTCAACATACTACTTCATATTCCTCTTAAACATACAACTTCATATTCCTCTTAAACATACTACTTCATATTCCTCTTAAACATACTACTTCATATTCCTCTTAAACATACTACTTCATATTCCTCTTCAACATACTACTTCATATTCCTCTTACACATACTACTTCATATTCCTCTTAAACATACTACTTCATATTCCTCTTCAACGTAATACTTTATATTCCTTTTAAACATACTACTTCATATTCCTCTTGAACATACTACTTCATATTCCTCTTAAACATACTACTTCATATTCCTCTTAAATATACTACTTCATATACCTCTTAAACATACTACTTCATATTCCTCTTCAACATACTACTTCATATTCCTCTTAAACATACTACTTTATATTCCTCTTAAACATACTACTTCATATTCCTCTTAAACATACTACTTGATATTCCTCTTAAACATACTAATTCATATTCCTCTTAAATATACTTCTGCATATTCCTCTTAAACATACTACTTCATTATCCTCTTAAACATACTACTTCATATTCCTCTTAAATGTTCTACTTAATATTCCTCTTAAACATACTACTTCATATTCCTCTTCAACATAATACTTCATATTCCTCTTAAACATACAACTTCATATTCCTCTTAAACATACTACTTCATATTCCTCTTAAACATACTACTTCATATTCCTCTTAAACATACTATTTCATATTCCTCTTAAACATACTACTTTATATTCCTCTTAAACATAATACTTCATATTCCTCTTAAACATACTACTTCATATTCCTCTTAAACATACTACTTCATATTCCACTTAAACATACTACTTCATATTCCTCTTAAACATAATACTTCATATTCCTCTTAAACATACTATTTCATATTCCTCTAAAACATACTACTTCATATTCCTCTTAAACATACTACCTTATATTCTTCTTAAATATACTACTTCATATTCCTCTTCAATATACTACTGCATATTCCTCTTAAACATACTACTTCATATTCCTCTTAAACATACTACTTCATATTCCTCTTAAGCATAATACTTCATATTCCTCTTAAACATACTACTTCATATTCCTCTTAAACACACTACTTCATATTCCTCTTAAATATACTACTTCATATTCCTCTTAAACATACCACTTCATATTCCTCTTCAACATACTACTTCATATTCCTCTTAAACATACTACTTCATATTCCTCTTAAACATACTATTACATATTCCTCTTAAACATACTACTTCATAATCCTCTTAAACATACTATTTCATATTCCTCTTAAACATACTACTTCATATTCCTCTTAAACATACTACTTTATATTCCTCTTAAATATACTACTTCATATTCCTCTTAAATATACTACTGCATATTCCTCTTAAACATACTACTTCATATTCCTCTTAAACATACTACTGCATATTCCTCTTAAACATAATACTTCATATTCCTCTTAAACATTCAACTTCATATTCCTCTTAAACATACTACTTCATATTCCTCCTAAATATACTACTTCATATTCCTCTTAAACATACTACTTCATATTCCTCTTAAATATACTACTTTATATTCCTCTTCAATATACTACTGCATATTTTTCTTAAACATACTACTTCATATTCCTCTTAAACATCCTACTTCATATTCCTCTTAAACATAATACTTCATATTCCTCTTAAACATACTACTTCATATTCCTCTTCAACATACTACTTCATATTCCTCTTAAATATACTATTTCATATTCCTCTTAAACATACTACTTCATATTCCTCTTCAACATACTACTTCATATTCCTCTTAAACATAATACTTCATATTCCTCTTAAACATACTACTTCATATTCCTCTTAAACATACTACTTCGTATTCCTCTTAAACATACTACTTCATATTCCTCTTCAACATTCTACTTCATATACCTCTTAAACATTCTACTTCATATACCTCTTAAAAATACTACTTCATATTCCTCCTAAATATACTTCTTCATATTCCTCTTAAACATACTACTTCATATTCCTCTTAAATATACTTCTGCATATTCCTCTTCAACATACTACTTCAAATTCCTCTTAAACATACTACTTCATATTCCTCTTAAACATACTACTTCATATTCATCTTAAACATACTACTTCATATTCCTCTTAAACATAATACTTCATATTCCTCTTAAAAATACTACTTCATATTCCTCTTCAACATAATACTTCATATTCCTCTTAAACATACTACTTCATATTCCTCTTAAACATACTACTCCATATTCCTCTTAAACATAATACTTCATATTCCTCTTAAAAATACTACTTCATATTCCTCTTAAACATACTACTTCATATTCCTCTTAAACATACTACTTCATATTCCGCTTAAACATAATACTTCATATTCCTCTTAAACATACTATTTCATATTCCTTTAAAACATACTACTTCATATTCGTCTTAAACATACTACTTTATATTCCTCTTAAATATACTACTTCATATTCCTCTTCAATATACTTCTGCATATTCCTCTTCAACATACTACTTCATATTCCTCTTAAACATACTACTTCATATTCCTCTTAAACATACTACTTCATATTCCTCTTAAACATACTACTTCATATTCCTCTTAAACATACTATATCATATTCCTCTTAAACATACTACTTCGTATTCCTCTTAAATATACTACTTCATATTCATCTTAAACATACTACTTCATATTCCTCCTAAACATACTACTTCATATTCCTCTTAAACATACTACTTCTTATTCCTCTTCAACATACTACTTCATATTCCTCTTACACATACTACTTCATATTCCTCTTAAACATACTATTTCATATTCCTCTTCAACATAATACTTCATATTCCTTTTAAACATACTAATTCGTATTCCTCTTAAACATACTACTTCATATTCTTCTTAAACATACTACTTCATATTCCTCCTAAATATACTACTTCATATTCCTCTTAAACATACTACTTCATATTCCTCTTCAACATACTACTTCATATTCCTCTTACACATACAACTTCATATTCCTCTTAAACATACTACTTCATATTCCTCTTAAACATACTATTTCATATTCCTCTTAAACATACTACTTCGTATTCCTCTTAAATATACTACTTCATATTCATCTAAAACATACTACTTCATATTCCTCCTAAACATACTACTTCATATTCCTCTTAAACATACTACTTCATATTCCTCTTCAACATACTACTTCATATTCCTCTTACACATACTACTTCATATTCCTCTTAAACATACTATTTCATATTCCTCTTCAACATAATACTTCATATTCCTTTTAAACATACTAATTCATATTCCACCTAAACATACTACTTCATATTCTTCTTAAACATACTACTTCATATTCCTCTTAAACATACTACTTCATATTCCTCTTTAACATACTACTTCATATTCCTCTTCAACATACTACTTCATATTCTTCTTAAACATACTACTTCATATTCCTCTTAAACATAATACTTCATATTCCTCTTAAACATTGTACTTCATATTCCTCTTATGTTAAACATACTACTTCATATTCCTCATAAATATACTACTTCATATTCCTCTTAAACATACTACTTCATATTCCTCTTAAATATACTTCTGCATATTTCTCTTAAATATACTACCTCATATTCCTCTTAAACATACTACTTCATATTCCTTTTCAACATACTACTTCATATTCCTCTTAAACATACAACTTCATATTCCTCTTAAACATACTACTTCATATTCCTCTTAAACATACTACTTCATATTCCTCTTAAACATACTACTTCATATTCCTCTTCAACATACTACTTCATATTCCTCTTACACATACTACTTCATATTCCTCTTAAACATACTACTTCATATTCCTCTTCAACGTAATACTTTATATTCCTTTTAAACATACTACTTCATATTCCTCTTGAACATACTACTTCATATTCCTCTTAAACATACTACTTCATATTCCTCTTAAATATACTACTTCATATACCTCTTAAACATACTACTTCATATTCCTCTTCAACATACTACTTCATATTCCTCTTAAACATACTACTTTATATTCCTCTTAAACATACTACTTCATATTCCTCTTAAACATACTACTTGATATTCCTCTTAAACATACTAATTCATATTCCTCTTAAATATACTTCTGCATATTCCTCTTAAACATACTACTTCATTATCCTCTTAAACATACTACTTCATATTCCTCTTAAATGTTCTACTTAATATTCCTCTTAAACATACTACTTCATATTCCTCTTCAACATAATACTTCATATTCCTCTTAAACATACAACTTCATATTCCTCTTAAACATACTACTTCATATTCCTCTTAAACATACTACTTCATATTCCTCTTAAACATACTATTTCATATTCCTCTTAAACATACTACTTT
Source organism: Atherix ibis (assembly GCA_958298945.1). NCBI lineage: Eukaryota > Metazoa > Arthropoda > Insecta > Diptera > Athericidae > Atherix > Atherix ibis. Next base: position 860,559 of record CATQJD010000051.1, on the reverse strand, counting down.
ATATTCCTCTTAAACATAATACTTCATATTCCTCTTAAACATACTACTTCATATTCCTCTTAAACATACTACTTCATATTCCTCTTAAACATACTACTTCATATTCCTCTTAAACATAATACTTCATATTCCTCTTAAACATACTATTTCATATTCCTCTAAAACATACTACTTCATATTCCTCTTAAACATACTACCTTATATTCTTCTTAAATATACTACTTCATATTCCTCTTCAATATACTACTGCATATTCCTCTTAAACATACTACTTCATATTCCTCTTAAACATACTACTTCATATTCCTCTTAAGCATAATACTTCATATTCCTCTTAAACATACTACTTCATATTCCTCTTAAACACACTACTTCATATTCCTCTTAAATATACTACTTCATATTCCTCTTAAACATACCACTTCATATTCCTCTTCAACATACTACTTCATATTCCTCTTAAACATACTACTTCATATTCCTCTTAAACATACTATTTCATATTCCTCTTAAACATACTACTTCATAATCCTCTTAAACATACTATTTCATATTCCTCTTAAACATACTACTTCATATTCCTCTTAAACATACTACTTTATATTCCTCTTAAATATACTACTTCATATTCCTCTTAAATATACTACTGCATATTCCTCTTAAACATACTACTTCATATTCCTCTTAAACATACTACTGCATATTCCTCTTAAACATAATACTTCATATTCCTCTTAAACATTCAACTTCATATTCCTCTTAAACATACTACTTCATATTCCTCCTAAATATACTACTTCATATTCCTCTTAAACATACTACTTCATATTCCTCTTAAATATACTACTTTATATTCCTCTTCAATATACTACTGCATATTTTTCTTAAACATACTACTTCATATTCCTCTTAAACATCCTACTTCATATTCCTCTTAAACATAATACTTCATATTCCTCTTAAACATACTACTTCATATTCCTCTTCAACATACTACTTCATATTCCTCTTAAATATACTATTTCATATTCCTCTTAAACATACTACTTCATATTCCTCTTCAACATACTACTTCATATTCCTCTTAAACATAATACTTCATATTCCTCTTAAACATACTACTTCATATTCCTCTTAAACATACTACTTCGTATTCCTCTTAAACATACTACTTCATATTCCTCTTCAACATTCTACTTCATATACCTCTTAAACATTCTACTTCATATACCTCTTAAAAATACTACTTCATATTCCTCCTAAATATACTTCTTCATATTCCTCTTAAACATACTACTTCATATTCCTCTTAAATATACTTCTGCATATTCCTCTTCAACATACTACTTCAAATTCCTCTTAAACATACTACTTCATATTCCTCTTAAACATACTACTTCATATTCATCTTAAACATACTACTTCATATTCCTCTTAAACATACTATTTCATATTCCTCTTAAACATACTACTTCGTATTCCTCTTTAACATACTACTTCATATTACTCTTAAACATACTACTTCATATTCCTCTTAAATATACTTCTGCATATTCCTCTTAAACATACAACTTCATATTCCTCTTAAACATACTACTTCATATTCCTCTTAAACATACTACTTCATATTCCTCTTAAATATACTACTTCATATTCCTCTTAAACATATTACTTCATATTCCTCTTAAACATACTATTTCATATTCCTCTTAAACATACTATTTCATATTCCTCTTCAACATTCTACTTCATATACCTCTTAAACATTCTATTTCATATTCCTCTTAAACATACTACTTCGTATTCCTCTTAAACATACTACTTCATATTCCTCTTAAACATACTACTTCATATTCCTCTTAAATATACTTCTGCATATTCCTCTTAAACATACTACTTCATATTCCTCTTAAATATACTATTTCATATTCCTCTTAAACATACTACTTCATATTCCTCTTCAACATACTACTTCATATTCCTCTTAAACATAATACTTCATATTCCTGTTAAACATACTACTTCATATTCCTCTTAAACATACTACTTCATATTCCTCTTAAACATACTGCATCATATTCCTCTTAAACATACTACTTCATATTCCTCTTAACATACTACTTCATATTCCTCTTAAACAAAATAATTCATATTCCTCTTAAATATACTACTTCATATTCCTCTTAAACATACTACTTCATATTCCTCTTAAACGTACTACTTCATATTCCTGTTCAACATACTACATCATATTCCTCTTACACATACTACTTCAAATTCCTCTTAAACATACTACTTCATATTCCTTTTAAACATACTATTTCATATTTCTCTTAAACATACTACTTCATATTCCTCTTAAATATACTACTTCATATTCCTCTTAAACATAATACTTCATATTCCTCTTAAACATACTATTTCATATTCCTCTTAAACATACTAATTCATATTCCTCTTAAACAGGCTACTTCATATTACTCTTAACATACTACTTCATATTCCTCTTAAACAAACTACTTCATATTCCTCTTAAAGATACTACTTCATATTCCTCTTAAATATACTTCTGCACATTCCTCTTAAACATACTACTTCATATTCCTCTTATACATACTACTTCATATTGCTCTTAAACATACTACTTCATATTCCTCTTAAACATACTACTTCATATTCCTCTTCAACATACTACTTCATATTCCTCTTACACATACTACTTCATATTCCTCTTAAACATACTACTTCATATTCCTCTTCAACGTAATACTTCATATTCCTTTTAAACATACTACTTCATATTCCTCTTGAACATACTACTTCATATTCCTCTTAAACATATTACTTCATATTCCTCTTAAATATACTAATTCATATACCTCTTAAACATACTACTTCATATTCCTCTTCAACATACTACTTCATATTCCTCTTAAACATACTACTTTATATTCCTCTTAAACATACTACTTCATATTCCTCTTAAACATACTACTTCATATTCCTTTTAAACATACTAATTCATATTCCTCTTAAATATACTTCTGCATATTCCTCTTAAACATACTACTTCATATTCCTCTTAAACATACTACTTCATATTCCTCTTAAATGTTCTACTTCATATTCCTCTTAAACATACTACTTCATATTCCTCTTCAACATAATACTTCATATTCCTCTTAAACATACTACTTCATATTCCTCTTAAACATACTTCTTCATATTCCTCTTAAACATACTACTTCATATTCCTCTTAAACATACTATTTCATATTCCTCTTAAAAATACTACTTTATATTCTTCTTAAACATAATACTTCATATTCCTCTTAAACATACTACTTCATATTCCTCTTAAACATACTACTTCATATTCCTCTTAAACATACTACTTCATATTCCTCTTAAACATAATACTTCATATTCCTCTTAAACATACTATATCATATTCCTCTAAAACATACTACTTCATATTCCTCTTAAACATACTACCTTATATTCCTCTTAAATATACTACTTCATATTCCTCTTCAATATACTACTGCATATTCCTCTTAAACATACTACTTCATATTCCTCTTAAACATACTACTTCATATTCCTCTTAAACATAATACTTCATATTCCTCTTAAACATACTACTTCATATTCCTCTTAAACACACTACTTCATATTCCTCTTAAATATACTACTTCATATTCCTCTTAAACATACCTCTTCATATTCCTCTTCAACATACTACTTCATATTCCTCTTAAACATACTACTTCATATTCCTCTTAAACATACTACTTCATATTCCTCTTAAACATACTACTTCATATTCCTCTTAAACATACTATTTCATATTCCTCTTAAACATACTACTTCATATTCCTCTTAAACATACTACTTTATATTCCTCTTAAATATACTACTTCATATTCCTCTTAAATATACTACAGCATATTCCTCTTAAACATACTACTTCATATTCCTCTTAAACATACTATTTCATATTTCTCTTAAACATACTACTTCATATTCCTCTTAAATATACTACTTCATATTCCTCTTTAACATAATACTTCATATTCCTCTTAAACATACTATTTCATATTCCTCTTAAACATACTAATTCATATTCCTCTTAAACAGGCTACTTCATATTACTCTTAACATACTACTTCATATTCCTCTTAAACAAACTACTTCATATTCCTCTTAAAGATACTACTTCATATTCCTCTTAAATATACTTCTGCACATTCCTCTTAAACAAACTACTTCATATTCCTCTTATACATACTACTTCATATTGCTCTTAAACATACTACTTCATATTCCTCTTCAACGTAATACTTCATATTCCTCTTCAACATACTACTTCATATTCCTCTTACACATACTACTTCATATTCCTCTTAAACATACTACTTCATATTCCTCTTAAACATACTACTTCATATTCCTCTTCAACGTAATACTTCATATTCCTTTTAAACATACTACTTCATATTCCTCTTATACATACTACTTCATATTGCTCTTAAACATACTACTTCATATTCCTCTTAAACATACTACTTCATATTCCTCTTCAACATACTACTTCATATTCCTCTTACACATACTACTTCATATTCCTCTTAAACATACTACTTCATATTCCTCTTCAACGTAATACTTCATATTCCTTTTAAACATACTACTTCATATTCCTCTTGAACATACTACTTCATATTCCTCTTAAACATATTACTTCATATTCCTCTTAAATATACTACTTCATATACCTCTTAAACATACTACTTCATATTCCTCTTCAACATACTACTTCATATTCCTCTTAAACATACTACTTTATATTCCTCTTAAACATACTACTTCATATTCCTCTTAAACATACTACTTCATATTCCTTTTAAACATACTAATTCATATTCCTCTTAAATATACTTCTGCATATTCCTCTTAAACATACTACTTCATATTCCTCTTAAACATACTACTTCATATTCCTCTTAAATGTTCTACTTCATATTCCTCTTAAACATACTACTTCATATTCCTCTTCAACATAATACTTCATATTCCTCTTAAACATACTACTTCATATTCCTCTTAAACATACTTCTTCATATTCCTCTTAAACATACTACTTCATATTCCTCTTAAACATACTATTTCATATTCCTCTTAAAAATACTACTTTATATTCTTCTTAAACATAATACTTCATATTCCTCTTAAACATACTACTTCATATTCCTCTTAAACATACTACTTCATATTCCTCTTAAACATACTACTTCATATTCCTCTTAAACATAATACTTCATATTCCTCTTAAACATACTATATCATATTCCTCTAAAACATACTACTTCATATTCCTCTTAAACATACTACCTTATATTCCTCTTAAATATACTACTTCATATTCCTCTTCAATATACTACTGCATATTCCTCTTAAACATACTACTTCATATTCCTCTTAAACATACTACTTCATATTCCTCTTAAACATAATACTTCATATTCCTCTTAAACATACTACTTCATATTCCTCTTAAACACACTACTTCATATTCCTCTTAAATATACTACTTCATATTCCTCTTAAACATACCTCTTCATATTCCTCTTCAACATACTACTTCATATTCCTCTTAAACATACTACTTCATATTCCTCTTAAACATACTACTTCATATTCCTCTTAAACATACTACTTCATATTCCTCTTAAACATACTATTTCATATTCCTCTTAAACATACTACTTCATATTCCTCTTAAACATACTACTTTATATTCCTCTTAAATATACTACTTCATATTCCTCTTAAATATACTACTGCATATTCCTCTTAAACATACTACTTCATATTCCTCTTAAACATACTATTTCATATTTCTCTTAAACATACTACTTCATATTCCTCTTAAATATACTACTTCATATTCCTCTTAAACATAATACTTCATATTCCTCTTAAACATACTATTTCATATTCCTCTTAAACATACTAATTCATATTCCTCTTAAACAGGCTACTTCATATTACTCTTAACATACTACTTCATATTCCTCTTAAACAAACTACTTCATATTCCTCTTAAAGATACTACTTCATATTCCTCTTAAATATACTTCTGCACATTCCTCTTAAACAAACTACTTCATATTCCTCTTATACATACTACTTCATATTGCTCTTAAACATACTACTTCATATTCCTCTTCAACGTAATACTTCATATTCCTTTTAAACATACTACTTCATATTCCTCTTGAACATACTACTTCATATTCCTCTTCAACATACTACTTCATATTCCTCTTACACATACTACTTCATATTCCTCTTAAACATACTACTTCATATTCCTCTTCAACGTAATACTTCATATTCCTTTTAAACATACTACTTCATATTCCTCTTGAACATACTACTTCATATTCCTCTTAAACATATTACTTCATATTCCTCTTAAATATACTACTTCATATACCTCTTAAACATACTACTTCATATTCCTCTTCAACATACTACTTCATATTCCTCTTAAACATACTACTTTATATTCCTCTTAAACATACTACTTCATATTCCTCTTAAACATACTACTTCATATTCCTTTTAAACATACTAATTCATATTCCTCTTAAATATACTTCTGCATATTCCTCTTAAACATACTACTTCATATTCCTCTTAAACATACTACTTCATATTCCTCTTAAATGTTCTACTTCATATTCCTCTTAAACATACTACTTCATATTCCTCTTCAACATAATACTTCATATTCCTCTTAAACATACTACTTCATATTCCTCTTAAACATACTACTTCATATTCCTCTTAAACATACTACTTCATATTCCTCTTAAACATACTATTTCATATTCCTCTTAAACATACTACTTTATATTCTTTTTAAACATAATACTTCATATTCCTCTTAAACATACTACTTCATATTCCTCTTAAACATACTACTTCATATTCCTCTTAAACATACTACTTCATATTCCTCTTAAACATAATACTTCATATTCCTCTTAAACATACTATATCATATTCCTCTAAAACATACTACTTCATATTCCTCTTAAACATACTACCTTATATTCCTCTTAAATATACTACTTCATATTCCTCTTCAATATACTACTGCATATTCCTCTTAAACATACTACTCCATATTCCTCTTAAACATACTACTTCATATTCCTCTTAAACATAATACTTCATATTCCTCTTAAACATACTACTTCATATTCCTCTTAAACACACTACTTCATATTCCTCTTAAATATACTACTTCATATTCCTCTTAAACATACCTCTTCATATTCCTCTTCAACATACTACTTCATATTCCTCTTAAACATACTACTTCATATTCCTCTTAAACATACTACTTCATATTCCTCTTAAACATACTACTTCATATTCCTCTTAAACATACTATTTCATATTCCTCTTAAACATACTACTTCATATTCCTCTTAAACATACTACTTTATATTCCTCTTAAATATACTACTTCATATTCCTCTTAAATATACTACTGCATATTCCTCTTAAACATACTACTTCATATTTCTCTTAAACATACTATTTCATATTTCTCTTAAACATACTACTTCATATTCCTCTTAAATATACTACTTCATATTCCTCTTAAACATAATACTTCATATTCCTCTTAAACATACTATTTCATATTCCTCTTAAACATACTAATTCATATTCCTCTTAAACAGGCTACTTCATATTACTCTTAACATACTACTTCATATTCCTCTTAAACAAACTACTTCATATTCCTCTTAAAGATACTACTTCATATTCCTCTTAAATATACTTCTGCACATTCCTCTTAAACATACTACTTCATATTCCTCTTATACATACTACTTCATATTGCTCTTAAACATACTACTTCATATTCCTCTTAAACATACTACTTCATATTCCTCTTCAACATACTACTTCATATTCCTCTTACACATACTACTTCATATTCCTCTTAAACATACTACTCCATATTCCTCTTCAACGTAATACTTCATATTCTTTTTAAACATACTACTTCATATTCCTCTTGAACATACTACTTCATATTCCTCTTAAACATATTACTTCATATTCCTCTTAAATATACTACTTCATATACCTCTTAAACATACTACTTCATATTCCTCTTCAACATACTACTTCATATTCCTCTTAAACATACTACTTTATATTCCTCTTAAACATACTACTTCGTATTCCTCTTAAACATACTACTTCATATTCCTTTTAAACATACTAATTTATATTCCTCTTAAATATACTTCTGCATATTCCTCTTAAACATACTACTTCATATTCCTCTTAAACATACTACTTCATATTCCTCTTAAATGTTCTACTTCATATTCCTCTTAAACATACTACTTCATATTCCTCTTCAACATAATACTTCATATTCCTCTTAAACATACTACTTCATATTCCTCTTAAACATACTACTTCATATTCCTCTTAAACATACTACTTCATATTCCTCTTAAACATACTATTTCATATTCCTCTTAAACATACTACTTTATATTCTTCTTAAACATAATACTTCATATTCCTCTTAAACATACTACTTCATATTCCTCTTAAACATACTACTTCATATTCCTCTTAAACATACTACTTCATATTCCTCTTAAACATAATACTTCATATTCCTCTTAAACATACTATATCATATTCCTCTAAAACATACTACTTCATATTCCTCTTAAACATACTACCTTATATTCCTCTTAAATATACTACTTCATATTCCTCTTCAATATACTACTGCATATTCCTCTTAAACATACTACTTCATATTCCTCTTAAACATACTACTTCATATTCCTCTTAAACATAATACTTCATATTCCTCTTAAACATACTACTTCATATTCCTCTTAAACACACTACTTCATATTCCTCTTAAATATACTACTTCATATTCCTCTTAAACATACCTCTTCATATTCCTCTTCAACATACTACTTCATATTCCTCTTAAACATACTACTTCATATTCCTCTTAAACATACTACTTCATATTCCTCTTAAACATACTACTTCATATTCCTCTTAAACATACTATTTCATATTCCTCTTAAACATACTACTTCATATTCCTCTTAAACATACTACTTTATATTCCTCTTAAATATACTACTTCATATTCCTCTTAAATATACTACTGCATATTCCTCTTAAACATACTACTTCATATTCCTCTTAAACATACTACTTCATATTCCTCTTAAACATAATACTTCATATTCCTCTTAAACATTCAACTTCATATTCCTCTTCAACATACTACTTCATATTCCTCTTAACATACTACTTCATATTCCTCTTAAACAAAATAATTCATATTCCTCTTAAATATACTACTTCATATTCCTCTTAAACATACTACTTCATATTCCTCTTAAACGTACTACTTCATATTCCTGTTCAACATACTACATCATATTCCTCTTACACATACTACTTCAAATTCCTCTTAAACATACTACTTCATATTCCTCTTAAACATACTATTTCATATTTCTCTTAAACATACTACTTCATATTCCTCTTAAATATACTACTTCATATTCCTCTTAAACATAATACTTCATATTCCTCTTAAACATACTATTTCATATTCCTCTTAAACATACTAATTCATATTCCTCTTAAACAGGCTACTTCATATTACTCTTAACATACTACTTCATATTCCTCTTAAACAAACTACTTCATATTCCTCTTATACATACTACTTCATATTGCTCTTAAACATACTACTTCATATTCCTCTTAAACATACTACTTCATATTCCTCTTCAACATACTACTTCATATTCCTCTTACACATACTACTTCATATTCCTCTTAAACATACTACTTCATATTCCTCTTCAACGTAATACTTCATATTCCTTTTAAACATACTACTTCATATTCCTCTTGAACATACTACTTCATATTCCTCTTAAACATATTACTTCATATTCCTCTTAAATATACTACTTCATATACCTCTTAAACATACTACTTCATATTTCTCTTCAACATACTACTTTATATTCCTCTTAAACATACTACTTTATATTCCTCTTAAACATACTACTTCATATTCCTCTTAAACATACTACTTGATATTCCTTTTAAACATACTAATTCATATTCCACTTAAATATACTTCTGCATATTCCTCTTAAACATACTACTTCATATTCCTCTTAAACATACTACTTCATATTCCTCTTAAATGTTCTACTTCATATTCCTCTTAAACATACTACTTCATATTCCTCTTCAACATAATACTTCATATTCCTCTTAAACATACTACTTCATATTCCTCTTAAACATACTACTTCATATTCCTCTTAAACATACTACTTCATATTCCTCTTAAACATACTATTTCATATTCCTCTTAAACATACTACTTTATATTCTTCTTAAACATAATACTTCATATTCCTCTTAAACATACTACTTCATATTCCTCTTAAACATATTACTTCATATTCCTCTTAAACATACTACTTCATATTCCTCTTAAACATAATACTTCATATTCCTCTTAAACATACTATATCATATTCCTCTAAAACATACTACTTCATATTCCTCTTAAACATACTACCTTATATTCCTCTTAAATATACTACTTCATATTCCTCTTCAATATACTACTGCATATTCCTCTTAAACATACTACTTCATATTCCTCTTAAACATACTACTTCATATTCCTCTTAAACATAATACTTCATATTCCTCTTAAACATACTACTTCATATTCCTCTTAAACACACTACTTCATATTCCTCTTAAATATACTACTTCATATTCCTCTTAAACATACCTCTTCATATTCCTCTTCAACATACTACTTCATATTCCTCTTAAACATACTACTTCATATTCCTCTTAAACATACTACTTCATATTCCTCTTAAACATACTACTTCATATTCCTCTTAAACATACTATTTCATATTCCTCTTAAACATACTACTTCATATTCCTCTTAAACATACTACTTTATATTCCTCTTAAATATACTACTTCATATTCCTCTTAAATATACTACTGCATATTCCTCTTAAACATACTACTTCATATTCCTCTTAAACATACTACTTCATATTCCTCTTAAACATAATACTTCATATTCCTCTTAAACATTCAACTTCATATTCCTCTTCAACATACTACTTCATATTCCTCCTAAATATACTGCTTCATATTGCTCTTAAACATACTACTTCATATTCCTCTTAAATATACTACTTCATATTCCTCTTCAATATACTACTCCATATTTTTCTTAAACATACTTCTTCATATTCCTCTTAAACATCCTACTTCATATTCCTCTTAAACATAATACTTCATATTCCTCTTAAACATACTACTTCATGTTCCTCTTCAACATACTACTTCATATTCCTCTTAAATATACTACTTCATATTCCTCTTAAACATACTACTTCATATTCCTCTTCAACATACTACTTTATATTCCTCCTAAACATACTACTTCGAATTCCTCTTAAACATACTACTTCATATTCCTCTTCAACATTCTACTTCATATACCTCTTAAACATTCTACTTCATATACCTCTTAAAAATACTACTTCATATTCCTCCTAAATATACTTCTTCATATTCCTCTTAAACATACTATTTCATATTCCTCTTAAATATACTTCTGCATATTCCTCTTCAACATACTACTTCAAATTCCTCTTAAACATACTACTTCATATTCCCCTTAAACATACTACTTCATATTCATCTTAAACATACTACTTCATATTTCTCTTAAACATACTATTTCATATTCCTCTTAAACATACTACTTCGTATTCCTCTTAAACATACTACTTCATATTCCTCTTAAACATACTACTTTATATTCCTCTTAAATGTACTTCTGCATATTCCTCTTAAGCATACAACTTCATATTCCTCTTAAACATACTACTTCATATTCCTCTTAAACATACTACTTTATATTCCTCTTAAATATACTACTTTATATTCCTCTTAAACATATTACTTCATATTCCTCTTAAACATACTACTTCATATTCCTCTTAAACATACTACTTCATATTCCTCTTCAACATTCTACTTCATATACCTCTTAAACATTCTACTTCATATTCCTCTTAAAAATACTATTTCATATTCCTCCTAAATATACTATTTCATATTCCTCTTAAACATACTACTTCATATTCCTCTTAAATATACTTCTGCATATTCCTCTTAAACATACTACTTCATATTCCTCTTAAACATACTACTTCATATTCCTCTTAAACATACTGCATCATATTCCTCTTAAACATACTACCTCATATTCCTCTTAACATACTACTTCATATTCCTCTTAAACAAAATAATTCATATTCCTCTTAAATATACTACTTCATATTCCTCTTAAACATACTACTTCATATTCCTCTTAAACATACTACTTCATATTCCTCTTCAACATACTCCATCATATTCCTCTTACACATACTACTTCATATTCCCCTTAAACATACTACTTCATATTCCTCTTAAACATACTATTTCATATTTCTCTTAAACATACTACTTCATATTCCTCTTAAATATACTACTTCATATTCCTCTTAAACATACTACTTCATATTCCTCTTAAACATACTATTTCATTATTCTCTTAAACATACTACTTCATATTCCTCTTAAACATACTACCTTATATTCCTCTTAAATATACTACTTCATATTCCTCTTCAATATACTACTGCATATTCCTCTTAAACATACTACTTCATATTCCTCTTAAACATACTACTTCATATTCCTCTTAAACATAATACTTCATATTCCTCTTAAACATACTACTTCATATTCCTCTTAAACAAACTAATTCATATTCCTCTTAAATATACTACTTCATATTCCTCATCAACATACTACTTCATATTCCTCTTAAACATACTACTTCATATTCCTCTTAAACATACTACTTCATATTCCTCTTAAACATACTATTTCATATTTCTCTTAAACATACTACTTCATATTCCTCTTAAACATACTATTTCATATTCCTCTTCAACATTCTACTTCAAATTCCTCTTAAACATTCTAATTCATATTCCTCTTAAAATTACTACTTCATATTCCTCTTAAACATACTACTTCATATTCCTCTTAAACATACTACTTCATATTCCTCTTAAATATACTACTTCATATTCCTCTTAAACATATTACTTCATATTCCTCTTAAACATACTACTTCATATTCCTCTTAAACATACTACTTCATATTCCTCTTCAACATTCTACTTAATATTCCTCTTAAACATTCTAATTTATATTCCTCTTAAAATTACTACTTCATATTCCTCTTAAACATACTACTTCATATTCCTCTTAAACATACTACTTCATATTCCTCTTAAATATACTACTTCATATTCCTCTTCAATATACTACTCCATATTTTTCTTAAACATACTTCTTCATATTCCTCTTAAACATCCTACTTCATATTCCTCTTAAACATAATACTTCATATTCCTCTTAAACATACTACTTCATGTTCCTCTTCAACATACTACTTCATATTCCTCTTAAATATACTACTTTATATTCCTCTTAAACATACTACTTCATATTCCTCTTCAACATACTACTTTATATTCCTCCTAAACAAACTACTTCGTATTCCTCTTAAACATACTACTTCATATTCCTCTTCAACATTCTACTTCATATACCTCTTAAACATTCTACTTCATATACCTCTTAAAAATACTACTTCATATTCCTCCTAAATATACTTCTTCATATTCCTCTTAAACATACTATTTCATATTCCTCTTAAATATACTTCTGCATATTCCTCTTCAACATACTACTTCAAATTCCTCTTAAACATACTACTTCATATTCCCCTTAAACATACTACTTCATATTCATCTTAAACATACTACTTCATATTTCTCTTAAACATACTATTTCATATTCCTCTTAAACATACTACTTCGTATTCCTCTTAAACATACTACTTCATATTCCTCTTAAACATACTACTTCATATTCCTCTTAAATATACTTCTGCATATTCCTCTTAAGCATACAACTTCATATTCCTCTTAAACATACTACTTCATATTCCTCTTAAACATACTACTTTATATTCCTCTTAAATATACTACTTTATATTCCTCTTAAACATATTACTTCATATTCCTCTTAAACATACTACTTCATATTCCTCTTAAACATACTACTTCATATTCATCTTCAACATTCTACTTCATATACCTCTTAAACATTCTACTTCATATTCCTCTTAAAAATACTATTTCATATTCCTCCTAAATATACTATTTCATATTCCTCTTAAACATACTACTTCATATTCCTCTTAAATATACTTCTGCATATTCCTCTTAAACATACTACTTCATATTCCTCTTAAACATACTACTTCATATTCCTCTTAAACATACTGCATCATATTCCTCTTAAACATACTACCTCATATTCCTCTTAACATACTACTTCATATTCCTCTTAAACAAAATACTTCATATTCCTCTTAAATATACTACTTCATATTCCTCTTAAACATACTACTTCATATTCCTCTTAAACATACTACTTCATATTCCTCTTCAACATACTCCATCATATTCTTCTTACACATACTACTTCATATTCCTCTTAAACATACTACTTCATATTCCTCTTAAACATACTATTTCATATTTCTCTTAAACATACTACTTCATATTCCTCTTAAATATACTACTTCATATTCCTCTTAAACATACTACTTCATATTCCTCTTAAACATACTATTTCATTATTCTCTTAAACATACTACTTCATATTCCTTTTAAACAGGCTACTTCATATTCCTCTTAACATACTACTTCATATTCCTCTTAAACAAACTACTTCATATTCCTCTTAAAGATACTACTTCATATTCCTCTTAAATATACTTCTGCATATTCCTCTTAAACATACTACTTCATATTCCTCTTATACATACTACTTCATATTGCTCTTAAACATACTTCTTCATATTCCTCTTAAACATACTACATCATATTCCTCTTAAACATACTACTTCATATTCCTCTTAACATACTACTTCATATTCCTCTTAAACAAACTAATTCATATTCCTCTTAAATATACTACTTCATATTCCTCATCAACATACTACTTCATATTCCTCTTAAACATACTACTTCATATTCCTCTTAAACATACTACTTCATATTCCTCTTAAACATACTATTTCATATTTCTCTTAAACATACTACTTCATATTCCTCTTAAACATACTATTTCATATTCCTCTTCAACATTCTACTTCAAATTCCTCTTAAACATTCTAATTCATATTCCTCTTAAAATTACTACTTCATATTCCTCTTAAACATACTACTTCATATTCCTCTTAAACATACTACTTCATATTCCTCTTAAATATACTACTTCATATTCCTCTTAAACATATTACTTCATATTCCTCTTAAACATACTACTTCATATTCCTCTTAAACATACTACTTCATATTCCTCTTCAACATTCTACTTAATATTCCTCTTAAACATCCTAATTCATATTCCTCTTAAAATTACTACTTCATATTCCTCTTAAACATACTACTTCATATTCCTCTTAAACATACTACTTCATATTCCTCTTAAATATACTACTTCATATTCCTCTTCAATATACTACTCCATATTTTTCTTAAACATACTTCTTCATATTCCTCTTAAACATCCTACTTCATATTCCTCTTAAACATAATACTTCATATTCCTCTTAAACATACTACTTCATGTTCCTCTTCAACATACTACTTCATATTCCTCTTAAATATACTACCTCATATTCCTCTTAAACATACTACTTCATATTCCTCTTCAACATACTACTTTATATTCCTCCTAAACATACTACTTCGTATTCCTCTTAAACATACTACTTCATATTCCTCTTCAACATTCTACTTCATATACCTCTTAAACATTCTACTTCATATACCTCTTAAAAATACTACTTCATATTCCTCCTAAATATACTTCTTCATATTCCTCTTAAACATACTATTTCATATTCCTCTTAAATATACTTCTGCATATTCCTCTTCAACATACTACTTCAAATTCCTCTTAAACATACTTCTTCATATTCCCCTTAAACATACTACTTCATATTCATCTTAAACATACTACTTCATATTTCTCTTAAACATACTATTTCATATTCCTCTTAAACATACTACTTCGTATTCCTCTTAAACATACTACTTCATATTCCTCTTAAACATACTACTTCATATTCCTCTTAAATATACTTCTGCATATTCCTCTTAAGCATACAACTTCATATTCCTCTTAAACATACTACTTCATATTCCTCTTAAACATACTACTTTATATTCCTCTTAAATATACTACTTTATATTCCTCTTAAACATATTACTTCATATTCCTCTTAAACATACTACTTCATATTCCTCTTAAACATACTACTTCATATTCCTCTTCAACATTCTACTTCATATACCTCTTAAACATTCTACTTCATATTCCTCTTAAAAATACTATTTCATATTCCTCCTAAATATACTATTTCATATTCCTCTTAAACATACTACTTCATATTCCTCTTAAATATACTTCTGCATATTCCTCTTAAACATACTACTTCATATTCCTCTTAAACATACTACTTCATATTCCTCTTAAACATACTGCATCATATTCCTCTTAAACATACTACCTCATATTCCTCTTAACATACTACTTCATATTCCTCTTAAACAAAATACTTCATATTCCTCTTAAATATACTACTTCATAATCCTCTTAAACATACTACTTCATATTCCTCTTAAACATACTACTTCATATTCCTCTTCAACATACTCCATCATATTCCTCTTACACATACTACTTCATATTCCTCTTAAACATACTACTTCATATTCCTCTTAAACATACTATTTCATATTTCTCTTAAACATACTACTTCATATTCCTCTTAAATATACTACTTCATATTCCTCTTAAACATACTACTTCATATTCCTCTTAAACATACTATTTCATTATTCTCTTAAACATACTACTTCATATTCCTTTTAAACAGGCTACTTCATATTCCTCTTAACATACTACTTCATATTCCTCTTAAACAAACTACTTCATATTCCTCTTAAAGATACTACTTCATATTCCTCTTAAATATACTTCTGCATATTCCTCTTAAACATACTACTTCATATTCCTCTTATACATACTGCTTCGTATTGCTCTTAAACATACTACTTCATATTCCTCTTAAACATACTACATCATATTCCTCTTAAACATACTACTTCATATTCCTCTTAACATACTACTTCATATTCCTCTTAAACAAACTAATTCATATTCCTCTTAAATATACTACTTCATATTCCTCATCAACATACTACTTCATATTCCTCTTAAACATATTACTTCATATTCCTCTTAAGCATACTACTTCATATTCCTCTTAAACATACTATTTCATATTTCTCTTAAACATACTACTTCATATTCCTCTTAAACATACTATTTCATATTCCTCTTCAACATTCTACTTCAAATTCCTCTTAAACATTCTAATTCATATTCCTCTTAAAATTACTACTTCATATTCCTCTTAAACATACTACTTCATATTCCTCTTAAACATACTACTTCATATTCCTCTAAAATATAGTACTTCATATTCCTCTTAAACATATTACTTCATATTCCTCTTAAACATACTACTTCATATTCCTCTTAAACATACTACTTCATATTCCTCTTCAACATTCTACTTAATATTCCTCTTAAACATTCTAATTCATATTCCTCTTAAAATTACTACTTCATATTCCTCTTAAACATACTACTTCATATTCTCTTAAACATACTACTTCATATTCCTCTTAAACATACTACTTCATATTCCTCTTAAACATACTACTTCAAATTCCTCTTAAACATACTACTTCCTATTCCTCCTAAATATACACTACTTCATATTCCTCTGAAACATACTACTTCATATTCCTCTTAAATATACTTCTGCATATTCCTCTTAAACATACTACTTCATATTCCTCTTAAACATACTACTTCATATTCCTCTTAAATATACTACTTTATATTCCTCTTAAACATACTACTTCATATTCCTCTTAAACATAATACTTCATATTCCTCTTAAACATACTATTTCATATTCCTCTTAAACATACTACTTCATATTCCTCTTAAACATACTACTTTATATTCCTCTTAAATATACTACTTCATATTCCTCTTAAATATACTACTGCATATTCCTCTTAAACATACTACTTCATATTCCTCTTAAACATACTACTTCATATTCCTCTTAAACATTCTACTTCATATTCCTCTTAAACATACTCTTTCATATTCCTCTTAAACATACCACTTCATATTCCTCTTAAACATAATACTTCATATTCCTCTTAAACATTCTACTTCATATTCCTCTTAAACATACTACTTCATATTCGTCCTAAATATACTACTTCATATTCCTCTTAAACATACTACTTCATATTCCTCTTAAATATACTTCTGCATATACCTCTTAAACATACTACTTCATATTCCTCTTAAACATACTACTTCATATTGCTCTTAAACATACTACTTCATATTCCTCTTAAACATACTACATCATATTCCTCTTAAACATACTACTTCATATTCCTCTTAACATACTACTTCATATTCGTCTTAAACATACTACTTCATATTCGTCTTAAATATACTACTTCATATTCCTCTTAAACATACTACTTCATATTCCTCTTAAACATACTACTTCATATTCCTCTTAAACATACTACTTCATATTCCTCTTCAACATAATACTTAATATTCCTCTTACACATACCACTTCATATTCCTCTTAAATATACTACTTCATATTCCTCTTAAACATACTATTTCATTTTCCACTTAAACATACTACTTCATCTTCCTCTTAAACATACTACTTCATATTCCTCTTAAACATACTATTTCATATTCCTCTTAAACATACTACTTCATATTTCTCTTTAAAAATACTACTTCATATTCCTCTTAAACATACTACTTCATATTCCTCTTAAACATACTACTTCATATTCCTCTTAAATATACAACTTCATATTCCTCTTAAACGTATTACTTCATATTCCTCTTAAACATACTACTTCATATTCCTCTCAAACATACTACTTCATATTCCTCTTAAACATACTTCTTCATATTCCTCCTAAATATACTACTTCATATTCCTCTTAAACATACTACTTCATATTCCTCTTCAACATACTACTTTATATTCCTCTTAAACATACTACTTCATATTCCTCTTAAACATACTACTTCATATTCCTCTTAAATATACTACTTCATATTCCTCTTAAACATAATACTTCATATTCCTCTTCAATATACTACTTCATATTCCTCTTAAACTTACTACTTCATATTCCTCTTAAACATACTACTTCATATTCCTCTTAAACATACTACTTCATATTCCTCTAAAACATACTATTTCATATTCCTCTTAAACATACTACTTCATATTCCTCTTAAACATAATACTTCATATTCCTCTAAAACATACTACTTCATATTCCTCTTAAACATACTACTTCATATTCCTCTTAAACGTACTACTTCATATTCCTCTTCAACATACTACTTCATATTCCTCTTAAGCATACTACTTCATATTCCTCTTAAACATATTACTTCATATTCCTCTTAAACATACTACTTCATATTCCTCTTAAACATACTATTTCATATTCCTCTTAAACATACTACTTCATATTCCTCTTAAACATAATACTTCATATTCCTCTTGAACATACTACTTCATATTCCTCTTAAACATACTACTTCATATTCCTCTTAAACATACTGCTTCATATTGCTCTTAAACATAATACTTCATATTCCTCTTACACATACCACTTCATATTCCTCTTAAACATACTACTTCATATTCCTCTTAAACATACTACTTCATATTCCTCTTAAACATAATACTTCATATTCCTCTTAAACATTCTACTTCATATTCCTCTTAAACATACTACTTCATATTCCTCCTAAATATACTACTTCATATTCCTCTTAAACATACTACTTCATATTCCTCTTAAATATACTTCTGCATATTCCTCTTAAACATTCTTCTTCATATTCCTCTTAACATACTACTTCATATTCCTCTTAAACATACTACTTCATATTCCTCTTAGACATACTACTTCATATTCCTCTTAAACATACTACTTCATATTCCTCTTCAACATACTACTTCATATTCCTCTTAAATATACTACTTTATATTCCTCTTAAATATACTACTTCATATTCCTTTTAAATATACTACTGCATATTCCTCTTAAACATACTACTTCATATTCCTCTTTAACATACTACTTCATATTCCTCTTAAACATACTACTTCATATTCCTCTTCAACATACTACTTCATGTTCCTCTTAAACATTCTACTTCTTATTCCTCTTAAACATACTACCTCATATTCCTCTTAAACATACTACTTCATATTACTCTTAAACATACTATTTCATATTCCTCTTAAACAAACTACTTCATATTCCTCTTAAACATACTACTTCATATTCCTCTTAAACATACTATTACATATTCCTCTTAAACATACTACTTTATATTCCTCTTAAATATACTACTTCATATTCCTCTTAAATATACTACTGCATATTCCTCTTAAACATACTACTTCATATTCCTCTTAAACCTACTACTTCATATTCCTCTTAAACATACTACTTCATATTCCTCTTAAACATACTACTTCATATTCCTCTTAAACATACTACTTCTTATTCCTCTTAAACATACTACTTCATATTCCTCTTAAACATACTACTTCATATTCCTCTTAAACATACTATTTCATATTCCTCTTAAACATACTACTTCATATTCCTCTTAAACATACTACTTCATATTCCTCTTAAACATACTACTTCATATTCCTCTTAAACGTCCTACTTCATATTCCTCTTAAACATACTACTTCATATTCCTCTTAAACATACTACTTCATATTCCTCTTAAACACACTACTTCATATTCCTCTTAAATATACTTCTTCATATTCCTCTTAAACATACTATTTCATATTCCTCTTAAACATACTACTTCATATTCCTCTTAAACATAATACTTCATATTCCTCTTAAATATTCTACTTCATATTCCTCTTAAACATACTACTTCATATTTCCCTAAATATACTACTTCATATTCCTCTTAAACATACTACTTCATATTCCTCTTAAATATAGTTCTGCATATTCCTCTTAAACATACTACTTCATATTCCTCTTAAACATACTACTTCATATTGCTCTTAAACATACTACTTCATATTCCTCTTAAACATACTACTTCATATTCCTCTTAAATATACTACTTCGTATTCCTCTTAAACATACTACTTCATTTTCCTCTTAAACATACTACTTCATATTCGTCTTAAACATACTACTTCATATTCCTCTTCAACATACTACTTCATATTCCTTTTACACATACTACTTCATATTCCTCTCAAACATACTACTTCATATTCCTCCTAAATATACTACTTCTTATTCCTCTTAAACATACTACTTCATATTCCTCTTAAATATAGTTCTGCATATTCCTCTTAAACATACTACTTCATATTCCTCTTCAACATACTACTTCATATTCTTCTTAAACATACTACTTCTTATTCCTCTTAAACATACTACTTCATATTCCTCTTAAACATACTACTTCATATTCCTCTTAAACATACTACTTCATATTCCTCTTAAACATACTACTTCATATTCCTCTTAAACATACTACTTCATATTCCTCTTAAACATACTACTTCATATTCCTCTTAAACATACGACTTCATATTCCTCTTAAATATACTACTTCATATTCCTCTTAAATATACTACTTCATATTCCTGTAAAACATGCTACTTCATATTTCTCTTAAACATACTACTTCATATTCCTCTTAAACATACTACTTCATATTCCTCTTAAACATACAACTTCATATTCCTCTTAAACATACTACTTCAAATTCCTCTTAAATATACTACTTCATATTCCTCTTAAGCATACTACTTCATATTCTTCTTAAATATACTACTTCATATTCCTCTTAAACATACTACTTCATATTCCTCTAAAACATACTATTTCATATTCCTCTTAAACATAGTACTTCATATTTCTCTTAAACATACTACTTCATATTCCTCTTAAATATACTACTTCATATTCCTCTTAAACATACTACTTCATATTCCTTTTAAGCATACTACTTCATATTCCTCTTAAATATACTACTTCGTATTCCTTTTAAACATATTACTTCATATTACTCTGAAATATACTACTTCATATTCCTCTCAAACATACTACTTCATATTCCTCTTAAACATACTACTTCATATTCCTCTTAAACATACTACTTCATATTCCTCTTAAACATACTACTCCATATTCCTCTTAAAGATACTACTTTATATTCCTCTTAAACGTACTACTTCATATTCCTCTTAAACACACTACTTCATATTCCTCTTAAATATACTACTTCATATTCCTCTTAAACATACTATTTCATATTCCTCTTAAACATACTACTTCATATTCCTCTTAAACATAATACTTCATATTCCTCTTAAATATTCTACTTCATATTCCTCTTAAACATACTACTTCATATTCCTCCTAAATATACTACTTCATATTCCTCTTAAACATACTACTTCATATTCCTCTTAAATATAGTTCTGCATATTCCTCTTAAACATACTACTTCATATTCCTCTTAAACATACTACTTCATATGGCTCTTAAACATACTACTTCATATTCCTCTTAAACATACTACTTCATATTCCTCTTAAATATACTACTTCGTATTCCTCTTAAACATACTACTTCATTTTCCTCTTAAACATAATACTTCATATTCGTCTTAAACATACTACTTCATATTCCTCTTCAACATACTACTTCATATTCCTCTTACACATACTACTTCATATTCCTCTCAAACATACTACTTCATATTCCTCTTCAACGTAATACTTCATATTCCTTTTAAACATAATACTTCTTATTCCTTTTAAACATACTACTTCATATTCCTCTTAAACATACTACTTCATATTCCTCTTAAACACACTACGTCATATTCCTCTTAAACATACTACTTCATATTCCTCTTAATTATAGTACTTCATATTCCTCTTCAACATACTACTTCATATTCCTCTTAAACATACTACTTCATATTCCTCTTAAATATATTACTTCATATTCCTCTTAAATATACTACTTCATATTCCTCTTAAACATACTACTTCATATTCCTCTTAAACATAATACTTCATATTCCTCTTAAACATTCTACTTCATATTCCTCTTAAACATACTACTTCATATTCTTCCTAAATATACTACTTCATATTTCTCTTAAACATAATACTTCATATTCCTCTTAAATATATTTCTGCATATTCCTTTTAAACATACTACTTCATATTCCTCTTAAACATACTACTTCATATTCCTCTTAAACAAACTACTTCATATTCCTCTTAAATATACTGCTTCATATTCCTCTTAAACATACTACTTCATATTCCTCTTCAACATATTACTTCGTATTCCTCTTAAACATACTACTTCATATTCCTCTTAAACATACTACTTCATATTCCTCTTAAACATACTATTTCATATTCCTCTTAAACATACTACTTCATATTTCTCTTAAACATAATACTTCATATTCCTCTTAAACATACAACTTCATATTCCTCTTAAACATACTACTTCATATTCCTCTTAAACATACTATTTCATATTCGTCTTAAACATAATACTTCATATTATTCTTAAACATACTATTTCATATTCCTCATAATTATACTACTTCATATTGCTCTTAAACATACTACTTTATATTCCTCTTAAATATACTACTTCATATTCCTCTTAAATATACTACTGCATATTCCTCTTAAACATACTACTTCATATTCCTCTTAAACATACTACTTCATATTCCTCTTAAACATACTACTTCATATTCATCTTAAACATACTATTCCATATTCCTCTTAAACATACTACTTCATATTCCTCTTAAACATAATACTTCATATTCCTCTTAAACATTCTACTTCATATTCCTCTTAAACATACTACTTCATATTCCTCCTAAATATACAACTTCATATTCCTCTTAAACATACTACTTCATATTCCTCTTAAATATACTTCTGCATATTCCTCTTAAACATAATACTTCATATTCCTCTTAAACACACTACTTCATATTGCTCTTAAACACACTACTTCATATTCCTCTTAAACATACTACTTTATATTCCTTTTAAATATACAACTTCGTATTCCTCTTAAACATACTACTTCATTTTCCTCTTAAACATACTACTTCATATTCCTCTTAAACATACTACTTCATATTCCTCTTCAACATACTCCTTCATATTCCTCTTACACATACTACTTCATATTCCTCTTAAACATACTACTTCATATTTCTCTTCAACATACTACTTCATATTCCTCTTAAACATACTACTTCATATTCCTTTTAAACATATTACTTCATATGCCTCTTAAATATACTACTTCATATTCCTCTTAAACATACTACTTCATATTCCTCTTAAACATAATACTTCATATTCCTCTTAAACATTCTACTTCATATTCCTCTTAAACAGACTACCTCATATTCCTCCTAAATATACTACTTCATATTCCTCTTAAACCTACTACTTCATATTCCTCTTAAATATACTTCTGCATATTCCTTTTAAACATACTACTTCATATTCCTCTTAAACATACTAATTCATATTCCTCTTAAACATTCTACTTCATATTCCTCTTAAACAGACTACTTCATATTCCTCCTAAATATACTACTTCATATTCCTCTTAAACCTACTACTTAATATTCCTCTTAAATATACTTCTGCATATTCCTTTTAAACATACTACTTCATATTCCTCTTAAACATACTAATTCATATTCCTCTTAAATATACTACTTCATATTCCTCTTAAACATACTACTTCATATTCCTCTTCAACATACTACTTCATATTCCTCTTAAACATACTACTTCATATTCCTCTTAAACACACTACTTCATATTCCTCTTAAACATACTGTTTCATATTCCTCTTAAACATAATATTTCATATTCCTCTTAAACATACTATTTCATATTCCTCTTAAACTTAATACTTCATATTCCTCTTAAACATACTACTTCATATTCCTCTTAAACATACTACTTCATATTCCTCTTAAACATACTACTGCATATTCCTCTTAAACATAATACTTCATATTCCTCTTAAACATTCTACTTCATATTCCTCTTAAACATACTACTTCATATTCCTCCTAAATATACTACTTCATATTCCTCTTAAACATACTACTTCATATTCCTCTTAAATATACTACTTCATATTCCTCTTAAACATACTACTTCATATTCCTCTTAAACATACTTCTTCATATTCCTCTTAAATATACTACTTCATATTCCTCTTCAACATACTACTTCATATTCCTCTTAAACATACTACTTCATATTCCTCTTAAACATACTACTTCATATTCCTCTTAAACATACTACTTAATATTCCTCTTAAACATACTATTTCATATTCCTCTTAAACATACTAGTTCATATTCCTCTTAAACATAATACTTCATATTCCTCTTAAACATACTACTTCATATTCCTCTTAAACATACTACTTCATATTCCTCTTAAACATACTATTTCATATTCCTCTTAAACATACTACTTCATATTCCTCTTAAACATACTACTTTATATGCCTCTTAAATATACTACTTCATATTCCTCTTAAATATACTACTGCATATTCCTCTTAAACAAACTACTTCATATTCCTCTTACACATACTACTTCATATTCCTCTTAAACATAATAATTCATATTCCTCTTAAACATTCTACTTCATATTCCTCTTAAATATACTACATTATATGCCTCTTAAATAGACTACTTCATATTCCTCTTAAACATACTACTGCATTATCCTCTTAAACATACTACTTCATATTCCCCTTAAACATACTACTTCTTATTCCTCTTAAACATAATAATTCATATTCCTCTTAAACATTCTACTTCATATTCCTCTTAAACATACTACTTCATATTCCTCTTAAAGATACTACTTCATATTCCTCTTAATCATACTACTTCATATTTCTCTTCAACATACTACTTCATATTCCTCTTCAACATACTACCTCATATTCCTCTTAAACATACTACTTCATATTCCTCTTAAACATACTACTTCATATTTCTCCTAAATATACTACTTCATATTCCTCTTAAACATACTACTTCTTATTCCTCTTAAATATACTACTTCATATTCCTCTTAAACATACTACTTCATATTCCTCTTAAACATACTACTTCATATTCCTCTTAAACATACTACTTCATATTCCTCTTAAACATACAACTTCATATTCCTCTTAAACATACTACTTCATATTCCTCTTAAACATACTATTTCATATTCCTCTTAAACATACTACTTCATATTCCTCTTAAATATACTACATTATATGCCTCTTAAATATACTACTTCATATTCCTCTTAAATATACTACTGCATATTCCTCTTAAACATACTACTTCATATTCCTCTTAAACATACTACTTCTTATTCCTCTTAAACATAATAATTCATATTCCTCTTAACCATTCTACTTCATATTCCTCTTAAACATACTACTTCATATTCCTCTTAAACATACTACTTCATATTCCTCTTAAATATACTTCTGTATATTCCTCTTAAACATACTACTTCATATTCCTCATAAACATACTATTTCATATTCCTCTTAAATATACTACTTCATATTCCTCTTAAACATCCTACTTCATATTCCTCTTCAACATACTAATTCATATTCCTCTTAAACATACTAGTTCATATTCCTCTTAAACATACTACTTCATATTCCTCTTAAACATACTACTTCATATTCCTCTTAAACATACTATTTCGTCTTCCCTTAAAACATACTACTTCAGATTACTCTTAAACCTACTACTTCATATTCCTCTTAAACATACTACTTCATATTCCTCTTAAACATACTACTTCATATTCCTCTTAAACAAACTACTTCATATTGCTCTTAAACTTACTACTTCATATTCCTCTTAACATACTACTTCATATTACTCTAAAACATACTACTTCATATTACTCATAAATATATTTCTGCATATTCCTCTTAAATATACTACTGCATATTCCTCTTAATCAAACTACTTCATATTCTTCTTAAACATACTACTTTATATTCCTCTTAAACATACTACTTCATATTCCTCTTAAACATACTACTTCATATTCCTCTTAAACATACCACTTAATATTCCTCTTAAACATACTACTTCATAGCCGTCTTAAATATACTACTGCATATTCCTCTTAATCAAACTACTTCATATTCTTCTTAAACATACTACTTTATATTCCTCTTAAACATACTACTTCATATTCCTCTTAAACATACTACTTCATATTCCTCTTAAATATACTACTTCATATTCCTCTTAAACATACTACTTCATATTCCTCCTAAATATACTACTTCATATTCCTCTTAAACATACTACTTCATATTACTCATAAATATATTTCTGCATATTCCTCTTAAATATACTACTTCATATTTTTCTTAAACATACTACTTCATATTCCTTTTAAACATACTACTTCATATTACTCTTAATCATACTACTTCATATTCCTCTTAAACATACTACTTCATATTCCTCTTAAACAGACTACTTCATATTCCTCTTAAACATACTACTTCATATTCCTCTAAAACATACTACTTCATATTCCTCGTAAACATAATACTTCATATTCCTGCTAAATATAATATTTCATATTCCTCTTAAACATACTACTTTATATTCCTCTTAAACATACTACTTCATATTCCTCTTAAACAGACTACTTCATATTCCCCTTAAACATTATTCTTCATATTCCTCTTAAACATTCTACTTCATATTCCTCTTAAACATACTACTTCATATTCCTCTTTAATATACTACTTCATATTTTTCTTAAACATACTACTTCATATTCCTTTTAAACATACTACTTCATATTACTCTTAATCATACTACTTCATATTCCTCTTAAACATACTACTTCATATTCCTCTTAAACAGACTACTTCATATTCCTCTTAAACATACTACTTCATATTCCTCTAAAACATACTACTTCATATTCCTCTTAAACATAATACTTCATATTCCTGCTAAATATAATATTTCATATTCCTCTTAAACATACTACTTTATATTACTCTTAAATATACTTCTGCATATTGCTCTTAAATATACTACTTCATATTCCTCTTAAACATACTACTTCATATTCCTCTTAAACATAATCCTTCATATTCCTCTTCAAAATACTACTTCATATTCCTCTTACACATAATACTTCATATTCCTCTTAAACATTCTACTTCATATTCCTCTTAAACATACTACTTCATATTCCTCCTAAATATACTACTTCATATTCCTCTTAAACATACTACTTCATATTACTCTTAAATATACTTCTGCATATTCTTCCTAAATATACTACTTCATATTTCTCTTAAACATACTACTTTATATTCCTCTTAAACATACTACTTCATATTCCTCTTAAACATACTGCTTCATATTCCTCTTAAACATACTACTTCATATTCCTCTTAAACATACTACTTCATATTCCTCTTAAACATACTACTTCATATTCCTGCTAAATATACTACTTCATATTCCTCTTAAACATACTACTTTATATTACTCTTAAATATACTTCTGCATATTGCTCTTAAATATACTACTTCATATTCCTCTTAAATATACTACTGCATATTCCCCTTAAACATTATACTTCACATTCCTCTTAAACATTCTAATTCATATTCCTCTTAAACATACTTCTTCATATTCCTCCTAAATATACTACTTCATATTCCTCTTAAATATACTACTTCATATTCTTCTTAAACATACTACTTCATATTCCTTTTAAACATACTACTTCATATTCCTCTTAATCATACTACTTCATATTCCTCTTAAACATACTACTTCATATTCCTCTTAAGCAGACTACTTTATATTCCTCTTAAACATACTACTTCATATTCCTCTTTAACATACTACTTCATATTCCTCTTAAACATAATACTTTATATTCCTCTTAAACATTCTACTTCATATTCCTCTTAAACATACTATTTCATATTCCTGCTAAATATACTACTTCATATTCCTCTTAAACATACTACTTTATATTACGCTTAAAAATACTTCTGCATATTGCTCTTAAATATACTACTTCATATTCCTCTTAAACATACTACTTCATATTCCTCTTCAACATACTAATTAACATTTCTCTTAAACATACTACTTCATATTCCTCTTAAACATACTACTTCATATTCCTCTTAAACATACTACTTCATATTCCTCTTAAACATACTATTTCATATTCCTTTAAAACATACTACTTCAGATTACTCTTAAACATACTACGTCATATTTCTCTTAAGCATACTACTTCATATTCCTCTTAAACATACTACTTCATATTCCTCTTAAACATACTACTTCATATTGCTCTTAAACTTACTACTTCATATTCCTCTTAATAATACTATTTCATATTCCTCTTAAACATACTACTTCATATTCCTCTTAAACATACTACTTCATATTCCTCTTAAACATATTACATCATATTCCTCTTAAACATTCTACCTCATATTCCTCTTAACATACTACTTCATATTACTCTAAAACATACTACTTCATATTCCTCTTAAATATACTACTTCATATTCCTCTTAAACATACTACTTCATATTCCTCTTAAACATACTACTTCATATTCCTCTAAAACATACTACTTCATATTCCTCTTCAACATACTACTTCATATTCCTCTTAAACATACTACTTCATATTCCTCTAAAACATACTACTTCATATTGCTCTTCAATATACTACTTCATATTCCTCTTAAACATACTACTTCATATTCCTCTTAAACATACTACTTCATATTCCTCTTAAACATACTACTTCATATCCCTCTTAAATATACTACTTTATATTCCTCTTAAATATACTACTTCATATTCCTCTTAAATATACTACTGCATATTCCCCTTAAACATTATACTTCATATTCCTCTTAAACATTCTACTTCATATTCCTCTTAAACATACTACTTCATATTCCTCCTAAATTTACTACTTCATATTCCTCTTAAAGAAACTACTTCATATTACTCATAAATATACTTCTGCATATTCCTCTTAAATATACTACTGCATATTCCTCTTATTCATACTACTTCATATTCCTCTTAAACATACTGCTTCATATTCCTCTTAAACATACTACTTCAGATTACTCTTAAACATACTACTTCATATTCCTCTTAAGCATACTACTTCATATTCCTCTTAAACATACTACTTCATATTCCTCTTAAACATACTACTTCATATTGCTCTTAAACTTACTACTTCATATTCCTCTTAAACATACTATTTCATATTCCTCTTAAACATACTACTTCATATTCCTCTTAAACATACTACTTCATATTCCTCTTAAACATATTACATCATATTCCTCTTAAACATTCTACCTCATATTCCTCTTAACATACTACTTCATATTACTCTAAAACATACTACTTCATATTCCTCTTAAATATACTACTTCATATTCTTCTTAAACATACTACTTCATATTCCTTTTAAACATACTACTTCATATTCCTCTTAATCATACTACTTCATATTCTTCTTAAACATACTACTTCATATTCCTCTTAAGCAGACTACTTCATATTCCTCTTAAACATACTACTTCATATTCCTCTTAAACATACTACTTCATATTCCTCCTAAATATACAACTTCATATTCCTCTTAAACATACTACTTCATATTCCTCTTAAATATACTTCTGCATATTCCTCTTAAACATAATACTTCATATTCCTCTTAAACACACTACTTCATATTGCTCTTAAACACACTACTTCATATTCCTCTTAAACATACTACTTTATATTCCTTTTAAATATACAACTTCGTATTCCTCTTAAACATACTACTTCATTTTCCTCTTAAACATACTACTTCATATTCCTCTTAAACATACTACTTCATATTCCTCTTCAACATACTCCTTCATATTCCTCTTACACATACTACTTCATATTCCTCTTAAACATACTACTTCATATTTCTCTTCAACATACTACTTCATATTCCTCTTAAACATACTACTTCATATTCCTTTTAAACATATTACTTCATATGCCTCTTAAATATACTACTTCATATTCCTCTTAAACATACTACTTCATATTCCTCTTAAACATAATACTTCATATTCCTCTTAAACATTCTACTTCATATTCCTCTTAAACAGACTACTTCATATTCCTCCTAAATATACTACTTCATATTCCTCTTAAACCTACTACTTAATATTCCTCTTAAATATACTTCTGCATATTCCTTTTAAACATACTACTTCATATTCCTCTTAAACATACTAATTCATATTCCTCTTAAATATACTACTTCATATTCCTCTTAAACATACTACTTCATATTCCTCTTCAACATACTACTTCATATTCCTCTTAAACATACTACTTCATATTCCTCTTAAACATACTACTTCATATTCCTCTTAAACATACTACTTCATATTCCTCTTAAACATAATATTTCATATTCCTCTTAAACATACTATTTCATATTCCTCTTAAACTTAATACTTCATATTCCTCTTAAACATACTACTTCATATTCCTCTTAAACATACTACTTCATATTCCTCTTAAACATACTACTGCATATTCCTCTTAAACATAATACTTCATATTCCTCTTAAACATTCTACTTCATATTCCTCTTAAACATACTACTTCATATTCGTCCTAAATATACTACTTCATATTCCTCTTAAACATACTACTTCATATTCCTCTTAAATATACTACTTCATATTCCTCTTAAACATACTACTTCATATTCCTCTTAAACATACTTCTTCATATTCCTCTTAAATATACTACTTCATATTCCTCTTCAACATACTACTTCATATTCCTCTTAAACATACTACTTCATATTCCTCTTAAACATACTACTTCATATTCCTCTTAAACATACTACTTAATATTCCTCTTAAACATACTATTTCATATTCCTCTTAAACATACTAGTTCATATTCCTCTTAAACATAATACTTCATATTCCTCTTAAACATACTACTTCATATTCCTCTTAAACATTCTACCTCATATTCCTTTTAAACATACTACTTCATATTCCTCTTAATCATACTACTTCATATTCTTCTTAAACATACTACTTCATATTCCTCTTAAGCAGACTACTTCATATTCCTCTTAAACATACTACTTCATATTCCTCTTAAACATACTACTTCATATTCCTCCTAAATATACAACTTCATATTCCTCTTAAACATACTACTTCATATTCCTCTTAAATATACTTCTGCATATTCCTCTTAAACATAATACTTCATATTCCTCTTAAACACACTACTTCATATTGCTCTTAAACACACTACTTCATATTCCTCTTAAACATACTACTTTATATTCCTTTTAAATATACAACTTCGTATTCCTCTTAAACATACTACTTCATTTTCCTCTTAAACATACTACTTCATATTCCTCTTAAACATACTACTTCATATTCCTCTTCAACATACTCCTTCATATTCCTCTTACACATACTACTTCATATTCCTCTTAAACATACTACTTCATATTTCTCTTCAACATACTACTTCATATTCCTCTTAAACATACTACTTCATATTCCTTTTAAACATATTACTTCATATGCCTCTTAAATATACTACTTCATATTCCTCTTAAACATACTACTTCATATTCCTCTTAAACATAATACTTCATATTCCTCTTAAACATTCTACTTCATATTCCTCTTAAACAGACTACTTCATATTCCTCCTAAATATACTACTTCATATTCCTCTTAAACCTACTACTTAATATTCCTCTTAAATATACTTCTGCATATTCCTTTTAAACATACTACTTCATATTCCTCTTAAACATACTAATTCATATTCCTCTTAAATATACTACTTCATATTCCTCTTAAACATACTACTTCATATTCCTCTTCAACATACTACTTCATATTCCTCTTAAACATACTACTTCATATTCCTCTTAAACATACTACTTCATATTCCTCTTAAACATACTACTTCATATTCCTCTTAAACATAATATTTCATATTCCTCTTAAACATACTATTTCATATTCCTCTTAAACTTAATACTTCATATTCCTCTTAAACATACTACTTCATATTCCTCTTAAACATACTACTTCATATTCCTCTTAAACATACTACTGCATATTCCTCTTAAACATAATACTTCATATTCCTCTTAAACATTCTACTTCATATTCCTCTTAAGCATACTACTTCATATTCGTCCTAAATATACTACTTCATATTCCTCTTAAACATACTACTTCATATTCCTCTTAAATATACTACTTCATATTCCTCTTAAACATACTACTTCATATTCCTCTTAAACATACTTCTTCATATTCCTCTTAAATATACTACTTCATATTCCTCTTCAACATACTACTTCATATTCCTCTTAAACATACTACTTCATATTCCTCTTAAACATACTACTTCATATTCCTCTTAAACATACTACTTAATATTCCTCTTAAACATACTATTTCATATTCCTCTTAAACATACTAGTTCATATTTTTCTTAAACATAATACTTCATATTCCTCTTAAACATACTACTTCATATTCCTCTTAAACATACTACTTCATATTCCTCTTAAACATACTATTTCATATTCCTCTAAAACATACTACTTCATATTCCTCTTAAACATACTACTTTATATGCCTCTTAAATATACTACTTCATATTCCTTTTAAATATACTACTGCATATTCCTCTTAAACAAACTACTTCATATTCCTCTTAAACATACTACTTCATATTCCTCTTAAACATAATAATTCATATTCCTCTTAAACATTCTACTTCATATTCCTCTTAAATATACTACATTATATGCCTCTTAAATATACTACTTCATATTCCTCTTAAACATACTACTGCATTATCCTCTTAAACATACTACTTCATATTCCCCTTAAACATACTACTTCTTATTCCTCTTAAACATAATAATTCATATTCCTCTTAAACATTCTACTTCATATTCCTCTTAAACATACTACTTCATATTCCTCTTAAAGATACTACTTCATATTCCTCTTAATCATACTACTTCATATTTCTCTTCAACATACTACTTCATATTCCTCTTCAACATACTACCTCATATTCCTCTTAAACATACTACTTCATATTCCTCTTAAACATACTACTTAATATTCCTCTTAAACATACTATTTCATATTCCTCTTAAACATACTAGTTCATATTCCTCTTGAACATAATACTTCATATTCCTCTTAAACATACTACTTCATATTCCTCTTAAACTTACTACTTCATATTCCTCTTAAACATACTACTTCATATTCCTCTTAAACATACTACTTCATATTCCTCTTAAACATACTATTTCATATTCCTCTTAAACATACTACTTCATATTCCTCTTAAACATACTACTTTATATGCCTCTTAAATATACTACTTCATATTCCTCTTAAATATACTACTGCATATTCCTCTTAAACATACTACTTCATATTCCTCTTAAACATACTACTTCATATTCCTCTTAAACATAATAATTCATATTCCTCTTAAACATTCTACTTCATATTCCTCTTAAACATACTACTTCATATTCCTCCTAAATATACTACTTCATATTCCTCTTAAACATACTACTTCATATTCCTCTTAAATATACTTCTGCATATTCCTTTTAAACATACTACTTCATATTCCTCTTAAATATACTACTTCATATTCCTCTTAAATATACTACTTCATATTCCTCTTAAACATACTACTTCATATTCCTCTTCAACATACTACTTCATATTCCTCTTAAACATACCACTTCATATTCCTCTTAAACATACTACTTCATATTCCTCTTAAACATACTACTTCATATTCCTCTTAAACATACTATTTCATATTCCTCTTAAACATACTACTTCATATTCCTCTTAAACATAATACTTCATATTCCTCTTAAACATACTACTTCATATTCCTCTTAAACATACTACTTCATATTCTTCTTAAACATACTACTTCATATTCCTCTTAAACATAATACTTCATATTCCTCTTAAACATTCTACTTCATATTCCTCTTAAACATACTACTTCATATTTCTCCTAAATATACTACTTCATATTCCTCTTAAACATACTACTTCTTATTCCTCTTAAATATACTACTTCATATTCCTCTTAAACATACTACTTCATATTCCTCTTAAACATACTACTTCATATTCCTTTTAAATATACTACTTCATATTCCTCTTAAACATACTACTTCATATTCCTCTTCAAAATACTACTTCATATTCATCTTAAACATACTACTTCATATTCTTCTTAAACATACTATTTCATATTCCTCTTAAACATACTACTTCATATTCCTCTTAAACATACTATTTCATATTCCTCTTAAACATACTAGTTCATATTCCTCTTAAACATAATACTTCATATTCCTCTTAAACATACTACTTCATATTCCTCTTAAACATACTACTTCATATTCCTCTTAAACATACTATTTCATATTCCTCTTAAACATACTACTTCATATTCCTCTTAAACATACTACTTTATATGCCTCTTAAATATACTACTTCATATTCCTCTTAAATATACTACTGCATATTCCTCTTAAACAAACTACTTCATATTCCTCTTAAACATACTACTTCATATTCCTCTTAAACATAATAATTCATATTCCTCTTAAACATTCTACTTCATATTCCTCTTAAATATACTACATTATATGCCTCTTAAATATACTACTTCATATTCCTCTTAAACATACTACTGCATTATCCTCTTAAACATACTACTTCATATTCCCCTTAAACATACTACTTCTTATTCCTCTTAAACATAATAATTCATATTCCTCTTAAACATTCTACTTCATATTCCTCTTAAAGATACTACTTCATATTCCTCTTAATCATACTACTTCATATTTCTCTTCAACATACTACTTCATATTCCTCTTCAACATACTACCTCATATTCCTCTTAAACATACTACTTCATATTCCTCTTAAACATACTACTTAATATTCCTCTTAAACATACTATTTCATATTCCTCTTAAACATACTAGTTCATATTCCTCTTAAACATAATACTTCATATTCCTCTTAAACATACTACTTCATATTCCTCTTAAACTTACTACTTCATATTCCTCTTAAACATACTACTTCATATTCCTCTTAAACACACTACTTCATATTCCTCTTAAACATACTATTTCATATTCCTCTTAAACATACTACTTCATATTTCTCTTAAACATACTACTTTATATGCCTCTTAAATATACTACTTCATATTCCTCTTAAATATACTACTGCATATTCCTCTTAAACATACTACTTCATATTCCTCTTAAACATACTACTTCATATTCCTCTTAAACATAATAATTCATATTCCTCTTAAACATTCTACTTCATATTCCTCTTAAACATACTACTTCATATTCCTCCTAAATATACTACTTCATATTCCTCTTAAACATACTACTTCATATTCCTCTTAAATATACTTCTGCATATTCCTTTTAAGCATACTACTTCATATTCCTCTTAAATATACTACTTCATATTCCTCTTAAATATACTACTTCATATTCCTCTTAAACATACTACTTCATATTCCTCTTCAACATACTACTTCATATTCCTCTTAAACATACCACTTCATATTCCTCTTAAACATACTACTTCATATTCCTCTAAAACATACTACTTCATATTCCTCTTAAACATACTATTTCATATTCCTCTTAAACATACTACTTCATATTCCTCTTAAACATAATACTTCATATTCCTCTTAAACATACTACTTCATATTCCTCTTAAACATACTACTTCATATTCCTCTTAAACATACTACTTCATATTCCTCTTAAATATAATACTTCATATTCCTCTTAAACATTCTACTTCATATTCCTCTTAAACATACTACTTCATATTTCTCCTAAATATACTACTTCATATTCCTCTTAAACATACTACTTCTTATTCCTCTTAAATATACTACTTCATATTCCTCTTAAACATACTACTTCATAATCCTCTTAAACATACTACTTCATATTCCTTATAAATATACTACTTCATATTCCTCTTAAACATACTACTTCATATTCCTCTTCAAAATACTACTTCATATTCCTCTTAAACATACTACTTCATATTCTTCTTAAACATACTATTTCATATTCCTCTTAAACATACTACTTCATATTCCTCTTAAACATACTATTTCATATTCCTCTTAAACATACTAGTTCATATTCCTCTTAAACATAATACTTCATATTCCTCTTAAACATACTACTTCATATTTCTCTTAAACATACTACTTTATATTCCTCTTAAACATACAACTTCATATTCCTCTTAAACATACTACTTCATATTCCTCTTAAACATACTATTTCATATTCCTCTTAAACATACTACTTCATATTCCTCTTAGATATACTACATTATATGCCTCTTAAATATACTACTTCATATTCCTCTTAAATATACTACTGCATATTCCTCTTAAACATACTACTTCATATTCCTCTTAAACATACTACTTCTTATTCCTCTTAAACATAATAATTCATATTCCTCTTAACCGTTCTACTTCATATTCCTCTTAAACATACTACTTCATATTCCTCTTAAACATACTACTTCATATTCCTCTTAAATATACTTCTGTATATTCCTCTTAAACATACTACTTCATATTCCTCATAAACATACTACTTCATATTCCTCTTAAATATACTACTTCATATTCCTCTTAAACATCCTACTTCATATTCCTCTTCAACATACTAATTCATATTCCTCTTAAACATAATAGTTCACATTCCTCTTTAACATACTACTTCATATTCCTCTTAAACATACTACTTCATATTCCTCTTAAACATACTATTTCGTCTTCCCTTAAAACATACTACTTCAGATTACTCTTAAACCTACTACTTCATATTCCTCTTAAACATACTACTTCATATTCCTCTTAAACATACTACTTCATATTCCTCTTAAACAAACTACTTCATATTGCTCTTAAACTTACTACTTCATATTCCTCTTAACATACTACTTCATATTACTCTAAAACATACTACTTCATATTACTCATAAATATATTTCTGCATATTCCTCTTAAATATACTACTGCATATTCCTCTTAATCAAACTACTTCATATTCTTCTTAAACATACTACTTTATATTCCTCTTAAACATACTACTTCATATTCCTCTTAAACATACTACTTCATATTCCTCTTAAACATACCACTTCATATTCCTCTTAAACATACTACTTCATAGCCGTCTTAAATATACTACTTTATATTCCTCTTAAATATACTACTTCATATTCCTCTTAAATATACTACTTCATATTCCTCTTAAACATACTACTTCATATTACTCATAAATATATTTCTGCATATTCCTCTTAAATATACTACTGCATATTCCTCTTAATCAAACTACTTCATATTCTTCTTAAACATACTACTTTATATTCCTCTTAAACATACTACTTCATATTCCTCTTAAACATACTACTTCATATTCCTCTTAAATATACTACTTCATATTCCTCTTAAACATACTACTTCATATTCCTCCTAAATATACTACTTCATATTCCTCTTAAACATACTACTTCATATTACTCATAAATATATTTCTGCATATTCCTCTTAAATATACTACTGCATATTCCTCTTAATCAAACTACTTCATATTCTTCTTAAACATACTACTTTATATTCCTCTTAAACATACTACTTCATATTCCTCTTAAACATACTACTTCATATTCCTCTTAAATATACTACTTTATATTCCTCTTAAATATACTACTTCATATTCCTCTTAAATATACTACTGCATATTCCCCTTAAACATTATTCTTCATATTCCTCTTAAACATTCTACTTCATATTCCTCTTAAACATACTACTTCATATTCCTCTTTAATATACTACTTCATATTTTTCTTAAACATACTACTTCATATTCCTTTTAAACATACTACTTCATATTACTCTTAATCATACTACTTCATATTCCTCTTAAACATACTACTTCATATTCCTCTTAAACAGACTACTTCATATTCCTCTTAAACATACTACTTCATATTCCTCTAAAACATACTACTTCATATTCCTCTTAAACATAATACTTCATATTCCTGCTAAATATAATATTTCATATTCCTCTTAAACATACTACTTTATATTACTCTTAAATATACTTCTGCATATTGCTCTTAAATATACTACTTCATATTCCTCTTAAACATACTACTTCATATTCCTCTTAAACATAATCCTTCATATTCCTCTTCAAAATACTACTGCATATTCCTCTTACACATAATACTTCATATTCCTCTTAAACATTCTACTTCATATTCCTCTTAAACATACTAATTCATATTCCTCCTAAATATACTACTTCATATTCCTCTTAAACATACTACTTCATATTACTCTTAAATATACTTCTGCATATTCTTCTTAAATATACTACTTCATATTTCTCTTAAACATACTACTTCATATTCCTCTTAAACATACTACTTCATATTCCTCTTAAACATACTACTTCATATTCCTCTTAAACATACTACTTCATATTCCTCTTAAACATACTACTTCATATTCCTTTTAAACATACTACTTCATATTCCTGCTAAATATACTACTTCATATTCCTCTTAAACATACTACTTTATATTACTCTTAAATATACTTCTGCATATTGCTCTTAAATATACTACTTCATATTCCTCTTAAATATACTACTGCATATTCCCCTTAAACATTATACTTCACATTCCTCTTAAACATTCTACTTCATATTCC
Source organism: Atherix ibis (assembly GCA_958298945.1). Lineage (NCBI taxonomy): Eukaryota > Metazoa > Arthropoda > Insecta > Diptera > Athericidae > Atherix > Atherix ibis. The sequence continues at coordinate 819,996 of CATQJD010000051.1, read as the reverse complement.
TCTTAAACATACTTCTTCATATTCCTCCTAAATATACTACTTCATATTCCTCTTAAACATACTACTTCATATTCCTTTTAAACATACTACTTCATATTCCTCTTAATCATACTACTTCATATTCCTCTTAAACATACTACTTCATATTCCTCTTAAGCAGACTACTTTATATTCCTCTTAAACATACTACTTCATATTCCTCTTTAACATACTACTTCATATTCCTCTGAAACATAATACTTTATATTCCTCTTAAACATTCTACTTCATATTCCTCTTAAACATACTACTTTATATTACGCTTAAATATACTTCTGCATATTGCTCTTAAATATACTACTTCATATTCCTCTTAAACATACTACTTAATATTCCTCTTCAACATACTAATTAACATTCCTCTTAAACATACTACTTCATATTCCTCTTAAACATACTACTTCATATTCCTCTTAAACATACTACTTCATATTCCTCTTAAACATACTATTTCATATTCCTTTAAAACATACTACTTCAGATTACTCTTAAACATACTACTTCATATTCCTCTTAAGCATACTACTTCATATTCCTCTTAAACATACTACTTCATATTCCTCTTAAACATACTACTTCATATTGCTCCTAAACTTTCTACTTCATATTCCTCTTAATAATACTATTTCATATTCCTCTAAAACATACTACTTCATATTCCTCTTAAACATACTACTTCATATTCCTCTTAAACATATTACATCATATTCCTCTTAAACATTCTACCTCATATTCCTCTTAACATACTACTTCATATTACTCTAAAACATACTACTTCATATTCCTCTTAAATATACTACTTCATATTCCTCTTAAACATACTACTTCATATTCCTCTTAAACATACTACTTCATATTCCTCTAAAACATACTACTTCACATTCCTCTTCAACATACTACTTCATATTCCTCTTAAACATACTACTTCATATTCCTCTAAAACATACTACTTCATATTGCTCTTCAATATACTACTTCATATTCCTCTTAAACATACTACTTCATATTCCTCTTAAACATACTACTTCATATTCCACTTAAACATACTACTTCATATCCCTCTTAAATATACTACTTTATATTCCTCTTAAATATACTACTTCATAATCCTCTTAAATATACTACTGCATATTCCCCTTAAACATTATACTTCATATTCCTCTTAAACATTCTACTTCATATTCCTCTTAAACATACTACTTCATATTCCTCCTAAATTTACTACTTCATATTCCTCTTAAACAAACTACTTCATATTACTCATAAATATACTTCTGCATATTCCTCTTAAATATACTACTGCATATTCCTCTTATTCATACTACTTCATATTCCTCTTAAACATACTGCTTCATATTCCTCTTAAACATACTACTTCATATTCCTCTTAAATATACTACTTCATATTCTTCTTAAACATACTACTTCATATTCCTTTTAAACATACTACTTCATATTCCTCTTAATCATACTACTTCATATTCTTCTTAAACATACTACTTCATATTCCTCTTAAACATACTACTTCATATTCCTCTTAAACATACTACTTCATATTCCTCTAAAACATACTACTTCATATTCCTCTTCAACATACTACTTCATATTCCCCTTAAACATACTACTTCATATTCCTTTAAAACATACTACTTCATATTCCTCTTCAATATACTACTTCATATTCCTCTTCAATATAATACTTCATATTCCCTTTAAACATACTACTTCATATTCCTCTTAAACGTACTACTTCATATTCCTCTTAAACATACTACTTCATATTCCTCTTAAACATACTACTTCATATCCCTCTTAAATATACTACTTTATATTCCTCTTAAATATACTACTTCATATTCCTCTTAAATATACTACTGCATATTCCCCTTAAACATTTTACTTCATATTCCTCTTAAACATTCTACTTCATATTCCTCTTAAACATACTACTTCATATTCCTCCTAAATTTACTATTTCATATTCCTCTTAAACAAACTACTTCATATTACTCATAAATATACTTCTGCATATTCCTCTTAAATATACTACTGCATATTCCTCTTAATCATACTACTTCATATTCCTCTTAAACATACTACTTCATATTCCTCTTAAACATACTACTTCATATTCCTCTTAAATATACTACTTCATATTCCTCTTAAATATACTACTTTATATTCCTCTTAAATATACTACTTCATATTCCTCTTAAATATACTACTGCATATTCCCCTTAAACATTATTCTTCATATTCCTCTTAAACATTCTACTTCATATTCCTCTTAAACATACTACTTCATATTCCTCCTAAATATACTACTTCATATTCCTCGTAAATATAGTACTTCATATTCTTCTTAAACATACTACTTCATATTCCTTTTAAACATACTACTTCATATTGCTCTTAATCATACTACTTCATATTCCTCTTAAACATACTACTTCATATTCCTCTTAAACAGACTACTTTATATTCCTCTTAAACATACTACTTCATATTCCTCTTAAACATACTACTTCATATTCCTCTTAAACATAATACTTCATATTCCTCTTAAACATTCTACTTCATATTCCTCTTAAACATACTACTTCATATTCCTCCTAAATATACTACTTCATTTTCCTCTTAAATATACTACTTCATATTCTTCTTAAACACACTACTTCATATTCCTTTTTAACATACTACTTCATATTCCTCTTAATCATACTACTTCATATTCTTCTTAAACATACTATTTCATAGTCCTCTTAAACAGACTACTTCATATTCCTCTTAAACATACTACTTCATATTCATCTTAAACATAATACTTTATATTCCTCTTAAACATTCTACTTCATATTCCTCTTAAAAATACTACTTCATATTCCTGCTAAATATACTACTTCATATTCCTCTTAAACATACTCTTTTATATTACGCTTAAATATACTTCTGCATATTGCTTTTAAATATACTACTTCATATTCCTCTTCAACATACTAATTCATATTCCTCTTAAACATACTACTTCATATTCCTCTTAAACATACTACTTCATATTCCTCCTAAACATACTACTTCATATTCCTCTTAAACATACTACTTCATATTCCTCTTAAATATACTACTTTATATTCCTCTTAAATATACTACTTCATATTCCTCTTAAATATACTACTGCATATTCCCCTTAAACATTATTCTTCATATTTCTCTTAAACATTCTACTTCATATTCCTCTTAAACATACTACTTCATATTCCTCCTAAATAAACTACTTCATATTCCTCGTAAATATACTACTTCATATTCTTCTTAAACATACTACTTCATATTCCTTTTAAACATACTACTTCATATTCCTCTTAAACATACTACTTTATATTTCTCTTAAATATACTTCTGCATATTGCTCTTAAATATACTACTTCATATTCCTCTTACACATACTACTTCATATTCCTCTTAAATATACTACTTCATATTCCTCTTAAACATACTACTTCATATTCCTCTTAAACATACTACTTCATATTCCTCTTAAACATACTACTTCATATTCCTCTTAAATATACTACTTCATATTCCTCTTAAATATACTACTTTATATTCCTCTTAAATATACTACTTCATATTCCTCTTAAATATACTACTTTATATTCCTCTTAAATATACTACTTCATATTCCTCTTAAATATACTACTGCATATTCCCCTTAAACATTATTCTTCATATTCCTCTTAAACATTCTACTTCATATTCCTCTTAAACATACTACTTCATATTCCTCCTAAATATACTACTTCATGTTCCTCGTAAATATACTACTTCATATTCTTCTTAAACATACTACTTCATATTCCTTTTAAACATACTACTTCATATTCCTCTTAAACATACTACGTTATATTTCTCTTAAATATACTTCTGTATATTGCTCTTATATATACTACTTCATATTCCTCTTAAACATACTACTTCATATTCCTCTTAAACATAATACTTCATATTCCTCTTCAACATACTACTTCATATTCCTCTTACACATAATACTTCATATTCCTCTTAAACATTCTACTTCATATTCCTCTTAAACATTCTACTTCATATTCCTCTTAAACATACTACTTCATATTCCTCCTAAATATACTACTTCATATTCCTCTTAAACATACTACTTCATATTACTCTTAAATATACTTCTGCAGATTCCTCTTAAATATAATACTTCATATTCCTCTTAAACATACTACTTCATATTCCTCTTCAACATACTACTTCATATTCCTCTTACACATACTACTTCATATTCCTCTTAAACATACTACTTCATATTCCTCTTAAACATACTACCTTATATTCCTCTTAAACATACTACTTCATATTCCTCTTAAACATACTACTTCATATTCCTCTTAAACATACTACTTCATATTCCTCTTAAACATTCTACTTCATATTCCTGCTAAATATACTACTTTATATTCCTCTTAAACATACTACTTTATATTACTCTTAAATATACTTCTGCATATTGCTCTTAAATATACTACTTCATATTCCTCGTAAATATACTACTGCATATTCCCCTTAAATATTATACTTCATATTCCTCTTAAACATTCTACTTCATATTCCTCTTAAACATACTACTTCATATTTCTCCTAAATATACTACTTCATTTTCCTCTTAAATATACTACTTCATATTCTTCTTAAACACACTACTTCATATTCCTTTTTAACATACTACTTCATATTCCTCTTAATCATACTACTTCATATTCCTCTTAAACATACTACTTCATAGTCCTCTTAAACAGACTACTTCATATTCCTCTTAAACATACTACTTCATATTCCTCTTAAACATACTACTTCATATTCCTCTTAAACATAATACTTTATATTCCTCTTAAACATTCTACTTCATATTCCTCTTAAACATACTACTTCATATTTCTGCTAAATATACTACTTCATATTCCTCTTAAACATACTACCTTATATTACGCTTAAATATACTTCTGCATATTGCTCTTAAATATACTACTTCATATTCCTCTTCAACATACTAATTCATATTCCTCTTAAACATACTACTTCATATTCCTCTTAAACATACTACTTCATATTCCTCCTAAACATACTACTTCATATTCCTATTAAACATACTACTTCATATTCCTCTTAAACATACTACTGCATATTCCTCTTAAACATACTACTTCATATTCCTCTTAAACATATTACTTCATATTCCTCTTAAACATACTACTTCATATTCCTGCTAAATATACTACTTCATATTCCTCTTAAACATACTACTCTATATTACTCTTAAATATACTTCTGCATATTGCTCTTAAATATACTACTTCATATTCCTCTTAAATATACTACTGCATATTCCCCTTAAACATTATACTTCATATTCCTCTTAAACATTCTACTTCATATTCCTCTTAAACATACATCTTCATATTCCTCCTAAATATACTACTTCATATTCCTCTTAAATATACTACTTCATATTCTTCTTAAACATACTACTTCATATTCCTTTTAAACATACCACTTCATATTCCTCTTAATCATACTACTTCATATTCCTCTTAAACATACTACTTCATATTCCTCTTAAACAGACTACTTCATATTCCTCTTAAACATCCTACTTCATATTCCTCTTTAACATACTACTTCATATTCCTCTTAAACATAATACTTTATATTCCTCTTAAACATTCTACGTCATATTTCTCTTAAACATACTACTTCATATCCCTGCTAAATATACTACTTCATATTCCTCTTAAACATACTACTTTATATTACGCTTAAATATACTTCTGTATATTGCTCTTAAATATACTACTTCATATTCCTCTTCAACATACTAATTAACATTCCTCTTAAACACACTACTTCATATTCCTCTTAAACATACTACTTCATATTCCTCTTAAACATACTACTTCATATTCCTCTTAAACATACTATTTCATATTCCTTTAAAACATACTACTTCAGATTACTCTTAAACATACTACTTCATATTCCTCTTAAACATACTACTTCATATTCCTCTTAAACATACTACTTCATATTCCTCTTAAACATACTACTTCATATTGCTCTCAAACTTACTACTTCATATTCCTCTTAAACATACTATTTCATATTCCTCTTAAACATACTACTTCATATTCCTCTTAAACATACTACTTCATATTCCTCTTAAACATATTACATCATATTCCTCTTAAACATACTACCTCATATTCCTCTTAACATACTACTTCATATTACTCTAAAACATACTACTTCATATTCCTCTTAAATATACTACTTCATATTCCTCTTAAACATACTTTTTCATATTCCTCTTAAACATACTACTTCATATTCCTCTAAAACATACTACTTCATATTCCTCTTCAACATACTACTTCATATTCCTCTTAAACATACTACTTCATATACCTCTAAAACATAATACTTCATATTCCTCTTCAATATACTACTTCATATTCCTCTTCAATATAATACTTCATATTCCCTTTAAACATACTACTTCATATTCCTCTTAAACATACTACTTCATATTCCTCTTAAACATACTACTTCATATTCCTCTTAAACATACTACTTCATATCCCTCTTAAATATACTACTTTATATTCCTCTTAAATATACTACTTCATATTCCTCTTGAATATACTACTGCATATTCCCCTTAAACATTATACTTCATATTCCTCTTAAACATTCTACTTCATATTCCTCTTAAACATACTACTTCATATTTCTCCTAAATTTACTACTTCATATTCCTCTTAAACATACTACTTCATATTACTCATAAATATACTTCTGCATATTCCTCTTAAATATACTACTGCATATTCCTCTTAATCATACTACTTCATATTCCTCTTAAACATACTACTTCATATTCCTCTTAAACATACTACTTCATATTCCTCTTAAATATACTACTTCATATTCCTCTTAAATATACTACTTTATATTCCTCTTAAATATACTACTTCATATTCCTCTTAAATATACTACTGCATATTCCCCTTAAACATTATTCTTCATAGTCCTCTTAAACATTCTACTTCATATTCCTCTTAAACATACTACTTCATATTCCTCCTAAATATACTACTTCATATTCCTCTTAAATATACTACTTCATATTCTTCTTAAACATACTACTTCATATTCCTTTTAAACATACTACTTCATATTGCTCTTAATCATACTACTTCATATTCCTCTTAAACATACTACTTCATATTCCTCTTAAACAGACTACTTTATATTCCTCTTAAACATACTACTTCATATTCCTCTTAAACATACTACTTCATATTCCTCTTAAACATAATACTTCATATTCCTCTTAAACATTCTACTTCATATTCCTCTTAAACATACTACTTCATATTCCTGCTAAATATACTACTTCATATTCCTCTCAAACATACTACTTTATATTTCTCTTAAATATACTTCTGCATATTGCTCTTAAATATACTACTTCATATTCCTCTTAAACAAACTACTTCATATTCCTCTTAAACATAATACTTCATATTCCTCTTCAACATACTACTTCATATTCCTCTTACACATAATACTTCATATTCCTCTTAAACATTCTACTTCATATTCCTCTTAAACATACTACTTCATATTACTCTTAAATATACTTCTGCAGATTCCTCTTAAATATAATACTTCATATTCCTCTTAAACATACTACTTCATATTCCTCTTAAACATACTACTTCATATTCCTCTTCAACATACTACTTCATATTCCTCTTACACATACTACTTCATATTCCTCTTAAACATACTACTTCATATTCCTCTTAAACATACTACCTTATATTCCTCTTAAACATACTACTTCATATTCCTCTTAAACATACTAGTTCATATTCCTCTTAAACATACTATTTCATATTCCTCTTAAACATTCTACTTCATATTCCTGCTAAATATACTACTTCATATTCCTCTTAAACATACTACTTTGTATTACTCTTAAATAGACTTCTGCATATTGCTCTTAAATATACTACTTCATATTCCTCGTAAATGTACTACTGCATATTCCCCTTAAATATTATACTTCATATTCCTCTTAAACATTCTACTTCATATTCCTCTTAAACATACTACTTCATATTCCTCCTAAATATACTACTTCATTTTCCTCTTAAATATACTACTTCATATTTTTCTTAAACAAACTACTTCATATTCCTTTTTAACATACTACTTCATATTCCTCTTAATCATACTACTTCATATTCCTCTTAAACATACTACTTCATAGTCCTCTTAAACAGACTACTTCATATTCCTCTTAAACATACTACTTCATATTCCTCTTAAACATACTACTTCATATTCTTGCTAAATATACTACTTCATATTCCTCTTAAACATACTACTTTATATTACGCTTAAATATACTTCTGCATATTGCTCTTAAATATACTACTTCATATTCCTCTTCAACATACTAATTCATATTCCTCTTAAACATACTACTTCATATTCCTCTTAAACATACTACTTCATATTCCTCCTAAACATACTACTTTATATTCCTCTTAAACATACTATTTCATATTCCTTTAAAACATACTACTTCAGATTACTCTTAAACATACTACTTCATATTCCTCTTAAACATACTACTTCATATTCCTCTTAAACATACTACTTCATATTCCTCTTAAACATACTACTTCATATTGCTCTTAAACTTACTACTTCATATTCCTCTTAAACATACTATTTCATATTCCTCTTAAACATATTACTTCATATTCCTCTTAAACATACTACTTCATATTCCTCTTAAACATATTACATCATATTCCTCTTAAACATACTACCTCATATTCCTCTTAACATACTACTTCATATTATTCTAAAACATACTACTTCATATTCCTCCTAAATATACTACTTCATATTCCTCTTAAACATACTACTTCATATTCCTCTTAAACATACTACTTCATATTCCTCTAAAACATACTACTTCATATTCCTCTTCAACATACTACTTCATATTCCTCTTAAACATACTACTTCATATTCCTCTAAAACATACTACTTCATATTCCTCTTCAACATACTACTTCATATTCCTCTTCAATATAATACTTCATATTCCTTTTAAACATACTACTTCATATTCCTCTTAAACACACTACTTCATATTCCTCTTAAACATACTACTTCATATTCCTCTTAAGCATACTACTTCATATTCCTCTTAAATATACTACTTTATATTCCTCTTAAATATACTACTTCATATTCCTCTTAAATATACTACTGCATATTCCCCTTAAACATTATTCTTCATATTCCTCTTAAACATTCTACTTCATATTCCTCTTAAACATACTACTTCATATTCCTCCTAAATATACTACTTCATATTCCTCTTAAATATACTACTTCATATTCCTGCTAAATATACTACTTCATATTCCTCTTAAACATACTACTTTATATTACGCTTAAATATACTTCTGCATATTGCTCTTAAATATACTACTTCATATTCCTCTTCAACATACTAATTCATATTCCTCTTAAACATACTACTTCATATTCCTCTTAAACATACTACTTCATATTCCTCCTAAACATACTACTTCATATTCCTCTTAAACATACTATTTCATATTCCTTTAAAACATACTACTTCAGATTACTCTTAAACATACTACTTCATATTCCTCTTAAACATACTACTTCATAGTCCTCTTAAACAGACTACTTCATATTCCTCTTAAACATACTACTTCATATTCCTCTTAAACATACTACTTCATATTCCTCTTAAACATAATACTTTATATTCCTCTTAAACATTCTACTTCATATTCCTCTTAAACATACTACTTCATATTCCTGCTAAATATACTACTTCATATTCCTCTTAAACATACTACTTTATATTACGCTTAAATATACTTCTGCATATTGCTCTTAAATATACTACTTCATATTCCTCTTCAACATACTAATTCATATTCCTCTTAAACATACTACTTCATATTCCTCTTAAACATACTACTTCATATTCCTCCTAAACATACTACTTCATATTCCTCTTAAACATACTATTTCATATTCCTTTAAAACATACTACTTCAGATTACTCTTAAACATACTACTTCATATTCCTCTTAAACATACTACTTCATATTCCTCTTAAACATACTACTTCATATTCCTCTTAAACATACTACTTCATATTGCTCTTAAACTTACTACTTCATATTCCTCTTAAACATACTATTTCATATTCCTCTTAAACATATTACTTCATATTCCTCTTAAACATACTACTTCATATTCCTCTTAAACATATTACATCATATTCCTCTTAAACATACTACCTCATATTCCTCTTAACATACTACTTCATATTATTCTAAAACATACTACTTCATATTCCTCCTAAATATACTACTTCATATTCCTCTTAAACATACTACTTCATATTCCTCTTAAACATACTACTTCATATTCCTCTAAAACATACTACTTCATATTCCTCTTCAACATACTACTTCATATTCCTCTTAAACATACTACTTCATATTCCTCTAAAACATACTACTTCATATTCCTCTTCAACATACTACTTCATATTCCTCTTCAATATAATACTTCATATTCCTTTTAAACATACTACTTCATATTCCTCTTAAACACACTACTTCATATTCCTCTTAAACATACTACTTCATATTCCTCTTAAGCATACTACTTCATATTCCTCTTAAATATACTACTTTATATTCCTCTTAAATATACTACTTCATATTCCTCTTAAATATACTACTCCATATTCCCCTTAAACATTATTCTTCATATTCCTCTTAAACATTCTACTTCATATTCCTCTTAAACATACTACTTCATATTCCTCCTAAATATACTACTTCATATTCCTCTTAAATATACTACTTCATATTCTTCTTAAACATACTACTTCATATTCCTTTTAAACATACTACTTCATATTGATCTTAAATATACTACTGCATATTCCCTTTAAACATTATACTTCATATTCCTCTTAAACATTCTACTTCATATTCCTCTTAAACATACTACTTCATATTCCTCCTAAATATACTACTTCATATTCCTCTTAAACATACTACTTCATATTACTCAAAAATATACTTCTGCATATTCGTCTTAAATATACTACTGCATATTCCTCTTAATCATACTACTTAATATTCCTCTTAAACATACTACTTCATATTCTTCTTAAACATACTACTTCATATTCCTCTTAAACATACTACTTCATATTCCTCTTAAATATACTATTTTATATTCCTCTTAGATATACTACTTCATATTCCTCTTAAATATACTACTGCATATTCCCCTTAAACATTATTCTTCATATTCCTCTTAAACATTCTACTTCATATTCCTCTTAAACATACTACTTCATATTCCTCCTAAATATACTACTTCATATTCCTCTTAAATATGCTACTTCATATTCTTCTTAAACATACTACTTCATATTCCTTTTAAACATACTACTTCATATTGCTCTTAATCATACTACTTCATATTCCTCTTAAACATACTACTTCATATTCCTCTTAAACAGACTACTTCATATTCCTCTTAAACATACTACTTCATATTCCTCTTAAACATACTACTTCATATTCCTCTTAAACATAATACTTCATATTCCTCTTAAACATACTACTTCATATTCCTGCCAAATATACTACTTCATATTCCTCTTAAACATACTACTTGATATTACGCTTAAATATACTTCTGCATATTGCTCTTAAATATACTACTTCATATTCCTCTTAAACATACTACTTCATATTCCTCCTAAATATACTACTTCATATTCCTCTTAAATATACTACTTCATATTCTTCTTAAACATACTACTTCATATTCCTTTTTAACATACTACTTCATATTCCTCTTAATCATACTACTTCATATTCCTCTTAAACATACTACTTCATATTCCTCTTAAACAGACTACTTCATATTCCTCTTAAACATACTACTTCATATTCCTCTTAAACATACTACTTCATATTCCTCTTAAACATAATACTTTATGTTCCTCTTAAACATTCTACTTCATATTCCTCTTAAACATAATACTTCATATTCCTGCCAAATATACTACTTCATATTCCTCTTAAACATACTACTTTATATTACGCTTAAATATACTTCTGCATATTGCTCTTAAATATACTACTTCATATTCCTCTTAAACATACTACTTCATATTCCTCTTAAATATAATACTTCATATTCCTCTTCAACATACTACTTCATATTCCTCTTACACATAATACTTCATATTCCTCTTAAACATTCTACTTCATATTCCTCCTAAATATACTACTTTATATTCCTTTTAAATATACTACTTCATATTCCTCTTAAATATACTACTGCATATTCCTCTTAGACATTATTCTTCATATTCCTCTTAAACATTCTACTTCATATTCCTCTTAAACATACTACTTCATATTCCTCCTAAATATACTACTTCATATTCCTCTTAAATATACTACTTCATATTCTTCTTAAACATACTACTTCATATTCCTTTTAAACATACTACTTCATATTACTCAAAAATATACTTCTGCATATTCGTCTTAAATATACTACTGCATATTCCTCTTAATCATACTACTTAATATTCCTCTTAAACATACTACTTCATATTCTTCTTAAACATACTACTTCATATTCCTCTTAAACATACTACTTCATATTCCTCTTAAATATACTATTTTATATTCCTCTTAAATATACTACTTCATATTCCTCTTAAATATACTACTGCATATTCCCCTTAAACATTATTCTTCATATTCCTCTTAAACATTCTACTTCATATTCCTCTAAAACATACTACTTCATATTCCTCCTAAATATACTACTTCATATTCCTCTTAAATATGCTACTTCATATTCTTCTTAAACATACTACTTCATATTCCTTTTAAACATACTACTTCATATTGCTCTTAATCATACTACTTCATATTCCTCTTAAACATACTACTTCATATTCCTCTTAAACAGACTACTTCATATTCCTCTTAAACATACTACTTCATATTCCTCTTAAACATACTACTTCATATTCCTCATAAACATAATACTTCATATTCCTCTTAAACATACTAGTTCATATTCCTGCCAAATATACTACTTCACATTCCTCTTAAACATACTACTTGATATTACGCTTAAATATACTTCTGCATATTGCTCTTAAATATACTACTTCATATTCCTCTTAAACGTACTACTTCATATTCCTCCTAAATATACTACTTCATATTCCTCTTAAATATACTACTTCATATTCTTCTTAAACATACTACTTCATATTCCTTTTTAACATACTACTTCATATTCCTCTTAATCATACTACTTCATATTCCTCTTAAACATACTACTTCATATTCCTCTTAAACAGACTACTTCATATTCCTCTTAAACATACTACTTCATATTCCTCTTAAACATACTACTTCATATTCCTCTTAAACATAATACTTTATGTCCCTCTTAAACATTCTACTTCATATTCCTCTTAAACATACTACTTCATATTCCTGCCAAATATACTACTTCATATTCCTCTTAAACATACTACTTTATATAACGCTTAAATATACTTCTGCATATTGCTCTTAAATATACTTCTTCATATTCCTCTTAAACATACTACTTCATATTCCTCTTAAATATAATACTTCATATTCCTCTTCAACATACTACTTCATATTCCTCTTACACATAATACTTCATATTCCTCTTAAACATTCTACTTCATATTCCTCCTAAATATACTACTTTATATTCCTCTTAAATATACTACTTCATATTCCTCTTAAATATACTACTGCATATTCCTCTTAGACATTATTCTTCATATTCCTCTTAAACATTCTACTTCACATTCCTCTTAAACATACTATTTCATATTCCTCCTAAATATACTACTTCATATTTCTCTTAAATATACTACTTCATATTCTTCTTAAACATACTACTTCATATTCCTTTTAAACATACTACTACATATTGCTCTTAATCATACTACTTCATATTCCTCTTAAACATACTACTTCATATTCCACTTACACAGACTACTTCATATTCCTCTTAAACATACTACTTCATATTCCTCTTAAGCATACTACTTCATATTCCTCTTAAACATAATACTTCATATTCCTCTTAAACATTCTACTTCATATTCCTCTTAAACATATTACTTCATACTCCTGCTAAATATACTACTTCATATTCCTCTTAAACATACGACTTTATAATTCTCTTAAATATACTTCTGCATATTGCTCTTAAATATACTACTTCATATTCCTCTTAAACATACTACTTCATATTCCTCTTAAGCATACTACTTCATATTCCTCTTAAACATAATACTTCATATTCCTCTTAAACATTCTACTTCATATTCCTCTTAAACATACTACTTCATATTCCTCCTAAATATACTACTTCATATTCCTCTTAAACATACTACTTCATATTCCTCTTAAACATACTACTTCATATTCCTCTAAAACATACTACTTCATATTCCTCTTCAACATACTACTTCATATTCCTCTTAAACATACTACTTCATATTCCTCTAAAACATACTACTTCATATTCCTCTTCAACATACTACTTCATATTCCTCTTCAATATAATACTTCATATTCCTTTTAAACATACTACTTCATATTCCTCTTAAACACACTACTTCATATTCCTCTTAAACATACTACTTCATATTCCTCTTAAGCATACTACTTCATATTCCTCTTAAATATACTACTTTATATTCCTCTTAAATATACTACTTCATATTCCTCTTAAATATACTACTGCATATTCCCCTTAAACATTATTCTTCATATTCCTCTTAAACATTCTACTTCATATTCCTCTTAAACATACTACTTCATATTCCTCCTAAATATACTACTTCATATTCCTCTTAAATATACTACTTCATATTCTTCTTAAACATACTACTTCATATTCCTTTTAAACATACTACTTCATATTGATCTTAAATATACTACTGCATATTCCCTTTAAACATTATACTTCATATTCCTCTTAAACATTCTACTTCATATTCCTCTTAAACATACTACTTCATATTCCTCTTAAACATTCTACTTCATATTCCTCTTAAACATACTACTTCATATTCCTCCTAAATATACTACTTCATATTCTTCTTAAACATACTACTTCATATTCCTTTTAAACATACTACTTCATATTGCTCTTAATCATACTACTTCATATTCCTCTTAAACATACTACTTCATATTCCTCTTAAACAGACTACTTCATATTCCTCTTAAACATACTACTTCATATTCCTCTTAAACATACTACTTCATATTCCTCTTAAACATAATACTTCATATTCCTCTTAAACATACTACTTCATATTCCTGCCAAATATACTACTTCATATTCCTCTTAAACATACTACTTGATATTACGCTTAAATATACTTCTGCATATTGCTCTTAAATATACTACTTCATATTCCTCTTAAACATACTACTTCATATTCCTCCTAAATATACTACTTCATATTCCTCTTAAATATACTACTTCATATTCTTCTTAAACATACTACTTCATATTCCTTTTTAACATACTACTTCATATTCCTCTTAATCATACTACTTCATATTCCTCTTAAACATACTACTTCATATTCCTCTTAAACAGACTACTTCATATTCCTCTTAAACATACTACTTCATATTCCTCTTAAACATACTACTTCATATTCCTCTTAAACATAATACTTTATGTTCCTCTTAAACATTCTACTTCATATTCCTCTTAAACATAATACTTCATATTCCTGCCAAATATACTACTTCATATTCCTCTTAAACATACTACTTTATATTACGCTTAAATATACTTCTGCATATTGCTCTTAAATATACTACTTCATATTCCTCTTAAACATACTACTTCATATTCCTCTTAAATATAATACTTCATATTCCTCTTCAACATACTACTTCATATTCCTCTTACACATAATACTTCATATTCCTCTTAAACATTCTACTTCATATTCCTCCTAAATATACTACTTTATATTCCTTTTAAATATACTACTTCATATTCCTCTTAAATATACTACTGCATATTCCTCTTAGACATTATTCTTCATATTCCTCTTAAACATTCTACTTCATATTCCTCTTAAACATACTACTTCATATTCCTCCTAAATATACTACTTCATATTCCTCTTAAATATACTACTTCATATTCTTCTTAAACATACTACTTCATATTCCTTTTAAACATACTACTTCATATTACTCAAAAATATACTTCTGCATATTCGTCTTAAATATACTACTTCATATTCTTCTTAAACATACTACTTCATATTCCTTTTAAACATACTACTTCATATTGCTCTTAATCATACTACTTCATATTCCTCTTAAACATACTACTTCATATTCCTCTTAAACAGACTACTTCATATTCCTCTTAAACATACTACTTCATATTCCTCTTAAACATACTACTTGATATTACGCTTAAATATACTTCTGCATATTGCTCTTAAATATACTACTTCATATTCCTCTTAAACGTACTACTTCATATTCCTCCTAAATATACTACTTCATATTCCTCTTAAATATACTACTTCATATTCTTCTTAAACATACTACTTCATATTCCTTTTTAACATACTACTTCATATTCCTCTTAATCATACTACTTCATATTCCTCTTAAACATACTACTTCATATTCCTCTTAAACAGACTACTTCATATTCCTCTTAAACATACTACTTCATATTCCTCTTAAACATACTACTTCATATTCCTCTTAAACATAATACTTTATGTTCCTCTTAAACATTCTACTTCATATTCCTCTTAAACATACTACTTCATATTCCTGCCAAATATACTACTTCATATTCCTCTTAAACATACTACTTTATATAACGCTTAAATATACTTCTGCATATTGCTCTTAAATATACTTCTTCATATTCCTCTTAAACATACTACTTCATATTCCTCTTAAATATAATACTTCATATTCCTCTTCAACATACTACTTCATATTCCTCTTACACATAATACTTCATATTCCTCTTAAACATTCTACTTCATATTCCTCCTAAATATACTACTTTATATTCCTCTTAAATATACTACTTCATATTCCTCTTAAATATACTACTGCATATTCCTCTTAGACATTATTCTTCATATTCCTCTTAAACATTCTACTTCACATTCCTCTTAAACATACTACTTCATATTCCTCCTAAATATACTACTTCATATTCCTCTTAAATATACTACTTCATATTCTTCTTAAACATACTACTTCATATTCCTTTTAAACATACTACTACATATTGCTCTTAATCATACTACTTCATATTCCTCTTAAACATACTACTTCATATTCCACTTACACAGACTACTTCATATTCCTCTTAAACATACTACTTCATATTCCTCTTAAGCATACTACTTCATATTCCTCTTAAACATAATACTTCATATTCCTCTTAAACATTCTACTTCATATTCCTCTTAAACATATTACTTCATACTCCTGCTAAATATACTACTTCATATTCCTCTTAAACATACTACTTTATAATTCTCTTAAATATACTTCTGCATATTGCTCTTAAATATACTACTTCATATTCCTCTTAAACATACTACTTCATATTCCTCTTAAGCATACTACTTCATATTCCTCTTAAACATAATACTTCATATTCCTCTTAAACATTCTACTTCATATTCCTCTTAAACATACTACTTCATACTCCTGCTAAATATACTACTTCATATTCCTCTTAAACATACTACTTTATAATTCTCTTAAATATACTTCTGCATATTGCTCTTAAATATACTACTTCATATTCCTCTTAAACATACTACTTCATATTCCTCTTAAACATAATACTTCATATTCCTCTTCAACATACTACTTCATATTCTTCTTACACATAATACTTCATATTCCTCTTAAACATCCTACTTCATATTCCTCTTAAACATACTACTTCATATTCCTCCTAAATATACTACTTCATATTCCTCTTAAACATACACCTTCATATAACTCTTAAGTATACTTCGGCATATTCCTCTTAAATATACTACTTCATATTCCTCTTAAACATACTACTTCATATTCCTCTTAAACATACTACTTCATATTCCTCTTCAACATACTACTTCATATTCCTCTTACACATACTACTTCATATTCCTCTTAAACATGCTACTTCATATTCCTCTTAAACATACTACTTCATATTCCTCTTAAACATACTACTTCATATTCCTCTTAAACATACTACTTCATATTCCTCTTAAACATACTACTTCATATTCCTCTTAAACATTCTACTTCATATTCCTGCTAAATATACTACTTCTTATTCCTCTTAAACATACTACTTTATATTACTCTCAAATATACTTCTGCATATTGCTCTTAAATATACTACTTCATATTCCTCGTAAATATACTACTGCATATTCCCCTTAAATATTATACTTCATATTCCTCTTAAACATTCTACTTCATATTCCTCTTAAACATACTACTTCATATTCCTCCTAAATATACTACTTCATATTCCTTTTAAACATACTACTTCATATTGCTCTTAATCATACTACTTCATATTTCTCTTAAACATACTACTTCATATTCCTCTTACACAGACTACTTCATATTCCTCTTAAACATACTACTTCATATTCCTGCTAAATATACTACTTCATATTCCTCTTAAACATACTACTTTATAATTCTCTTAAATATACTTCTGCATATTGCTCTTAAATGTACTACTTCATATTCCTCTTAAACATACTACTTCATATTCCTCTTAAACATAATACTTCATATTCCTCTTCAACATACTACTTCATATTCCTCTTACACATAATACTTCATATTCCTCTTAAACATCCTACTTCATATTCCTCTTAAACATACTACTTCATATTCCTCCTAAATATACTACTTCATATTCCTCTTAAACATACACCTTCATATAACTCTTAAGTATACTTCGGCATATTCCTCTTAAATATACTACTTCATATTCCTCTTAAACATACTACTTCATATTCCTCTTAAACATACTACTTCATATTCCTCTTCAACATACTACTTCATATTCCTCTTACACATAATACTTCATATTCCTCTTAAACATGCTACTTCATATTCCTCTTAAACATACTACTTCATATTCCTCTTAAACATACTACTTCATATTCCTCTTAAACATACTACTTCATATTCCTCTTAAACATACTACTTCATATTCCTCTTAAACATTCTACTTCATATTCCTGCTAAATATACTACTTCTTATTCCTCTTAAACATACTACTTTATATTACTCTTAAATATACTTCTGCATATTGCTCTTAAATATACTACTTCATATTCCTCGTAAATATACTACTGCATATTCCCCTTAAATATTATACTTCATATTCCTCTTAAACATTCTACTTCATATTCCTCTTAAACATACTACTTCATATTCCTCCTAAATATACTACTTCATATTCCTCTTAAATATACTACTTCATATACTTCTCAAACATACTACTTCATATTCCTTTTTAACATACCACTTCACATTCCTCTTAATCATACTACTTCATATTCCTCTTAAACATACTACTTCATATTTCTATTAAACAGACTACTTCATATTCCTCTTAAACATACTACTTCATATTGCTCTTAAATATACTACTGCATATTCCCCTTAAACATTATACTTCATATTCCTCTTAAACATTCTACTTCATATTCCTCTTAAACATACTACTTCATATTCCTCCTAAATATACTACTTCATATTCCTCTTAAACATACTACTTCATATTACTCATAAATATACTTCTGCATATTCCTCTTAAATATACTACTGCATATTCCTCTTAATCATACTACTTCATATTTCTCTTAAACATACTACTTCATATTCCTCTTAAACATACTACTTCATATTCCTCTTAAACATACTACTTCATATTCCTCTTAAATATACTACTTTATATTCCTCTTAAATATGCTACTTCATATTCCTCTTAAATATACTACTGCATATTCCCCTTAAACATTATTCTTCATATTCCTCTTAAACATTCTACTTCATATTCCTCTTAAACATACTACTTCATATTCCTCCTAAATATACTACTTCATATTCCTCTTAAATCTGCTACTTCATATTCCTCTTAAACATACTACTTTATATTACTCTTAAATATACTTCTGCATATTGCTCTTAAATATACTACTTCATATTCCTCGTAAATATACTACTGCATATTCCCCTTAAATATTATACTTCATATTCCTCTTAAACATTCTACTTCATATTCCTCTTAAACATACTACTTCATATTCCTCCTAAATATACTACTTCATATTCCTCTTAAATATACTACTTCATATACTTCTCAAACATACTACTTCATATTCCTTTTTAACATACCACTTCACATTCCTCTTAATCATACTACTTCATATTCCTCTTAAACATACTACTTCATATTTCTCTTAAACAGACTACTTCATATTCCTCTTAAACATACTACTTCATATTGCTCTTAAATATACTACTGCATATTCCCCTTAAACATTATACTTCATATTCCTCTTAAACATTCTACTTCATATTCCTCTTAAACATACTACTTCATATTCCTCCTAAATATACTACTTCATATTCCTCTTAAACATACTACTTCATATTACTCATAAATATACTTCTGCATATTCCTCTTAAATATACTACTGCATATTCCTCTTAATCATACTACTTCATATTTCTCTTAAACATACTACTTCATATTCCTCTTAAACATACTACTTCATATTCCTCTTAAACATACTACTTCATATTCCTCTTAAATATACTACTTTATATTCCTCTTAAATATGCTACTTCATATTCCTCTTAAATATACTACTGCATATTCCCCTTAAACATTATTCTTCATATTCCTCTTAAACATTCTACTTCATATTCCTCTTAAACATACTACTTCATATTCCTCCTAAATATACTACTTCATATTCCTCTTAAATCTGCTACTTCATATTCTTCTTAAACATACTACTTAACATTCCTTTTAAACATACTACTTCATATTGCTCTTAATCATACTACTTCATATTCCTCTTAAACATACTACTTCATATTCCTCTTAAACAGACTACTTCATATTCCTCTTAAACATACTACTTCATATTCGTCTTAAACATACTACTTCATATTCCTCTTAAACATACTACTTCATATTCCTCTTAAACATAATACTTTATGTTCCTCTTAAACATTCTACTTCATATTCCTCTTAAACATACTACTTCATATTCCTGCCAAATATACTACTTCATATTCCTCTTAAACATAATACTTTATATTACGCTTAAATATACTTCTGCATATTGCTCTTAAATATACTACTTCATATTCCTCTTAAACATACTACTTCATATTCCTCTTAAATATAATACTTCATATTCCTCTTCAACATACTACTTCATATTCCTCTTACACATAATACTTCATATTCCTCTTAAACATTCTACTTCATATTCCTCTTAAACATACTACTTCATATTCCTCCTAAATATACTACTTTATATTCCTCTTAAATATACTACTTCATATTCCTCTTAAATATACTACTGCATATTCCTCTTAGACATTATTCTTCATATTCCTCTTAAACATTCTACTTCATATTCCTCTTAAACATACTACTTCATATTCCTCCTAAATATACTACTTCATATTTCTCTTAAATATACTACTTCATATTCTTCTTAAACATACTACTTCATATTCCTTTTAAACATACTACTTCATATTGCTCTTAATCATACTACTTCATATTCCTCTTAAACATACTACTTCATATTCCTCTTACACAGACTACTTCATATTCCTCTTAAACATACTACTTCATATTCCGCTTAAGCATACTACTTCATATTCCTCTTAAACATAATACTTCATATTCCTCTTAAACATTCTACTTCATATTCCTCTTAAACATACTACTTCATATTCCTGCTAAATATACTACTTCATATTCCTCTTAAACATACTACTTTATATTACTCTTAAATATACTTCTGCATATTGCTCTTAAATATACTACTTCATATTCCTCGTAAATATACTACTGCATATTCCCCTTAAATATTATACTTCATATTCCTCTTAAACATTCTACTTCATATTCCTCTTAAACATACTACTTTATATTCCTCCTAAATATACTACTTCATATTCCTCTTAAATATACTACTTCATATTCTTCTTAAACATACTACTTTATATTCCTTTTTAACATACCACCTCACATTCCTCTTAATCATACTACTTCATATTCCTCTTAAACATACTACTTCATATTTCTCTTAAACAGACTACTTCATATTCCTCTTAAACATACTACTTCATATTGCTCTTAAATATACTACTGCATATTCCCCTTAAACATTATACTTCATATTCCTCTTAAACATTCTACTTCATATTCCTCTTAAACATACTACTTCATATTCCTCCTAAATATACTATTTCATATTCCTCTTAAACATACTACTTTATATTACTCATAAATATACTTCTGCATGTTCCTCTTAAATATACTACTGCATATTCCTCTTAATCATACTACTTCATATTCCTCTTAAACATACTACTTCATATTCCTCTTAAACATACTACTTCATATTCCTCTTAAACATACTACTTCATATTCCTCTTAAATATACTACTTTATATTCCTCTTAAATATGCTACTCCATATTCCTCTTAAATATACTACTGCATATTCCCCTTAAACATTATTCTTCATATTCCTCTTAAACATTCTACTTCATATTCCTCTTAAACATACTACTTCATATTCCTCTTACACATACTACTGCATATTCCTCTTAAACAGACTACTTCATATTCCTCTTAAACATACTACTTCATATTCGTCTTAAATATACTACTTCATATTCCTCTTAAACATACTACTTCATATTCCTCTTAAACATAATACTTTATGTTCCTCTTAAACATTCTACTTCATATTCCTCTTAAACATACTACTTCATATTCCTGCCAAATATACTACTTCATATTCCTCTTAAACATTCTACTTTATATTACGCTTAAATATACTTCTGCATATTGTTCTTAAATATACTACTTCATATTCCTCTTAAACATACTACTTCATATTCCTCTTAAATATAATACTTCATATTCCTCTTCAACATACTACTTCATATTCCTCTTACACATAATACTTCATATTCCTCTTAAACATTCTACTTCATATTCCTCTTAAACATACTACTTCATATTCCTCCTAAATATACTACTTTATATTCCTCTTAAATATACTACTTCATATTCCTCTTAAATATACTACTGCATATTCCTCTTAGACATTATTCTTCATATTCCTCTTAAACATTCTACTTCATATTCCTCTTAAACATACTACTTCATATTCCTCCTAAATATACTACTTCATATTCCTCTTAAATATACTACTTCATATTCTTCTTAAACATACTACTTCATATTCCTTTTAAACATACTACTTCATATTGCTCTTAATCATACTACTTCATATTCCTCTTAAACATACTACTTCATATTCCTCTTACACAGACTACTTCATATTCCTCTTAAACATACTACTTCATATTCCTCTTAGGCATACTACTTCATATTCCTCTTAAACATAATACTTCATATTCCTCTTAAACATTCTACTTCATATTCCTCTTAAACATACTACTTCATATTCCTGCTAAATATACTACTTCATATTCCTCTTAAACATACTACTTTATAATTCTCTTAAATATACTTCTGCATATTGCTCTTAAATAAACTACTTCATATTCCTCTTAAACATACTACTTTATATTACTCTTAAATATACTTCTGCATATTGCTCTTAAATATACTACTTCATATTCCTCGTAAATATACTACTGCATATTCCCCTTAAATATTATACTTCATATTCCTCTTAAACATTCTACTTCATATTCCTCTTAAACATACTAATTTATATTCCTCCTAAATATACTACTTCATATTCCTCTTAAATATACTACTTCATATTCTGCTTAAACATACTACTTCATATTCCTTTTTAACATACCACCTCACATTCCTCTTAATCATACTACTTCATATTCCTCTTAAACATACTACTTCATATTTCTCTTAAACAGACTACTTCATATTCCTCTTAAACATACTACTTCATATTGCTCTTAAATATACTACTGCATATTCCCCTTAAACATTATACTTCATATTCCTCTTAAACATTCTACTTCATATTCCTCTTAAACATACTACTTCATATTCCTCCTAAATATACTACTTCATATTCCTCTTAAACATACTACTTTATATTACTCATAAATATACTTCTGCATGTTCCTCTTAAATATACTACTGCATATTCCTCTTAATCATACTACTTCATATTCCTCTTAAACATACTACTTCATATTCCTCTTAAACATACTACTTCATATTCCTCTTAAACATACTACTTCATATTCCTCTTAAATATACTACTTTATATTCCTCTTAAATATGCTACTCCATATTCCTCTTAAATATACTACTGCATATTCCCCTTAAACATTATTCTTCATATTCCTCTTAAACATTCTACTTCATATTCCTCTTAAACATACTACTTCATATTCCTCTTAAACATACTACTTCATATTCCTCTTAAACAGACTACTTCATATTCCTCTTAAACATACTACTTCATATTCGTCTTAAACATACTACTTCATATTCCTCTTAAACATACTACTTCATATTCCTCTTAAACATAATACTTTATGTTCCTCTTAAACATTCTACTTCATATTCCTCTTAAACATACTACTTCATATTCCTGCCAAATATACTACTTCATATTCCTCTTAAACATACTACTTTATATTACGCTTAAATATACTTCTGCATATTGCTCTTAAATATACTACTTCATATTCCTCTTAAACATACTACTTCATATTCCTCTTAAATATAATACTTCATATTCCTCTTCAACATACTACTTCATATTCCTCTTACACATAATACTTCATATTCCTCTTAAACATTCTACTTCATATTCTTCTTAAACATACTACTTCATATTCCTGCTAAATATACTACTTCATATTCCTCTTAAACATACTACTTTATAATTCTCTTAAATATACTTCTGCATATTGCTCTTAAATAAACTACTTCATATTCCTCTTAAACATACTACTTTATATTACTCTTAAATATACTTCTGCATATTGCTCTTAAATATACTACTTCATATTCCTCGTAAATATACTACTGCATATTCCCCTTAAATATTATACTTCATATTCCTCTTAAACATTCTACTTCATATTCCTCTTAAACATACTAATTTATATTCCTCCTAAATATACTACTTCATATTCCTCTTAAATATACTACTTCATATTCTGCTTAAACATACTACTTCATATTCCTTTTTAACATACCACCTCACATTCCTCTTAATCATACTACTTCATATTCCTCTTAAACATACTACTTCATATTTCTCTTAAACAGACTACTTCATATTCCTCTTAAACATACTACTTCATATTGCTCTTAAATATACTACTGCATATTCCCCTTAAACATTATACTTCATATTCCTCTTAAACATTCTACTTCATATTCCTCTTAAACATACTACTTCATATTCCTCCTAAATATACTACTTCATATTCCTCTTAAACATACTACTTTATATTACTCATAAATATACTTCTGCATGTTCCTCTTAAATATACTACTGCATATTCCTCTTAATCATACTACTTCATATTCCTCTTAAACATACTACTTCATATTCCTCTTAAACATACTACTTCATATTCCTCTTAAACATACTACTTCATATTCCTCTTAAATATACTACTTTATATTCCTCTTAAATATGCTACTCCATATTCCTCTTAAATATACTACTGCATATTCCCCTTAAACATTATTCTTCATATTCCTCTTAAACATTCTACTTCATATTCCTCTTAAACATACTACTTCATATTCCTCTTAAACATACTACTTCATATTCCTCTTAAACAGACTACTTCATATTCCTCTTAAACATACTACTTCATATTCGTCTTAAACATACTACTTCATATTCCTCTTAAACATACTACTTCATATTCCTCTTAAACATAATACTTTATGTTCCTCTTAAACATTCTACTTCATATTCCTCTTAAACATACTACTTCATATTCCTGCCAAATATACTACTTCATATTCCTCTTAAACATACTACTTTATATTACGCTTAAATATACTTCTGCATATTGCTCTTAAATATACTACTTCATATTCCTCTTAAACATACTACTTCATATTCCTCTTAAATATAATACTTCATATTCCTCTTCAACATACTACTTCATATTCCTCTTACACATAATACTTCATATTCCTCTTAAACATTCTACTTCATATTCTTCTTAAACATACTACTTCATATTCCTCCTAAATATACTACTTTATAATCCACTTAAATATACTACTTCATATTCCTCTTAAATATACTACTGCATATTCCTCTTAGACATTATTCTTCATATTCCTCTTAAACATTCTACTTCATATTCCTCTTAAACATACTACTTCATATTCCTCCTAAATATACTACTTCATATTCCTCTTAAACATTCTACTTCATATTCCTCTTAAGCATACTACTTCATATTCCTGCTAAATATACTACTTCATATTCCTCTTAAACATACTATTTTATAATTCTCTTAAATATACTTCTGCATATTGCTCTTAAATATACTACTTCATATTCCTCTTAAACATACTACTTTATATTACTCTTAAATATACTTCTGCATATTGCTCTTAAATAGACTACTTCATATTCCTCGTAAATATACTACTGCATATTCCCCTTAAATATTATACTTCATATTCCTCTTAAACATTCTACTTCATATTCCTCTTAAACATACTACTTCATATTCCTTCTAAATATACTACTTCATATTCCTCTTAAATATACTACTTCATATTCTTCTTAAACATACTACTTCATATTCCTTTTTAACATACCACTTCACATTCCTCTTAATCATACTACTTCATATTCCTCTTAAACATACTACTTCATATTTCTCTTACACAGACTACTTCATATTCCTCTTAAACATACTACTTCATATTGCTCTTAAATATACTACTGCATATTCCCCTTAAACATTATACTTCATATTCCTCTTAAACATTCTACTTCATATTCCTCTTAAACATACTACTTCATATTCCTCCTAAATATACTACTTCATATTCCTCTTAAACATACTACTTCATATTACTCATAAATATACTTCTGCATATTCCTCTTAAATATACTACTGCATATTCCTCTTAATCATACTACTTCATATTCCTCTTAAACATACTACTTCATATTCCTCTTAAACATACTACTTCATATTCCTCTTAAACATACTACTTCATATTCCTCTTAAATATACTACTTTATATTCCTCTTAAATATGCTACTCCATATTCCTCTTAAATATACTACTGCATATTCCCCTTAAACATTATTCTTCATATTCCTCTTAAACATTCTACTTCATATTCCTCTTAAACATACTACTTCATATTCCTCTTAAACATACTACTTCATATTCCTCTTAAACAGACTACTTCATATTCCTCTTAAACATACTACTTCATATTCGTCTTAAACATACTACTTCATATTCCTCTTAAACATACTACTTCATATTCCTCTTAAACATAATACTTTATGTTCCTCTTAAACATTCTACTTCATATTCCTCTTAAACATACTACTTCATATTCCTGCCAAATATACTACTTCATATTCCTCTTAAACATACTACTTTATATTACGCTTAAATATACTTCTGCATATTGCTCTTAAATATACTACTTCATATTCCTCTTAAACATACTACTTCATATTCCTCTTAAATATAATACTTCATATTCCTCTTCAACATACTACTTCATATTCCTCTTACACATAATACTTCATATTCCTCTTAAACATTCTACTTCATATTCTTCTTAAACATACTACTTCATATTCCTCCTAAATATACTACTTTATAATCCACTTAAATATACTACTTCATATTCCTCTTAAATATACTACTGCATATTCCTCTTAGACATTATTCTTCATATTCCTCTTAAACATTCTACTTCATATTCCTCTTAAACATACTACTTCATATTCCTCCTAAATATACTACTTCATATTCCTCTTAAACATTCTACTTCATATTCCTCTTAAGCATACTACTTCATATTCCTGCTAAATATACTACTTCATATTCCTCTTAAACATACTATTTTATAATTCTCTTAAATATACTTCTGCATATTGCTCTTAAATATACTACTTCATATTCCTCTTAAACATACTACTTTATATTACTCTTAAATATACTTCTGCATATTGCTCTTAAATAGACTACTTCATATTCCTCGTAAATATACTACTGCATATTCCCCTTAAATATTATACTTCATATTCCTCTTAAACATTCTACTTCATATTCCTCTTAAACATACTACTTCATATTCCTTCTAAATATACTACTTCATATTCCTCTTAAATATACTACTTCATATTCTTCTTAAACATACTACTTCATATTCCTTTTTAACATACCACTTCACATTCCTCTTAATCATACTACTTCATATTCCTCTTAAACATACTACTTCATATTTCTCTTACACAGACTACTTCATATTCCTCTTAAACATACTACTTCATATTGCTCTTAAATATACTACTGCATATTCCCCTTAAACATTATACTTCATATTCCTCTTAAACATTCTACTTCATATTCCTCTTAAACATACTACTTCATATTCCTCCTAAATATACTACTTCATATTCCTCTTAAACATACTACTTCATATTACTCATAAATATACTTCTGCATATTCCTCTTAAATATACTACTGCATATTCCTCTTAATCATACTACTTCATATTCCTCTTAAACATACTACTTCATATTCCTCTTAAACATACTACTTCATATTCCTCTTAAACATACTACTTCATATTCCTCTTAAATATACTACTTTATATTCCTCTTAAATATGCTACTTCATATTCCTCTTAAATATACTACTGCATATTCCCCTTAAAAATTATTCTTCATATTCCTCTTAAACATTCTACTTCATATTCCTCTTAAACATACTACTTCATATTCCTTTTAAACATACTACTTCATATTGCTCTTAATCATACTACTTCATATTCCTGCCAAATATACTACTTCATATTCCTCTTAAACATACTACTTTATATTACGCTTAAATATACTTCTGCATATTGCTCTTAAATATACTACTTCATATTCTTCTTAAACATACTACTTCATATTCCTCTAAAATATAATACTTCATATTCCTCTTCAACATACTACTTCATATTCCTCTTACACATAATACTTCATATTCCTCTTAAACATTCTACTTCATATTCCTCTTAAACAAACTACTTCATATTCCTCCTAAATATACTACTTTATATTCCTCTTAAATATACTACTTCATATTCCTCTAAAATATACTACTGCATATTCCTCTTAGACATTATTCTTCATATTCCTCTTAAACATTCTACTTCATATTACTCATAAATATACTTCTGCATATTCCTCTTAAATATACTACTGCATATTCCTCTTAATCATACTACTTCATATTCCTCTTAAACATACTACTTCATATTCCTTTTAAACATACTACTTCATATTGCTCTTAATCATACTACTTCATATTCCTCTTAAACATACTACTTCATATTCCTCTTAAACAGACTACTTCATATTCCTCTTAAACATACTACTTCATATTCGTCTTAAACATACTACTTCATATTCCTCTTAAACATACTACTTCATATTCCTCTTAAACATAATACTTTATGTTCCTCTTAAACATTCTACTTCATATTCCTCTAAAACATACTACTTCATATTCCTGCCAAATATACGACTTCATATTCCTCTTAAACATACTACTTTATATTACGCTTAAATATACTTCTGCCTCTTAAAACATTCCTCCTAAATATACTACTTTATATTCCTCTTAAATATACTACTTCATATTCTTCTTAAACATACTACTTCATATTCCTCTTAAACATACTACTTCATATTCTTCTTAAACATACTACTTCATATTCCTCTTAAACATACTACTTCATATTCCTCTTAAACATACTACTTCATATTCCTCTTAAACATACTACTTCATATTCCTCTTAAACATACTACTTCATATTGCTCTTAAATATACTACTGCATATTCCCCTTAAACATTATACTTCATATTCCTCTTAAACATTCTACTTCATATTCCTCTTAAACATACTACTTCATATTCCTCCTAAATATACTACTTCATATTCCTCTTAAACATACTACTTCATATTACTCATAAATATACTTCTGCATATTCCTCTTAAATATACTACTGCATATTCCTCTTAATCATACTACTTCATATTCCTCTTAAACATACTACTTCATATTCCTCTTAAACATACTACTTCATATTCCTCTTAAACATACTACTTCATATTCCTCTTAAATATACTACTTTATATTCCTCTTAAATATGCTACTTCATATTCCTCTTAAATATACTACTGCATATTCCCCTTAAAAATTATTCTTCATATTCCTCTTAAACATTCTACTTCATATTCCTCTTAAACATACTACTTCATATTCCTTTTAAACATACTACTTCATATTTATCTTAATCATACTACTTCATATTCCTGCCAAATATACTACTTCATATTCCTCTTAAACATACTACTTTATATTACGCTTAAATATACTTCTGCATATTGCTCTTAAATATACTACTTCATATTCTTCTTAAACATACTACTTCATATTCCTCTAAAATATAATACTTCATATTCCTCTTCAACATACTACTTCATATTCCTCTTACACATAATACTTCATATTCCTCTTAAACATTCTACTTCATATTCCTCTTAAACAAACTACTTCATATTCCTCCTAAATATACTACTTTATATTCCTCTTAAATATACTACTTCATATTCCTCTAAAATATACTACTGCATATTCCTCTTAGACATTATTCTTCATATTCCTCTTAAACATTCTACTTCATATTACTCATAAATATACTTCTGCATATTCCTCTTAAATATACTACTGCATATTCCTCTTAATCATACTACTTCATATTCCTCTTAAACATACTACTTCATATTCCTTTTAAACATACTACTTCATATTGCTCTTAATCATACTACTTCATATTCCTCTTAAACATACTACTTCATATTCCTCTTAAACAGACTACTTCATATTCCTCTTAAACATACTACTTCATATTCGTCTTAAACATACTACTTCATATTCCTCTTAAACATACTACTTCATATTCCTCTTAAACATAATACTTTATGTTCCTCTTAAACATTCTACTTCATATTCCTCTAAAACATACTACTTCATATTCCTGCCAAATATACGACTTCATATTCCTCTTAAACATACTACTTTATATTACGCTTAAATATACTTCTGCATATTGCTCTTAAATATACTCTTCATATTCCTCTTAAACATACTACTTCATATTCCTCTTAAATATAATACTTCATATTCCTCTTCAACATACTACTTCATATTCCTCTTACACATAATACTTCATATTCCTCTTAAACATTATACTTCATATTCCTCTTAAACATACTACTTCATATTCCTCCTAAATATACTACTTTATATTCCTCTTAAATATACTACTTCATATTCCTCTTAAATATACTACTGCATATTCCTCTTAGACATTATTCTTCATATTCCTCTTAAACATTCTACTTCATATTCCTCTTAAACATACTACTTCATATTCCTCCTAAATATACTACTTCATATTCCTCTTAAATATACTACTTCATATTCCTCTTCAACATACTACTTCATATTCCTCTTACTCCGACTACTTCATATTCCTCTTAAACATACTACTTCATATTCCTCTTAAGCATACTACTTCATATTCCTCTTAAACATAAAACTTCATATTCCTCTTAAACATTCTACTTCATATTCCTCTTAAACATACTACTTCATATTCCTGCTAAATATACTACTTCATATTCCTTTTAAACATACTACTTTATAATTCTCTTAAATATACTTCTGCCTATTGCTCTTAAATATACTACTTCATATTCCTCTTAAACATACTACTTCATATTCCTCTTAAACATAATACTTCATATTCCTCTTCAACATACTACTTCATATTCCTCTTACACATAATACTTCATATTCCTCTTAAACATCCTACTTCATATTCCTCTTAAACATACTACTTCATATTCCTCCTAAATATACTACTTCATATTTCTCTTAAACATACACCTTCATATAACTCTTAAACATACTACTTCATATTCCTCTTCAACATACTACTTCATATTCCTCTTACACATACTACTTCATATTCCTCTTAAACATGCTACTTCATATTCCTCTTAAACATACTACTTCATATTCCTCTTAAACATACTACTTCATATTCCTCTTAAACATACTACTTCATATTCCTCTTAAACATACTACTTCATATTCCTCTTAAACATAATACTTCATATTCCTGCTAAATATACTACTTCTTATTCCTCTTAAACATACTACTTTATATTACTCTTAAATATACTTCTACATATTGCTCTTAAATATACTACTTCATATTCCTCGTAAATATACTACTGCATATTCCCCTTAAATATTATACTTCATATTCCTCTTAAACATTCTACTTCATATTCCTCTTAAACATACTACTTCATATTCCTCCTAAATATACTACTTCATATTCCTTTTAAACATACTACTTCATATTGCTCTTAATCATACTACTTCATATTCCTCTTAAACATACTACTTCATATTCCTCTTACACAGGCTACTTCATATTCCTCTTAAACATACTACTTCATATTCCTCTTACACAGGCCACTTCATATTCCTCTTAAACATACTACTTCATATTCCTCTTAAGCATACTACTTCATATTCCTCTTAAACATAATACTTCATATTCCTCTTAAACATTCTACTTCATATTCCTCTTAAACATACTACTTCATATTCCTGCTAAATATACTACTTCATATTCCTCTTAAACATACTACTTTATAATTCTCTTAAATATACTTCTGCATATTGCTCTTAAATATACTACTTCATATTCCTCGTAAATATACTACTGCATATTCCCCTTAAATATTATATATCATATTCCTCTTAAACATTCTACTTCATATTCCTCTTAAACATACTACTTCATATTCCTCCTAAATATACTACTTCATATTCCTCTTAAATATACTACTTCATATTCTTCTTAAACATACTACTTCATCTTTCTTTTTAACATACTACTTCATATTCCTCTTAATCATATAACTTCATATTCTTCTTAAACATACTAATTCATATTTCTCTTAAACAGACTACTTCATATTCCTCTTAAACATACTACTTCATATTCCTCTTAAACATACTACCTCATATTCCTCTTAAACATAATACTTTATATTCCTCTTGAACATTCTACTTCATATTCCTCTTAAACATACTACTTCATATTCCTGCTAAATATACTACTTCATATTCCTCTTAAACATAATACTTTATATTACGCTTAAATATACTTCTGCATATTTCTCTTAAATATACTACTTCATATTCCTCTTCAAAATACTAATTCATATTCCTCTTAAACATACTACTTCATATTCCTCTTAAACATACTACTTCATATTCCTCTTAAACATACTACTTCATATTCCTCTTAAACATACTATTTCATATTCCTTTAAAACATACTACTTCAGATTACTCTTAAACATACTACTTCATATTCCTCTTAAACATACTACTTCATATTTCTCTTAAACATACTACTTCATATTCCTCTTAAACATACTACTTCATATTTCTCTTAAACATACTACTTCATATTCCTGCTAAATATACTACTTCATATTCCTCTTAAAACAATTCTCTTAAACATACTACTTCATATTCCTCTTAAACATACTACTTCATATTCTTCTTAAACATTCTACTTCATATTCCTGCTAAATATACTACTTCTTATTCCTCTTAAACATACTACTTTATATTACTCTTAAATATACTTCTGCATATTGCTCTTAAATATACTACTTCATATTCCTCTTAAACATACTACTTCATATTCCTCTTAAACATACTACTTCATATTCCTCTTCAACATACTACTTCATATTCCTCTTACACATAATACTTCATATTCCTCTTAAACATACTACTTCATATTCCCCTTAAACATACTACTTCATATTCCCCTTAGACATACTACTTCATATTCCTCTTAAACAAACTACTTCGTATTCCTCTTAAACATACTACTTCATATTCCTCCTAAACATACTACTTTATATTCCTCTTAAACATACTACTTCATATTCCTCTTAAACATACTACCTAATATTCCTCTTAAACATACTACTTCATATTCCTCTTAAACATACCACTTCATATTGCTCTTAAACATACTACTTCATATTCCTCTTAAATATACTACTTCATATTCCTCTTAAGCATACTACTTTATATTCCTCTTAAACATACTACTTCATATTCCTCTTAAACATACTACTTCATATTCCTCTTAAACATACTACTTCATATTCCTCTTAAACATACTACTTCATATTCCTCTTCAACAAACTACTTCATATTCCTCTTAAACACACTACTTCATATTAATCTGAAACATACTATTTCATATTGCTCTTAAACATACTACTTCATATTCCTCTTAAACATACTACTTTATATTCCTCTTAAACATACTACTTCATATTCCTCTTAAACATACTACTTCATATTCCTCTTAAACATACTACTTTATATTCCTCTTCAACATACTACTTCATATTAATCTAAAACATACTACTTCATATTGCTCTTAAACATACTACTTCATATTCCTCTTAAATATGCTACTTCATATACCTCTTAAACATCCTACTTTATATTCCTCTTAAACATACTACTTCATATTCGTCTTAAACATACTACTTCATATTCCTCTTAAACAAACTACTTCATATTCCTCTTAAACATACTACTTTATATTCCTCTTAAACATACTACTTCATATTAATCTGAAACATACTACTTCATATTGCTCTTAAATATACTACTTCATATTCCTCTTAAATATACTACTTCATATTCCTCTTAAACATACTACTTTATATTCCTCTTAAACATACTACTTCATATTCCTCTTAAACATACTACTTTATATTCCTCTTAAACATACTACTTCATATTAATCTGAAACATACTACTTAATATTGCTCTTAAACATACTACTTTATATTCCTCTTAAATATACTACTTCATATTCCTCTTAAGCATACTACTTTATATTCCTCTTAAACATGCTACTTCATATTCCTCTTAAACATACTACTTCATATTCCTCTTAAACATACTACTTCATATTCCTCTTAAACATACTATTTCATATTCCTCTTAAACATACTACTTCATATTCCTCTTAAACATAATACTTCATATTCCTCTTATACATTCTACTTCATATTCCTCTTACACATACTACTTCATATTCCTCCTAAATATACTACTTCAGATTCCTCTTAAACATACTACTTCATATTCCTCTTAAACAAACTACTTCGTGTTCCTCTTAAGCATACTACTTCATATTCCTCTTAAACCTACTACTTTATATTCCTCTTAAACATACTACTTCATATTCATCTTAAACATACTACCTAATATTCCTCTTAAACATACTACTTCATATTCCTCTTAAACATACTATTTCATATTCCTCTTAAACATACTACTTCATATTCGTCTTAAACATAATATTTCATATTCCTCTTCAACATACTACTTCATATTTCTCTTACACATAATACTTCATATTCCTCTTAAGCATTCTACTTCATATTCCTCTTAAACATACTACTTCATATTCCTCCTAAATATACTACTTCATATTCCTCTTAAACATACTACTTTATATTACTCTTAAATATACTTCTGCATATTCCTCTTAAATATAGTACTTCATATTTCTCTTAAACATACTACTTCATATTCCTCTTAAACATACTACTTCATATTCCTCTTCAACATACTACTTCATATTCCTCTTACACATACTAGTTCATATTCCTCTTAAACATACTACTTCATATTCCTCTTGAACATACTACTTCATATTCCTCTTAAACATACTGCTTCATATTCCTCTTAAACATACTACTACATATTCCTCTTAAACATACTACTTCATATTCCTCTTAAACATACTACTTCATATTCCTCTTAAACATACTACTTCATATTCCTCTTAAACATACTACTTTATATTCCTCTTAAACATACTACTTCATATTAATCTGAAACATACTACTTCATATTGCTCTTAAGCATACTACTTCATATTCCTCTTAAATATACTACTTTATATTCCTCTTAAACATACTACTTTATATTCCTCTTAAACATGCTACTTCATATTCCTCTTAAACATACTACTTCATATTCCTCTTAAACATACTACTTCATATTCCTCTTAAACATACTACTT
Source organism: Atherix ibis (assembly GCA_958298945.1). NCBI lineage: Eukaryota > Metazoa > Arthropoda > Insecta > Diptera > Athericidae > Atherix > Atherix ibis. Next base: position 782,937 of record CATQJD010000051.1, on the reverse strand, counting down.
CATATTCCTCTTAAACATACTACTTCATATTCCTCTTAAACATACTACTTCATATTCCTCTTAAACATACTACTTTATATTCCTCTTAAACATACTACTTCATATTAATCTGAAACATACTACTTCATATTAATCTGAAACATACTACTTCATATTGCTCTTAAACATACTACTTCATATTCCTCTTAAACATACTACTTCATATTCCTCTTAAACATACTACTTCATATTCCTCTTCAACATACTCCTTCATATTCCTCTTACACATACTACTTCATATTCCTCTTAAACATACTACTTTATATTCTTCTTAAACATACTACTTCATATTCCTCTTAAACATACTACTTCATATTCCTCTTAAACATACTACTTCATATTCCTCTTAAACATACTACTTCATATTCCTCTTAAACATTCTACTTCATATTCCTGCTAAATATACTACTTCATATTCCTCTTAAACATACTACTTTATATTATTCTTAAATATACTTCTGCATATTGCTCGTAAATATACTACTTCATATTCCTCGTAAATATACTACTGCATATTCCCCTTAAATATTATGCTTCATATTTCTCTTAGACATTCTACTTCATATTCCTCTTAAACATACTACTTCATATTCCTCCTAAATATACTACTTTATATTCCTCTTAAATATACTACTTCATATTCTTCTTAAACATACTACTTCATATTCCTCTTAAACATACTACTTCATATTCTTCTTAGACATACTACTTCATATTCCTCTTAAACATACTACTTCATATTCCTCTTAAACATACTACTTCATATTCCTCTTAAACATACTACTTCATATTCCTCTTAAACATTCTACTTCATATTCCTGCTAAATATACTACTTCATATTCCTCTTAAACATACTACTTTATATTATTCTTAAATATACTTCTGCATATTGCTCGTAAATATACTACTTCATATTCCTCGTAAATATACTACTGCATATTCCCCTTAAATATTATGCTTCATATTCCTCTTAGACATTCTACTTCATATTCCTCTTAAACATACTACTTCATATTCCTCCTAAATATACTACTTTATATTCCTCTTAAATATACTACTTCATATTCTTCTTAAACATACTACTTCATATTCCTCTTAAACATACTACTTCATATTCTTCTTAAACATACTACTTCATATTCCTCTTAAACATACTACTTCATATTCCTCTTAAACATACTACTTCATATTCCTCTTAAACATACTACTTCATATTCATCTTAAACATTCTACTTCATATTCCTGCTAAATATACTACTTCATATTCCTCTTAAACATACTACTTTATATTATTCTTAAATATACTTCTGCATATTGCTCGTAAATATACTACTTCATATTCCTCGTAAATATACTACTGCATATTCCCCTTAAATATTATGCTTCATATTCCTCTTAGACATTCTACTTCATATACCTCTTAAACATACTACTTCATATTCCTCCTAAATATACTACTTTATATTTCTCTTAAATATACTACTTCATATTCCTCTTAAACATACTACTTCATATTCCTTTTAAACATAATACTTTATATTCCTCTTAAACATTCCACTTTATATTCCTCTTAAACATACTACTTCATATTCCTGCTAAATATACTACTTCATATTCCTCTTAAACATACTACTTTATATTACGCATATATATAGTTCTGCATATTGTTCTTAAATATACTACTTCATATTCCTCTTCAACATACTAATTCATATTCCTCTTAAACATACTACTTCATATTCCTCTTAAACATACTACTTCATATTCCTCTTAAACATACTACTTCATATTCCTCTTAAACATACTATTTCATATTCCTTTAAACCATACTACTTTAGATTACTCTTAAACATACTACTTCATATTACTCTTAAACATACTACTTCATATTCCTCTTAAACATACTGCTTCATATTCCTCTTAAACATACTACTTCATATTGCTCTTAAACTTACTACTTCATATTCCTCTTAAACATACTATTTCATATTCCTCTTAAACATACCACTTCATATTCCTCATAAACATACTACTTCATATTCCTCTTAAACATATTACATCATATTCCTCTTAAACATACTACCTCATATTCCTCTTAACATACTACTTCATTATACCCTAAAACATACTACTTCATATTCCTCTTAAATATACTACTTCATATTCCTCTTATACATACTACTTCATATTCCTCTTAAACATACTACTTCATATTCCTCTAAAACATACTACTTCATATTCCTCTTCAACATACTACTTCATATTCCTCTTAAACATACTACTTCATATTCCTCTAAAACATACTACTTCATATTACTCTTCAACATACTACTTCATATTCCTCTTCAATATAATACTTCATATTCCTTTTAAACATACTACTTCATATGCCTCTTAAACATACTACTTCATATTCCTCTTAAACATACTACTTCATATTCCTCTTAAACATACAACTTCATATTCCTCTTAAACATACTATTTCATATTCCTCTTAAACAAACTACTTCATATTCCTCTTAAACATACTACTTTATATTCCTCTTAAATATACTACTTCATATTCCTCTTAAATATACTACTGCATATTCCTCTTAAACATACTACTTCATATTCCTCTTAAACATACTACTTCATATTCCTCTTAAACATACTACTTCATATTCCTCTTCAACATACTACTTCATATTCCTCTTACACATACTACTTCATATTCCTCTTAAACATACTACTTCATATTCTTCTTAAACATACTACTTCATATTCCTCTTAAACATACTACTTCATATTCCTCTTAAACATAATACTTCATATTTCTCTTAAACATACTACTTCATGTTCCTCTTAAACATTCTACTTCATATTCCTGCTAAATACACTACTTCATATTCCTCTTAAACATACTACTTTATATTATTCTTAAATATACTTCTGCATATTGCTCGTTAATATACTACTTCATATTCCTCGTAAATATACAACTGCATATTCCCCTTAAATATTATGTTTCATATTCCTCTTAGACATTCTACTTCATATTCCTCTTAAACATACTACTTCATATTCCTCCTAAATATACTACTTTATATTTCTCTTAAATATACTACTTCATATTCTTCTTAAACATACTACTTCATATTCCTTTTTAACATACTACTTCATATTCCTCTTAATCATACTACTTCATATTCCTCTTAAACATACTACTTCATATTTCTCTTAAACAAACTTCTTCATATTCCTCTTAAACGTACTACTTCATATTCCTCTTAAACATACTACTTCATATTCCTTTTAAACATAATAATACTTTATATTCCTCTTAAACATTCTACTCTATATTCCTCTTAAACATACTACTTCATATTCCTGCTAAATATACTACTTCATATTCCTCTTAAACATACTACTTTATATTACGCTTAAATATACTTCTGCATATTGCTCTTAAATATACTACTTCATATTCCTCTTCAACATACTAATTCATATTCCTCTTAAACATTCTTCTTCATATTCCTCTTAAACATACTACTTCATATTCCTCTTAAACATACTATTTCATATTCCTTTAAAACATACTACTTCAGATTACTCTTAAACATACTACTTCATATTCCTCTTAAACATACTACTTCATATTCCTCTTAAACATACTACTTCATATTCCTCTTAAACATACTACTTCATATTGCTCTTAAACTTACTACTTCATATTCCTCTTAAACATACTATTTCATATTCCTCTTAAACATACTACTTCATATTCCTCTTAAACATACTACTTCATATTCCTCTTAAACATATTACATCACATCCCTCTTAAACATACTACCTCATATTCCTCTTAACATACTACTTCATATTACCCTAAAACATACTACTTTATATTCCTCTTAAATATACTACTTCATATTCCTCTTAAACATACTACTTCATATTCCTCTTAAACATACTACTTCATATTCCTCTTAAACATACTACTTCACATTCCTCTTCAACATACTACTTCATATTCCTCTTAAACATACTACTTCATATTCCTCTAAAACATACTACTTCATATTCCTCTTCAACATACTACTTCATATTCCTCTTCAATATAATACTTCATATTCCTTTTAAACATACTACTTCATATGCCTCTTAAACATACTACTTCATATTCCTCTTAAGCATACTACTTCATATTCCTCTTAAACATACTACTTCATATCCCTCTTAAATATACTACTTTATATTCCTCTTAAATATACTACTTCATATTCCTCTTAAATATACTACTGCATATTCCCCTTAAACATTCTACTTCATATTCTTCTTAAACATACTACTTCATATTCCTCCTAAATATACTACTTCATATTCTTCTTCATATTCCTCTTAAACAGACTATTTCATATTCCTCTTAAACATACTACTTCATATGCCTCCTAAATATACTACTTCTTATTCCTCTTAAACATACTACTTCATATTACTCATAAATATTTTTCTGCATATTCCTCTTAAAAATACTACTGCATATTCCTCTTAATCATACTACTTCATATTCCTTTTAAACATACTACTTCATATTCCTCTTAAACATACTACTTCATATTCCTCTTACACATACTACTTCATATTCCTCTTAAATATACTACTTTATATTCCTCTTAACAATACTACTTCATATTCCTCTTAAATATACTACTGCATATTCCCCTTAAACATTATTCTTCATATTCCTCTTAAATATTCTACTTCATATTCTTCTTAAACATACTACTTCATATTCCTCCTAAATATACTACTTCATATTCTTCTTAAACATACTACTTTATATTCCTCTTAAACAGACTACTTCATATTCCTCTTAAACATACTACTTCATATTCCTCTTAAACATAATACTTCATATTCCTCTTAAACATTCTACTTCATATTCCTCTTAAACATACTACTTCATATTCCTGCTAAATATACTACTTCATATTTCTCTTAAACATACTACTTTATATTACTCTTAAATATACTTCTGCATATTGCTCTTAAATATACTACTTCATATTCCTCTTAAACATACTACTTCGTATTCCTCTTAAACATAATACTTCATATTCCTCTTCAACATACTCTTCCTTTTAAACATAATACTTCATATTCCTCTTAAACATTCTACTTCATATTCCTCTTAAACATACTACTTCATATTCCTGCTAAATGTACTACTTCATATTCCTCTTAAACATACTACTTTATATTACTCTTAAATATACTTCTACATATAGCTCTTGAATATACTACTTCATATTCCTCTTAAACATACTACTTCATATTCCTCTTAAACATACTACTTCATATCTCTCTTAAATATACTACTTTATATTCCTCTTAAATATACTACTTCATATTCCTCTTAAATATACTACTGCATATTCCCCTTAAACATTCTACTTCATATTCTTCTTAAACATACTACTTCATATTTCTCCTAAATATACTACTTCATATTCTTCTTCATATTCCTCTCAAACAGACTACTTCATATTCCTCTTAAACATACTACTTCATATTCCTCCTAAATATACTACTTCTTATTCCTCTTAAACATACTACTTCATATTACTCATAAATATTTTTCTGCATATTCCTCTTAAATATACTACTGCATATTCCTCTTAATCATACTACTTCATATTCCTCTTAAACATACTACTTCATATTCCTCTTAAACATACTACTTCATATTCCTCTTACACATACTACTTCATATTCCTCTTAAATATACTACTTTATATTCCTCTTAAATATACTACTTCATATTCCTCTTAAATATACAACTGCATATTCCCCTAAAACATTATTCTTCATATTCCTCTTAAATATTCTACTTCATATTCTTCTTAAACATACTACTTCATATTCCTCCTAAATATACTACTTCATATTCTTCTTAAACATACTACTTCATATTCCTCTTAAACAGACTACTTCATATTCCTCTTAAACATACTACTTCATATTCCTCTTAAACATAATACTTCATATTCCTCTTAAACATTCTACTTCATATTCCTCTTAAACATACTACTTCATATTCCTGCTAAATATACTACTTCATATTCCTCTTAAACATACTACTTTATATTACTCTTAAATATACTTCTGCATATTGCTCTTAAATATACTACTTCATATTCCTCTTAAACATACTACTTCATATTCCTCTTAAACATAATACTTCATATTTCTCTTCAACATACTCTTCCTTTTAAACATAATACTTCATATTCCTCTTAAACATTCTACTTCATATTGCTCTTAAACACAATACTTTATATTCCTCTTCAACATACTACTTCATATTCCTCTTACACATAAAACTTCATATTCCTCTTCAACATACTCTTCTTTTTAAACATAATACTTCATATTCCCCTTAAACATTCTACTTCATATTCCTCTTAAACATACTACTTCATATTCCTGCTAAATGTACTACTTCATATTCCTCTTAAATATACTACTTTATATTCCTCTTAAATATACTACTTCATATTCTTCTTAAATATACAACTGCATATTCCCCTAAAACATTATTCTTCATATTCCTCTTAAATATTCTACTTCATATTCTTCTTAAACATACTACTTCATATTCCTCCTAAATATACTACTTCATATTCTTCTTAAACATACTACTTCATATTCCTCTTAAACAGACTACTTCATATTCCTCTTAAACATACTACTTCATATTCCTCTTAAACATAATACTTCATATTCCTCTTAAACATTCTACTTTATATTCCTCTTAAACATACTACTTCATATTCCTGCTAAATGTACTACTTCATATTCCTCTTAAACATACTACTTTATATTACTCTTAAATATACTTCTACATATAGCTCTTGAATATACTACTTCATATTCCTCTTAAACATACTACTTCATATTCCTCTTAAACATACTACTTCATATCCTTCTTAAATATACTACTTTATATTCCTCTTAAATATACTACTTCATATTCCTCTTAAATATACTACTGCATATTCCCCTTAAACATTCTACTTCATATTCTTCTTAAACATACTACTTCATATTCCTCCTAAATATACTACTTCATATTCTTCTTCATATTCCTCTCAAACAGACTACTTCATATTCCTCTTAAACATACTACTTCATATTCCTCCTAAATATACTACTTCTTATTCCTCTTAAACATACTACTTCATATTACTCATAAATATTTTTCTGCATATTCCTCTTAAATATACTACTGCATATTCCTCTTAATCATACTACTTCATATTCCTCTTAAACATACTACTTCATATTCCTCTTAAACATACTACTTCATATTCCTCTTACACATACTACTTCATATTCCTCTTAAATATACTACTTTATATTCCTCTTAAATATACTACTTCATATTCCTCTTAAATATACAACTGCATATTCCCCTAAAACATTATTCTTCATATTGCTCTTAAATATTCTACTTCATATTCTTCTTAAACATACTACTTCATATTCCTCCTAAATATACTACTTCATATTCTTTTTAAACATACTACTTCATATTCCTTTTAAACAGACTACTTCATATTCCTCTTAAACATACTACTTCATATTCCTGCTAAATATACTACTTCATATTCCTCTTAAACATACTACTTTATATTACTCTTAAATATACTTCTGCATATTGCTCTTAAATATACTACATCATATTCCTCTTAAACATACTACTTCATATTGCTCTTAAACACAATACTTCATATTCCTCTTCAACATACTACTTCATATTCCTCTTACACATAATACTTCATATTCCTCTTAAACATTCTACTTCATATTCCTCTTAAACATACTACTTCATATTCCTCCTAAATATACTACTTCATATTCCTTTTAAACATACTACTTCATATTACTCTTAAATATATTTCTGCATGTTCCTCTTAAATATACTACTTCATATTCCTCTTAAACGTACTACTTCATATTCCTCTTAAACATACTACTTCATATTCCTCTTCAACATACTACTTCATATTCCTCTTACACATAATACTTCATATTCCTCTTAAACATTCTACTTCATATTCCTCTTAAACATACTACTTCATATTCCTCCTAAATATACTACTTCATATTCCTCTTAAACATACTACTTCATATTACTCTTAAATATATTTCTGCATGTTCCTCTTAAATATACTACTTCATATTCCTCTTAAACGTACTACTTCATATTCCTCTTGAACATACTACTTCATATTCCTCTTAAACATACTACTTCATATTCCTATTAAACATACTACTTCATATTCCTCTTAAACATACTACTTCATATTCCTCTTAAACATACTACTTCATATTCCTCTTAAACATACTACTTCATATTCTTGCTAAATATACTACTTCATTTTCCTCTTAAACATACTATTTTATATTACTCTTAAATATACTTCTGCATATTGCTCTTAAATATACTACTTCATATTCCTCTTGAATATACTACTGCATATTCCCCTTAAACATTATACTTCATATTCCTCTTAAACATTCTACTTCATATTCCTCTTAAACATACTACTTTATATTCCTCCTAAATATACTACTTCATATTCCTCTTAAATATACTACTTCATATTCTTCTTAAACATAATACTTCATATTCCTTTTTAACATACTACTTCATATTCCTCTTAATCATACTACTTCATATTCCTCTTAAACATACTACTTCATATTCCTCTTAAACAGACTACTTCATATTCCTCTTAAACATACTACTTCATATTCCTCTTAAACATACTACTTTATATTCCTCTTAAACATAATACTTCATATTCCTCTTAAACATACTACTTCATATTCCTCTTAAACATACTACTTCATATTCCTCTTAAACATATTACATCATATTCCTCTTAAACATACTACCTCATATTCCTCTTAATATACTACTTCATATTACTCTAAAACATACTACTTCATATTCCTCTTAAATATACTACTTCATATTCCTCTTGAACATACTACTTCATATTCCTCTAAAACATACTACTTCATATTCCTCTAAAACATACTACTTCATATTCCTCTTCAACATACTACTTCATATTCCTCTTCAATATAATTCTTCATATTCCTTTTAAACATACTACTTCATATTCCTCTTAAACATACTACTTTATATTCCTCTTAAACACACTACTTCATATTCCTCTTAAACATACTACTTCATATCCTTCTTAAATATACTACTTTATATTCCTCTTAAATATACTACTTCATATTCCTCTTAAATATACTACTGCATATTCCCCTTAAACACTATACTTCATATTCCTCTTAAACATTCTACTTCATATTCCTCTTAAATATACTACTTCATATTCCTCCTAAATATACTATTTCATATTCCTCTTAAACATACTACTTCATATTACTCATAAATATACTTCTGCATATTCCTCTTAAATATACTACTGCATATTCCTCTTAATCATACTACTCCATATTTCTCTTAAACATACTACTTCATATTCCTCTTAAACATACTACTTCATATTCCTCTTAAACATACTACTTCATATTCCTCCTAAATATACTACTTCATATTTTTCTTAAACATAATACTTCATATTCCTTTTTAACATACTACTTCATATTCCTCTTAATCATACTACTTCATATTCCTCTTAAACATACTACTTCATATTCCTCTTACACAGACTACTTCATATTCCTCTTAAACATACTACTTCATATTCCTCTTAAACATACTACTTCATATTGCTCTTAATCATACTACTTCATATTCCTCTTAAACATACTACTTCATATTCCTCTTAAACAGACTACTTCTTATTCCTCTTAAACATACTACTTCATATTCCTCTTAAACATACTACTTCATATTCCTCTTAAACATAATGCTTCATATTCCTCTTAAACATTCTACTTCATATTCCTCTTAAACATACTACTTCATATTCCTGCTAAATATACTACTTCATATTCCTCTTAAACATACTACTTTATATTACTCTTAAATATACTTCTGCATATTGCTCTTAAATATACTACTTCATATTCCTCTTAACCATACTTATTCATATTCCTCTTAAACATAATACTTCATATTCCTCTTCAACATACTACTTCATATTCCTCTTACACATAATACTTCATATTCCTCTTAAACATTCTACTTCATATTCCTCTTAAACATACTACTTCATATTCTTCCTAAATATACTACTTCATATTCCTCTTAAACATACTACTTCATATTACTCTTAAATATACTTCTGCATATTCCTCTTAAATATACTACTTCATATTCCTCTTAAACATACTAGTTCATATTCCTGTTAAACATACTACTTCATATTCCTCTTCAACATACTACTTCATATTCCTCTTACACATACTACTTCATATTCCTCTTAAACATACTACTTCATATTCCTCTTAAACATACTACTTCATATTCCTCTTAAACATACTACTTTATATTCCTCTTAAACATACTACTTCATATTCCTGCTAAATATACTACTTCATATTCCTCTTAAACATACTACTTTTTATTACTCTTAAATATACTTCTGCATATTGCTCTTAAATATACTACTTCATATTCCTCTTAAATATACTACTGCATATTCCCCTTAAACATTATACTTCATATTCCTCTTAAACATTCTACTTCATATTCCTCTTAAACATACTACTTCATATTCCTCCTAAATATACTACTTCATGTTCCTCTTAAATATACTACTTCATATTCTTCTTAAACATACTACTTCATATTCCTTTTTAACATACTACTTCATATTCCTCTTAATCATACTACTTCATATTCCTCTTAAACATACTACTTCATATTCCTCTTAAACAGACTACGTCATATTCCTCTTAAACATACTACTTCATATTCCTCATAAACATACTACTTCATATTCCTCTTAAACATAATACTTTATATTCCTCTTAAACATTCTACTTCATTATCCTCCTAAGCATACTACTTCATATTCCTGCTAAATATACTACTTCATATTCCTCTTAAACATACTACTTTATATTACGCTTAAATATACTTCTGCATATTGCTCTTAAATATACTACTTCATATTCCTCTTAAACATACTACTTCATATTCCTCTTAAACATTCTACTTCATATTTCTCTTAAACATACTACTTCATATGCCTCCTAAATATACTACTTCATATTCCTCTTAAACATACTACTTCATATTACTCTTAAATATACTTCTGCATATTCCTCTTAAATATACTACTTCATATTCCTCTTAAACATACTACTTCATATTCCTCTTAAACATACTACTTCATATTTCTCTTCAACATACTACTTCATATTCCTCTTACACATACTACTTCATATTCCTCTTAAACATACTACTTCATATTCCTTTTAAACATACAACTTCATATTCCTCTTAAACATACTACTTCATATTCCTCTTAAACATACTACTACATATTCCTCTTAAACATACTACTTCATATTCCTCTTAAACATACTACTTTATATTCCTCTTAAACATACTACTTCATATTCCTCTTAAACACACTACTTTATATTCCTCTTAAACATACTACTTCATATTAATCTGAAACATACTACTTCATATTGCTCTTAAACATACTACTTCATATTCCTCTTCAATATACTACTTCATATTCCACTTAAACATACTACTTTATATTCCTCTTAAACATACTACTTCATATTCCTCTTAAACATACTACTTCATATTCCTCTTAAACATACTACTTCATATTCCTATTAAACATACTATTTCATATTCCTCTTAAACATACTACTTCATATTCCTCGTAAACATACTACTTTATATTCCTCTTAAATATACTACTTCATATTCCTCTTAAATATACTACTGCATATTCCTCTTAAACATACTACTTCATATTCCTCTTAAACATACTACTTCATATTCCTCTTAAACATAATACTTCATATTCCTCTTATACATTCTACTTCATTTTCCTCTTAAACATACTATTTCATATTCCTCCTAAATATACTACTTCATATTCCTCTTAAGCATACTACTTCATATTCCTCTTAAACAAACTACTTCGTATTCCTCTTAAACATACTACTTCATATTCCTCTTAAACATACTACTTTATATTCCTCTTAAATATACTACTTCATATTCATCTTAAATATACTACTGCATATTCCTCTTAAACATACTACTTCATATTCCTCTTAAACATACTACTTCATATTCCTCTTAAACATAATAATTCATATTCCTCTTATACATTCTACTTCATTTTCCTCTTAAACATACTACTTCATATTTCTCCTAAATATACTACTTCATATTCCTCTTACACATACTACTTCATATTCCTCTTAAACATACTACTTCATATTCTTCTTAAACATACTACTTCATATTCCTCTTAAACATACTACTTCATATTCCTCTTAAACATACTACTTCATATTCCTCTTAAACATACTACTTCATATTCCTCTTAAACATTCTACTTCATATTCCTGCTAAATATACTACTTCATATTCCTCTTACACATACTACTTTTTATTATTCTTAAATATACTTCTGCATATTGCTCGTAAATATACTACTTCATATTACTCGTAAATATACTACTGCATATTCCCCTTAAATATTATGCTTCATATTCCTCTTAGACATTCTACTTCATATTCCTCTTAAACATACTACTTCATATTCCTCCTAAATATACTACTTTATATTCCTCTTAAATATACTACTTCATATTCTTCTTAAACATACTACTTCATATTCCTCTTAAACATACTACTTCATATTCTTCTTAAACATACTACTTCATATTCCTCTTAAACATACTACTTCATATTCCTCTTAAACATACTACTTCATATTCCTCTTAAACATACTACTTCATATTCCTCTTAAACATTCTACTTCATATTCCTGCTAAATATACTACTTCATATTCCTCTTAAACATACTACTTTATATTATTCTTAAATATACTTCTGGATATTGCTCGTAAATATATCACTTCATATTCCTCGTATATATACTACTGCATATTCCCCTTAAATATTATGCTTCATATTCCTCTTACACATTCTACTTCATATACCTCTTAAACATACTACTTCATATTCCTCCTAAATATACTACTTTATATTCCTCTTAAATATACTACTTCATATTCTTCTGAAACATACTACTTCATATTCCTTTTTAACATACTACTTCATATTCTTCTTAATCATACTACTTCATATTCCTCTTAAACATACTACTTCATATTTCTCTTAAACAAACTTCTTCATATTCCTCTTAAACATACTACTTCATATTCGTCTTAAACATACTACTTCATATTCTTTAAAACATAATACTTTATATTTCTCTTAAGCATTCTACTTTATATTCCTCTTAAACATACTACTTCATATTCCTGCTAAATATACTACTTCATATTCCTCTTAAACATACTACTTTATAATACGCTTAAATATACTTCTACATATTGCTCTTAAATATACTACTTCATATTCCTCTTCAACATACTAATTCATATTCCTCTTAAACATACTACTTCATATTCCTCTTAAACATACTACTTCATATTCCTCTTAAACATACTACTTCATATTCCTCTTAAACATACTATTTCATATTCCTTTAAAACATACTACTTTAGATTACTCTTAAACATACTACTTCATATTCCTCTTAAACATACTACTTCATGTTCCTCTTAAACATACTACTTCATATTCCTCTTATACATACTACTTCATATTGCTCTTAAACTTACTACTTCATATTCCTCTTAAACATACTATTTCATATTCCTCTTAAACATACTACTTCATATTCCTCTTAAACATACTACTTCATGTTCCTCTTAAACATACTACTTCATATTCCTCTTAAATATAATACTTCATATTCCTCTTAAACATACTACTTCATGTTCCTCTTAAACATACTACTTCATATTCCTCTTAAATATAATACTTCATATTCCTCTTAAACATACTACTTCATATTCCTCTTAAACATACTACTTCATATTCCTCTAAAACATACTACTTCATATTCCTCTTCAACATACTACTTCATATTCCTCTTAAACATACTACTTTATATTCCTCTAAAACATACTACTTCATATTCCTCTTCAACATACTACTTCATATTCCTCTTCAATATAATACTGCATATTCCTTTTAAACATACTACTTCATATGCCTCTTAAACATACTACTTCATATTCCTCTTAAACATACTACTTCATATTCCTCTTAAACATACAACTTCATATTCCTCTTAAACATACTATTTCATATTCCTCTTAAACATACTACTTCATACTCCTCTTAAACATACTACTTTATATTCCTCTTAAATATACTACTTCATATTCCTCTTAAATATACTACTGCATATTCCTCTTAAACATACTACTTCATATTCCTTTTTAACATACTACTTCATATTCCTCTTAATCATACTACTTCATATTCCTCTTAAACATACTACTTCATATTTCTCTTAAACAAACTTCTTCATATTCCTCTTAAACATACTACTGCATATTCCTCTTAAACATACTACTTCATATTCCTCTTAAACATAATACTTTATATTCCTCTTAAACATTCTACTTTATATTCCTCTTAAACATACTACTTCATATTCCTGCTAAATATACTACTTCATATTCCTCTTAAACATACTACTTTATATTACGCTTAAATATACTTCTGCATATTGCTCTTAAATATACTACTTCATATTCCTCTTCAACATACTAATTCATATTCCTCTTAAACATACTACTTCATATTCCTCTTAAACATACTATTTCATATTCCTTTAAAACATACTACTTCAGATTACTCTTAAACATACTACTTCATATTCTTCCTAAATATACTACTTCATATTCCTCTTAAACATACTACTTCATATTACTCTTAAATATACTTCTGCATATTCCTCTTAAATATACTACTTCATATTCCTCTTAAACATACTAGTTCATATTCCTCTTAAACATACTACTTCATATTCCTCTTCAACATACTACTTCATATTCCTCTTACACATACTACTTCATATTCCTCTTAAACATACTACTTCATATTCCTCTTAAACATACTACTTCATATTCCTCTTAATCATACTACTTCATATTCCTCTTAAACATACTACTTCATATTCCTCTTAAACATACTACTTCATATTCCTCTTAAATATACTACTTCATATTCCTCTTAAATATACTACTTTATATTCCTCTTAAATATACTACTTCATATTCCTCTTAAATATACTACTGCATATTCCCCTTAAACATTATACTTCATATTCCTCTTAAACATTCTACTTCATATTCCTCTTAAACATACTACTTCATATTCCTGCTAAATATACTACTTCATATTCCTCTTAAACATACTACTTTTTATTACTCTTAAATATACTTCTGCATATTGCTCTTAAATATACTACTTCATATTCCTCTTAAATATACTACTGCATATTCCCCTTAAACATTATACTTCATATTCCTCTTAAACATTCTACTTCATATTCCTCTTAAACATACTACTTCATATTCCTCCTAAATATACTACTTCATGTTCCTCTTAAATATACTACTTCATATTCTTCTTAAACATACTACTTCATATTCCTTTTTAACATACTACTTCATATTCCTCTTAATCATACTACTTCATATTCCTCTTAAACATACTACTTCATATTCCTCTTAAACAGACTACGTCATATTCCTCTTAAACATACTACTTCATATTCCTCATAAACATACTACTTCATATTCCTCTTAAACATAATACTTTATATTCCTCTTAAACATTCTACTTCATTATCCTCTTAAGCATACTACTTCATATTCCTGCTAAATATACTACTTCATATTCCTCTTAAACATACTACTTTATATTACGCTTAAATATACTTCTGCATATTGCTCTTAAATATACTACTTCATATTCCTCTTAAACATACTACTTCATATTCCTCTTAAACATTCTACTGCATATTCCTCTTAAACATACTACTTCATATGCCTCCTAAATATACTACTTCATATTCCTCTTAAACATACTACTTCATATTACTCTTAAATATACTTCTGCATATTCCTCTTAAATATACTACTTCATATTCCTCTTAAACATACTACTTCATATTCCTCTTAAACATACTACTTCATATTCCTCTTCAACATACTACTTCATATTCCTCTTACACATACTACTTCATATTCCTCTTAAACATACTACTTCATATTCCTTTTAAACATACTACTTCATATTCCTCTTAAACATACTACTTCATATTCCTCTTAAACATACTACTACATATTCCTCTTAAACATACTACTTCATATTCCTCTTAAACATACTACTTTATATTCCTCTTAAACATACTACTTCATATTCCTCTTAAACACACTACTTTATATTCCTCTTAAACATACTACTTCATATTAATCTGAAACATACTACTTCATATTGCTCTTAAACATACTACTTCATATTCCTCTTGAATATACTACTTCATATTCCACTTAAACATACTACTTTATATTCCTCTTAAACATACTACTTCATATTCCTCTTAAACATACTACTTCATATTCCTCTTAAACATACTACTTCATATTCCTATTAAACATACTATTTCATATTCCTCTTAAACATACTACTTCATATTCCTCGTAAACATACTACTTTATATTCCTCTTAAATATACTACTTCATATTCCTCTTAAATATACTACTGCATATTCCTCTTAAACATACTACTTCATATTCCTCTTAAACATACTACTTCATATTCCTCTTAAACATAATACTTCATATTCCTCTTATACATTCTACTTCATTTTCCTCTTAAACATACTATTTCATATTCCTCCTAAATATACTACTTCATATTCCTCTTAAGCATACTACTTCATATTCCTCTTAAACAAACTACTTCGTATTCCTCTTAAACATACTACTTCATATTCCTCTTAAACATACTACTTTATATTCCTCTTAAATATACTACTTCATATTCATCTTAAATATACTACTGCATATTCCTCTTAAACATACTACTTCATATTCCTCTTAAACATACTACTTCATATTCCTCTTAAACATAATAATTCATATTCCTCTTATACATTCTACTTCATTTTCCTCTTAAACATACTACTTCATATTCCTCCTAAATATACTACTTCATATTCCTCTTACACATACTACTTCATATTCCTCTTAAACATACTACTTCATATTTTTCTTAAACATACTACTTCATATTCCTCTTAAACATACTACTTCATATTCCTCTTAAACATAGTACTTCATATTCCTCTTAAACATACTACTTCATATTCCTCTTAAACATTCTACTTCATATTCCTGCTAAATATACTACTTCATATTCCTCTTACACATACTACTTTATATTATTTTTAAATATACTTCTGCATATTGCTCGTAAATATACTACTTCATATTACTCGTAAATATACTACTGCATATTCCCCTTAAATATTATGCTTCATATTCCTCTTAGACATTCTACTTCATATTCCTCTTAAACATACTACTTCATATTCCTCCTAAATATACTACTTTATATTCCTCTTAAATATACTACTTCATATTCTTCTTAAACATACTACTTCATATTCCTCTTAAACATACTACTTCATATTCTTCTTAAACATACTACTTCATATTCCTCTTAAACATACTACTTCATATTCCTCTTAAACATACTACTTCATATTCCTCTTAAACATACTACTTCATATTCCTCTTAAACATTCTACTTCATATTCCTGCTAAATATACTACTTCATATTCCTCTTAAACATACTACTTTATATTATTCTTGAATATACTTCTGGATATTGCTCGTAAATATATCACTTCATATTCCTCGTATATATACTACTGCATATTCCCCTTAAATATTATGCTTCATATTCCTCTTACACATTCTACTTCATATACCTCTTAAACATACTACTTCATATTCCTCCTAAATATACTACTTTATATTCCTCTTAAATATACTACTTCATATTCTTCTAAATCATACTACTTCATATTCCTTTTTAACATACTACTTCATATTCTTCTTAATCATACTACTTCATATTCCTCTTAAACATACTACTTCATATTTCTCTTAAACAAACTTCTTCATATTCCTCTTAAACATACTACTTCATATTCCTCTTAAACATACTACTTCATATTCCTTTTAAACATAATACTTTATATTTCTCTTAAGCATTCTACTTTATATTCCTCTTAAACATACTACTTCATATTCCTGCTAAATATACTACTTCATATTCCTCTTAAACATACTACTTTATATTACGCTTAAATATACTTCTACATATTGCTCTTAAATATACTACTTCATATTCCTCTTCAACATACTAATTCATATTCCTCTTAAACATACTACTTCATATTCCTCTTAAACATACTACTTCATATTCCTCTTAAACATACTACTTCATATTCCTCTTAAACATACTATTTCATATTCCTTTAAAACATACTACTTTAGATTACTCTTAAACATACTACTTCATATTCCTCTTAAACATACTACTTCATGTTCCTCTTAAACATACTACTTCATATTCCTCTTAAACATACTACTTCATATTGCTCTTAAACTTACTACTTCATATTCCTCTTAAACATACTATTTCATATTCCTCTTAAACAGACTACTTCATATTCCTCTTAAACATACTACTTCATGTTCCTCTTAAACATACTACTTCATATTCCTCTTAAATATAATACTTCATATTCCTCTTAAACATACTACTTCATATTCCTCTTAAACATACTACTTCATATTCCTCTAAAACATACTACTTCATATTCCTCTTCAACATACTACTTCATATTCCTCTTAAACATACTACTTTATATTCCTCTAAAACATACTACTTCATATTCCTCTTCAACATACTACTTCATATTCCTCTTCAATATAATACTTCATATTCCTTTTAAACATACTACTTCATATGCCTCTTAAACATACTACTTCATATTCCTCTTAAACATACTACTTCATATTCCTCTTAAACATTCAACTTCATATTCCTCTTAAACATACTATTTCATATTCCTCTTAAACATACTACTTCATATTCCTCTTAAACATACTACTTTATATTCCTCTTAAATATACTACTTCATATTCCTCTTAAATATACTACTGCATATTCCTCTTAAACATACTACTTCATATTCCTTTTTAACATACTACTTCATATTCCTCTTAATCATACTACTTCATATTCCTCTTAAACATACTACTTCATATTTCTCTTAAACAAACTTCTTCATATTCCTCTTAAACATACTACTGCATATTCCTCTTAAACATACTACTTCATATTCCTCTTAAACATAATACTTTATATTCCTCTTAAACATTCTACTTTATATTCCTCTTAGACATACTACTTCATATTCCTGCTAAATATACTACTTCATATTCCTCTTAAACATACTACTTTATATTACGCTTAAATATACTTCTGCATATTGCTCTTAAATATACTACTTCATATTCCTCTTCAACATACTAATTCATATTCCTCTTAAACATACTACTTCATATTCCTCTTAAACATACTACTTCATATTCCTCTTAAACATACTACTTCATATTCCTCTTAAACATACTATTTCATATTCCTTTAAAACATACTACTTCAGATTACTCTTAAACATACTACTTCATATTCCTCTTAAACGTACTACTTCGTATTCCTCTTAAACATACTACTTCATATTCCTCTTAAACATACTACTTCATATTGCTCTTAAACTTACTACTTCATATTCCTCTTAAACATACTATTTCATATTCCTCTTAAACATACTACTTCATATTCCTCTTAAACATACTACTTCATATTCCTCTTAAACATATTACATCACATTCCTCTTAAACATACTACCTCATATTCCTCTTAACATACTACTTCATATTACCCTAAAACATACTACTTCATATTCCTCTTAAATATACTACTTCATATTCCTCTTAAACATACTACTTCATATTCCTCTTAAACATACTACTTCATATTCCTTTAAACATACTATTTCACATTCCTCTTCAACATACTACTTCATATTCCTCTTAAACATACTACTTCATATTCCTCTAAAACATACTACTTCATATTCCTCTTCAACATACTACTTCATATTCCTCTTCAATATAATACTTCATATTCCTTTTAAACATACTACTTCATATGCCTCTTAAACATACTACTTCATATTCCTCTTAAACATACTACTTCATATTCCTCTTAAACATACTACTTCATATCCCTCTTAAATATACTACTTTATATTCCTCTTAAATATACTACTTCATATTCCTCTTAAATATACTACTGCATATTCCCCTTAAACATTCTACTTCATATTCTTCTTAAACATACTACTTCATATTCCTCCTAAATATACTACTTCATATTCTTCTTAAACATACTACTTCATATTCCTCTTAAACAGACTACTTCATATTCCTCTTAAACATACTACTTCATATTCCTCCTAAATATACTACTTCTTATTCCTCTTAAACATACTACTTCATATTACTCATAAATATATTTCTGCATATTCCTCTTAAATATACTACTGCATATTCCTCTTAATCATACTACTTCATATTCCTCTTAAACATACAACTTCATATTCCTCTTAAACATACTACTTCATATTCCTCTTAAACATACTACTTCATATTCCTCTTAAATATACTACTTTATATTCCTCTTAAATATACTACTTCATATTCCTCTTAAATATATTACTGCATATTCCCCTTAAACATTGTTCTTCATATTCCTCTTAAATATTCTACTTCATATTCTTCTTAAACATACTACTTCATATTCCTCCTAAATATACTACTTCATATTCTTCTTAAACATACTACTTCATATTCCTCTTAAACATACTACTTCGTATTCCTCTTAAACATAATACTTCATATTCCTCTTAAACATTCTACTTCATATTCCTCTTAAACATACTACTTCATATTCCAGCTAAATATACTACTTCATATTCCTCTTAAACATACTACTTCATATTCTTCTTAAACATACTACTTCATATTCCTTTTTAACATACTACTTCATATTCCTCTTAATCATACTACTTCATATTCCTCTTAAACATACTACTTCATATTCCTCTTAAACAGACTACGTCATATTCCTCTTAAACATACTACTTCATATTCCTCATAAACATACTACTTCATATTCCTCTTAAACATAATACTTTATATTCCTCTTAAACATTCTACTTCATTATCCTCTTAAGCATACTACTTCATATTCCTCCTAAATATACTACTTCTTATTCCTCTTAAACATACTACTTCATATTACTCATAAATATATTTCTGCATATTCCTCTTAAATATACTACTGCATATTCCTCTTAATCATACTACTTCATATTCCTCTTAAACATACAACTTCATATTCCTCTTAAACATACAACTTCATATTCCTCTTAAACATACTACTTCATATTCCTCTTAAATATACTACTTTATATTCCTCTTAAATATACTACTTCATATTCCTCTTAAATATACTACTGCATATTCCTCTTAAACATACTACTTCATATTCCTTTTTAACATACTACTTCATATTCCTCTTAATCATACTACTTCATATTCCTCTTAAACATACTACTTCATATTTCTCTTAAACAAACTTCTTCATATTCCTCTTAAACATACTACTGCATATTCCTCTTAAACATACTACTTCATATTCCTCTTAAACATAATACTTTATATTCCTCTTAAACATTCTACTTTATATTCCTCTTAAACATACTACTTCATATTCCTGCTAAATATACTACTTCATATTCCTCTTAAACATACTACTTTATATTACGCTTAAATATACTTCTGCATATTGCTCTTAAATATACTACTTCATATTCCTCTTCAACATACTAATTCATATTCCTCTTAAACATACTACTTCATATTCCTCTTAAACATACTACTTCATATTCCTCTTAAACATACTACTTCATATTCCTCTTAAACATACTATTTCATATTCCTTTAAAACATACTACTTCAGATTACTCTTAAACATACTACTTCATATTCCTCTTAAACGTACTACTTCGTATTCCTCTTAAACATACTACTTCATATTCCTCTTAAACATACTACTTCATATTGCTCTTAAACTTACTACTTCATATTCCTCTTAAACAGACTATTTCATATTCCTCTTAAACATACTACTTCATATTCCTCTTAAACATACTACTTCATATTCCTCTTAAACATATTACATCACATTCCTCTTAAACATACTACCTCATATTCCTCTTAACATACTACTTCATATTACCCTAAAACATACTACTTCATATTCCTCTTAAATATACTACTTCATATTCCTCTTAAACATACTACTTCATATTCCTCTTAAACATACTACTTCATATTCCTTTAAACATACTATTTCACATTCCTCTTCAACATACTACTTCATATTCCTCTTAAACATACTACTTCATATTCCTCTAAAACATACTACTTCATATTCCTCTTCAACATACTACTTCATATTCCTCTTCAATATAATACTTCATATTCCTTTTAAACATACTACTTCATATGCCTCTTAAACATACTACTTCATATTCCTCTTAAACATACTACTTCATATTCCTCTTAAACATACTACTTCATATCCCTCTTAAATATACTACTTTATATTCCTCTTAAATATACTACTTCATATTCCTCTTAAATATACTACTGCATATTCCCCTTAAACATTCTACTTCATATTCTTCTTAAACATACTACTTCATATTCCTCCTAAATATACTACTTCATATTCTTCTTAAACATACTACTTCATATTCCTCTTAAACAGACTACTTCATATTCCTCTTAAACATACTACTTCATATTCCTCCTAAATATACTACTTCTTATTCCTCTTAAACATACTACTTCATATTACTCATAAATATATTTCTGCATATTCCTCTTAAATATACTACTGCATATTCCTCTTAATCATACTACTTCATATTCCTCTTAAACATACAACTTCATATTCCTCTTAAACATACTACTTCATATTCCTCTTAAACATACTACTTCATATTCCTCTTAAATATACTACTTTATATTCCTCTTAAATATACTACTTCATATTCCTCTTAAATATATTACTGCATATTCCCCTTAAACATTATTCTTCATATTCCTCTTAAATATTCTACTTCATATTCTTCTTAAACATACTACTTCATATTCCTCCTAAATATACTACTTCATATTCTTCTTAAACATACTACTTCATATTCCTCTTAAACATACTACTTCGTATTCCTCTTAAACATAATACTTCATATTCCTCTTAAACATTCTACTTCATATTCCTCTTAAACATACTACTTCATATTCCTGCTAAATATACTACTTCATATTCCTCTTAAACATACTACTTCATATTCTTCTTAAACATACTACTTCATATTCCTTTTTAACATACTACTTCATATTCCTCTTAATCATACTACTTCATATTCCTCTTAAACATACTACTTCATATTCCTCTTAAACAGACTACGTCATATTCCTCTTAAACATACTACTTCATATTCCTCATAAACATACTACTTCATATTCCTCTTAAACATAATACTTTATATTCCTCTTAAACATTCTACTTCATTATCCTCTTAAGCATACTACTTCATATTCCTGCTAAATATACTACTTCATATTCCTCTTAAACATACTACTTTATATTACGCTTAAATATACTTCTGCATATTGCTCTTAAATATACTACTTCATATTCCTCTTAAACATACTACTTCATATTCCTCTTAAACATTCTACTTCATATTCCTCTTAAACATACTACTTCATATGCCTCCTAAATATACTACTTCATATTCCTCTTAAACATACTACTTCATATTACTCTTAAATATACTTCTGCATATTCCTCTTAAATATACTACTTCATATTCCTCTTAAACATACTACTTCATATTCCTCTTAAACATACTACTTCATATTCCTCTTCAACATACTACTTCATATTCCTCTTACACATACTACTTCATATTCCTCTAAAACATACTACTTCATATTCCTTTTAAACATACTACTTCATATTCCTCTTAAACATACTACTTCATATTCCTCTTAAACATACTACTACATATTCCTCTTAAACATACTACTTCATGTTCCTCTTAAACATACTACTTTATATTCCTCTTAAACATACTACTTCATATTCCTCTTAAACACACTACTTTATATTCCTCTTAAACATACTACTTCATATTAATCTGAAACATACTACTTCATATTGCTCTTAAACATACTACTTCATATTCCTCTTCAATATACTACTTCATATTCCACTTAAACATACTACTTTATATTCCTCTTAAACATACTACTTCATATTCCTCTTAAACATACTACTTCATATTCCTCTTAAACATACTACTTCATATTCCTATTAAACATACTATTTCATATTCCTCTTAAACATACTACTTCATATTCCTCGTAAACATACTACTTTATATTCCTCTTAAATATACTACTTCATATTCCTCTTAAATATACTACTGCATATTCCTCTTAAACATACTACTTCATATTCCTCTTAAACATACTACTTCATATTCCTCTTAAACATAATACTTCATATTCCTCTTATACATTCTACTTCATTTTCCTCTTAAACATACTATTTCATATTCCTCCTAAATATACTACTTCATATTCCTCTTAAGCATACTACTTCATATTCCTCTTAAACAAACTACTTCGTATTCCTCTTAAACATACTACTTCATATTCCTCTTAAACATACTACTTTATATTCCTCTTAAATATACTACTTCATATTCATCTTAAATATACTACTGCATATTCCTCTTAAACATACTACTTCATATTCCTCTTAAACATACTACTTCATATTCCTCTTAAACATAATAAATCATATTCCTCTTATACATTCTACTTCATTTTCCTCTTAAACATACTACTTCATATTCCTCCTAAATATACTACTTCATATTCCTCTTACACATACTACTTCATATTCCTCTTAAACATACTACTTCATATTCTTCTTAAACATACTACTTCATATTCCTCTTAAACATACTACTTCATATTCCTCTTAAACATACTACTTCATATTCCTCTTAAACATACTACTTCATATTCCTCTTAAACATTCTACTTCATATTCCTGCTAAATATACTACTTCATATTCCTCTTACACATACTACTTTATATTATTCTTAAATATACTTCTGCATATTGCTCGTAAATATACTACTTCATATTACTCGTAAATATACTACTGCATATTCCCCTTAAATATTATGCTTCATATTCCTCTTAGACATTCTACTTCATATTCCTCTTAAACATACTACTTCATATTCCTCCTAAATATACTACTTTATATTCCTCTTAAATATACTACTTCATATTCTTCTTAAACATACTACTTCATATTCCACTTAAACATACTACTTCATATTCTTCTTAAACATACTACTTCATATTCCTCTTAAACATACTACTTCATATTCCTCTTAAACATACTACTTCATATTCCTCTTAAACATACTACTTCATATTCCTCTTAAACATTCTACTTCATATTCCTGCTAAATATACTACTTCATATTCCTCTTAAACATACTACTTTATATTATTCTTAAATATACTTCTGGATATTGCTCGTAAATATATCACTTCATATTCCTTGTATATATACTACTGCATATTCCCCTTAAATATTATGCTTCATATTCCTCTTACACATTCTACTTCATATACCTCTTAAACATACTACTTCATATTCCTCCTAAATATACTACTTTATATTCCTCTTAAATATACTACTTCATATTCTTCTTAAACATACTACTTCATATTCCTTTTTAACATACTACTTCATATTCTTCTTAATCATACTACTTCATATTCCTCTTAAACATACTACTTCATATTTCTCTTAAACAAACTTCTTCATATTCCTCTTAAACATACTACTTCATATTCCTCTTAAACATACTACTTCATATTCCTTTTAAACATAATACTTTATATTTCTCTTAAGCATTCTACTTTATATTCCTCTTAAACATACTACTTCATATTCCCGCTAAATATACTACTTCATATTCCTTTTAAACATATTGCTTTATATTACGCTTAAATATACTTCTACATATTGCTCTTAAATATACTACTTCATATTCCTCTTCAACATACTAATTCATATTCCTCTTAAACATACTACTTCATATTCCTCTTAAACATACTACTTCATATTCCTCTTAAACATACTACTTCATATTCCTCTTAAACATACTATTTCATATTCCTTTAAAACATACTACTTTAGATTACTCTTAAACATACTACTTCATATTCCTCTTAAACATACTACTTCATGTTCCTCTTAAACATACTACTTCATATTCCTCTTAAACATACTACTTCATATTGCTCTTAAACTTACTACTTCATATTCCTCTTAAACATACTATTTCATATTCCTCTTAAACATACTACTTCATATTCTTCTTAAACATACTACTTCATGTTCCTCTTAAACATACTACTTCATATTCCTCTTAAATATACTACTTCAAATTCCTCTTAAACATACTACTTCATATTCCTCTTAAACATACTACTTCATATTCCTCTAAAACATACTACTTCATATTCCTCTTCAACATACTACTTCATATTCCTCTTAAACATACTACTTTATACTCCTCTAAAACATACTACTTCATATTCCTCTTCAACATACTACTTCATATTCCTCTTCAATATAATACTTCATATTCCTTTTAAACATACTACTTCATATGCCTCTTAAACATACTACTTCATATTCCTCTTAAACATACTACTTCATATTCCTCTTAAACATACAACTTCATATTCCTCTTAAACATACTACTTCATATTCCTCTTAAACATACTACTTCATATTTCTCTTAAACAAACTTCTTCATATTCCTCTTAAACATACTACTGCATATTCCTCTTAAACATACTACTTCATATTCCTCTTAAACATAATTCTTTATATTCCTCTTAAACATTCTACTTTATATTCCTCTTAAACATACTACTTCATATTCCTGCTAAATATACTACTTCATATTCCTCTTAAACATACTACTTTATATTATGCTTAAATATACTTCTGCATATTGCTCTTAAATATACTACTTCATATTCCTCTTCAACATACTAATTCATATTCCTCTTAAACATACTACTTCATATTCCTCTTAAACATACTACTTCATATTCCTCTTAAACATACTACTTCATATTCCTCTTAAACATACTATTTCATATTCCTTTAAAACATACTACTTCAGATTACTCTTAAACATACTACTTCATATTCCTCTTAAACATACTACTTCGTATTCCTCTTAAACATACTACTTCATATTCCTCTTAAACATACTACTTCATATTGCTCTTAAACTTACTACTTCATATTCCTCTTAAACATACTATTTCATATTCCTCTTAAACATACTACTTCATATTCCTCTTAAACATACTACTTCATATTCCTCTTAAACATATTACATCACATTCCTCTTAAACATACTACCTCTTATTCCTCTTAACATACTACTTCATATTACCCTAAAACATACTACTTCATATTCCTCTTAAATATACTACTTCATATTCCTCTTAAACATACTACTTCATATTCCTCTTAAACATACTACTTCATATTCCTTTAAACATACTATTTCACATTCCTCTTCAACATACTACTTCATATTCCTCTTAAACATACTACTTCATATTCCTCTAAAACATACTACTTCATATTCCTCTTCAACATACTACTTCATATTCCTCTTCAATATAATACTTCATATTCCTTTTAAACATACTACTTCATATGCCTCTTAAACATACTACTTCATATTCCTCTTAAACATACTACTTCATATTCCTCTTAAACATACTACTTCATATCCCTCTTAAATATACTACTTTATATTCCTCTTAAATATTCTACTTCATATTCTTCTTAAACATACTACTTCATATTCCTCCTAAATATACTACTTCATATTCTTCTTAAACATACTACTTCATATTCCTCTTAAACATACTACTTCATATTCCTCTTAAACATAATACTTCATATTCCTCTTAAACATTCTACTTCATATTCCTCTTAAACATACTACTTCATATTCCTGCTAAATATACTACTTCATATTCCTCTTAAACATACTACTTCATATTCCTATTAAACATACTAATTCATATTCCTCTTAAACATACTACTTCATATTCCTCTTAAACATACTACTTCATATTCCTCTTAAACATACTACTTCATATTCCTGCTAAATATACTACTTCATATTCCTCTTAAACATACTACTTTATATTACTCTTAAATATACTTCTGCATATTGCTCTTAAATATACTACTTCATATTCCTCTTGAATATACTACTGCATATTCCCCTTAAACATACTACTTCATATTCCTCTTAAACATATTACATCACATTCCTCTTAAACATACTACCTCTTATTCCTCTTAACATACTACTTCATATTACCCTAAAACATACTACTTCATATTCCTCTTAAATATACTACTTCATATTCCTCTTAAACATACTACTTCATATTCCTCTTAAACATACTACTTCATATTCCTTTAAACATACTATTTCACATTCCTCTTCAACATACAACTTCATATTCCTCTTAAACATACTACTTCATATTCCTCTAAAACATACTACTTCATATTCCTCTTCAACATACTACTTCATATTCCTCTTCAATATAATACTTCATATTCCTTTTAAACATACTACTTCATATGCCTCTTAAACATACTACTTTATATTACTCTTAAATATACTTCTGCATATTCCTCTTAAACATACTACTTCATATCCCTCTTAAATATACTACTTTATATTCCTCTTAAATATTCTACTTCATATTCTTCTTAAACATACTACTTCATATTCCTCCTAAATATACTACTTCATATTCTTCTTAAACATACTACTTCATATTCCTCTTAAACATACTACTTCATATTCCTCTTAAACATAATACTTCATATTCCTCTTATACATTCTACTTCATTTTCCTCTTAAACATACTATTTCATATTCCTCCTAAATATACTACTTCATATTCCTCTTAAGCATACTACTTCATATTCCTCTTAAACAAACTACTTCGTATTCCTCTTAAACATACTACTTCATATTCCTCTTAAACATACTACTTTATATTCCTCTTAAATATACTACTTCATATTCATCTTAAATATACTACTGCATATTCCTCTTAAACATACTACTTCATATTCCTCTTAAACATACTACTTCATATTCCTCTTAAACATAATAATTCATATTCCTCTTATACATTCTACTTCATTTTCCTCTTAAACATACTACTTCATATTCCTCCTAAATATACTACTTCATATTCCTCTTACACATACTACTTCATATTCCTCTTAAACATACTACTTCATATTCTTCTTAAACATACTACTTCATATTCCTCTTAAACATACTACTTCATATTCCTCTTAAACATACTACTTCATATTCCTCTTAAACATACTACTTCATATTCCTCTTAAACATTCTACTTCATATTCCTGCTAAATATACTACTTCATATTCCTCTTACACATACTACTTTATATTATTCTTAAATATACTTCTGCATATTGCTCGTAAATATAGTACTTCATATTACTCGTAAATATACTACTGCATATTCCCCTTAAATATTATGCTTCATATTCCTCTTAGACATTCTACTTCATATTCCTCTTAAACATACTACTTCATATTCCTCCTAAATATACTACTTTATATTCCTCTTAAATATACTACTTCATATTCTTCTTAAACATACTACTTCATATTCCTCTTAAACATACTACTTCATATTCTTCTTAAACATACTACTTCATATTCCTCTTAAACATACTACTTCATATTCCTCTTAAACATACTACTTCATATTCCTCTTAAACATACTACTTCATATTCCTCTTAAACATTCTACTTCATATTCCTGCTAAATATACTACTTCATATTCCTCTTAAACATACTACTTTATATTATTCTTAAATATACTTCTGGATATTGCTCGTAAATATATCACTTCATATTCCTCGTATATATACTACTGCATATTCCCCTTAAATATTATGCTTCATATTCCTCTTACACATTCTACTTCATATACCTCTTAAACATACTACTTCATATTCCTCCTAAATATACTACTTTATATTCCTCTTAAATATACTACTTCATATTCTTCTTAAACATACTACTTCATATTCCTTTTTAACATACTACTTCATATTCTTCTTAATCATACTACTTCATATTCCTCTTAAACATACTACTTCATATTTCTCTTAAACAAACTTCTTCATATTCCTCTTAAACATACTACTTCATATTCCTCTTAAACATACTACTTCATATTCCTTTTAAACATAATACTTTATATTTCTCTTAAGCATTCTACTTTATATTCCTCTTAAACATACTACTTCATATTCCCGCTAAATATACTACTTCATATTCCTCTTAAACATATTGCTTTATATTACGCTTAAATATACTTCTACATATTGCTCTTAAATATACTACTTCATATTCCTCTTCAACATACTAATTCATATTCCTCTTAAACATACTACTTCATATTCCTCTTAAACATACTACTTCATATTCCTCTTAAACATACTACTTCATATTCCTCTTAAACATACTATTTCATATTCCTTTAAAACATACTACTTTAGATTACTCTTAAACATACTACTTCATATTCCTCTTAAACATACTACTTCATGTTCCTCTTAAACATACTACTTCATATTCCTCTTAAACATACTACTTCATATTGCTCTTAAACTTACTACTTCATATTCCTCTTAAACATACTATTTCATATTCCTCTTAAACATACTACTTCATATTCTTCTTAAACATACTACTTCATGTTCCTCTTAAACATACTACTTCATATTCCTCTTAAATATACTACTTCAAATTCCTCTTAAACATACTACTTCATATTCCTCTTAAACATACTACTTCATATTCCTCTAAAACATACTACTTCATATTCCTCTTCAACATACTACTTCATATTCCTCTTAAACATACTACTTTATATTCCTCTAAAACATACTACTTCATATTCCTCTTCAACATACTACTTCATATTCCTCTTCAATATAATACTTCATATTCCTTTTAAACATACTACTTCATATGCCTCTTAAACATACTACTTCATATTCCTCTTAAACATACTACTTCATATTCCTCTTAAACATACAACTTCATATTCCTCTTAAACATACTACTTCATATTCCTCTTAAACATACTACTTCATATTTCTCTTAAACAAACTTCTTCATATTCCTCTTAAACATACTACTGCATATTCCTCTTAAACATACTACTTCATATTCCTCTTAAACATAATTCTTTATATTCCTCTTAAACATTCTACTTTATATTCCTCTTAAACATACTACTTCATAATCCTGCTAAATATACTACTTCATATTCCTCTTAAACATACTACTTTATATTATGCTTAAATATACTTCTGCATATTGCTCTTAAATATACTACTTCATATTCCTCTTCAACATACTAATTCATATTCCTCTTAAACATACTACTTCATATTCCTCTTAAACATACTACTTCATATTCCTCTTAAACATACTACTTCATATTCTTCTTAAACATACTATTTCATATTCCTTTAAAACATACTACTTCAGATTACTCTTAAACATACTACTTCATATTCCTCTTAAACATACTACTTCGTATTCCTCTTAAACATACTACTTCTTATTCCTCTTAAACATACTACTTCATATTGCTCTTAAACTTACTACTTCATATTCCTCTTAAACATACTATTTCATATTCCTCTTAAACATACTACTTCATATTCCTCTTAAACATACTACTTCATATTCCTCTTAAACATATTACATCACATTCCTCTTAAACATACTACCTCTTATTCCTCTTAACATACTACTTCATATTACCCTAAAACATACTACTTCATATTCCTCTTAAATATACTACTTCATATTCCTCTTAAACATACTACTTCATATTCCTCTTAAACATACTACTTCATATTCCTTTAAACATACTATTTCACATTCCTCTTCAACATACTACTTCATATTCCTCTTAAACATACTACTTCATATTCCTCTAAAACATACTACTTCATATTCCTCTTCAACATACTACTTCATATTCCTCTTCAATATAATACTTCATATTCCTTTTAAACATACTACTTCATATGCCTCTTAAACATACTACTTCATATTCCTCTTAAACATACTACTTCATATTCCTCTTAAACATACTACTTCATATCCCTCTTAAATATACTACTTTATATTCCTCTTAAATATTCTACTTCATATTCTTCTTAAACATACTACTTCATATTCCTCCTAAATATACTACTTCATATTCTTCTTAAACATACTATTTCATATTCCTCTTAAACATACTACTTCATATTCCTCTTAAACATAATACTTCATATTCCTCTTAAACATTCTACTTCATATTCCTCTTAAACATACTACTTCATATTCCTGCTAAATATACTACTTCATATTCCTCTTAAACATACTACTTCATATTCCTATTAAACATACTAATTCATATTCCTCTTAAACATACTACTTCATATTCCTCTTAAACATACTACTTCATATTCCTCTTAAACATACTACTTCATATTCCTGCTAAATATACTACTTCATATTCCTCTTAAACATACTACTTTATATTACTCTTAAATATACTTCTGCATATTGCTCTTAAATATACTACTTCATATTCCTCTTGAATATACTACTGCATATTCCCCTTAAACATTATACTTCATATTCCTCTTAAACATTCTACTTCATATTCTTCTTAAACATAAAACTTCATATTCCTTTTTAACATACTACTTCATATTCCTCTTAATCATACTACTTCATATTCCTCTTAAACATACTACTTCATATTCCTCTTAAACAGACTACTTCATATTCCTCTTAAACATACTACTTCATATTCCTCTTAAACATACTACTTCATATTCCTCTTAAACATAATACTTCATATTCCTCTTAAACATACTACTTCATATTCCTCTTAAACATATTACTTCATATTCCTCTTAAACATATTACATCATATTCCTCTTAAACATACTACCTCATATTCCTCTTAACATACTACTTCATATTACTCTAAAACATACTACTTCATATTCCTCTTAAATATACTACTTCATATTCCACTTGAACATACTACTTCATATTCCTCTAAAACATACTACTTCATATTCCTCTAAAACATACTACTCCATATTCCTCTTCAACATACTACTTCATATTCCTCTTAAACATACTACTTCATATTCCTCTAAAACATACTACTTCATATTCCTCTTCAATATAATACTTCATATTCCTTTTAAACATACTACTTCATATTCCTCTTAAACATACTACTTTATATTCCTCTTAAACATTCTACTTTATATTCCTCTTAAACATACTACTTCATATTCCTGCTAAATATACTACTTCATATTCCTCTTAAACATACTACTTTATATTATGCTTAAATATACTTCTGCATATTGCTCTTAAATATACTACTTCATATTCCTCTTCAACATACTAATTCATATTCCTCTTAAACATACTACTTCATATTCCTCTTAAACATACTACTTCATATTCCTCTTAAACATACTACTTCATATTCCTCTTAAACATACTATTTCATATTCCTTTAAAACATACTACTTCAGATTACTCTTAAACATACTACTTCATATTCCTCTTAAACATACTACTTCGTATTCCTCTTAAACATACTACTTCATATTCCTCTTAAACATACTACTTCATATTGCTCTTAAACTTACTACTTCATATTCCTCTTAAACATACTATTTCATATTCCTCTTAAACATACTACTTCATATTCCTCTTAAACATACTACTTCATATTCCTCTTAAACATATTACATCACATTCCTCTTAAACATACTACCTCATATTCCTCTTAACATACTACTTCATATTACCCTAAAACATACTACTTCATTATCCTCTTAAATATACTACTTCATATTCCTCTTAAACATACTACTTCATATTCCTCTTAAACATATTACTTCATATTCCTTTAAACATACTATTTCACATTCCTCTTCAACATACTACTTCATATTCCTCTTAAACATACTACTTCATATTCCTCTAAAACATACTACTTCATATTCCTCTTCAACATACTACTTCATATTCCTCTTCAATATAATACTTCATATTCCTTTTAAACATACTACTTCATATGCCTCTTAAACATACTACTTCATATTCCTCTTAAACATACTACTTCATATTCCTCTTAAACATACTACTTCATATCCCTCTTAAATATACTACTTTATATTCCTCTTAAATATACTACTTCATATTCCTCTTAAATATACTACTGCATATTCCCCTTAAACATTCTACTTCATATTCTTCTTAAACATACTACTTCATATTCCTCCTAAATATACTACTTCATATTCCTCTTAAATATACTACTTCATATTCTTCTTAAACATACTACTTCATATTCCTCTTAAACATACTACTTCATATTCCTCTTAAACATACTACTTCATATTCCTCTTAAACATACTATTTCATATTCCTTTAAAACATACTACTTCAGATTACTCTTAAACATACTACTTCATATTCCTCTTAAACATACTACTTCGTATTCCTCTTAAACATACTACTTCATATTCCTCTTAAACATACTACTTCATATTGCTCTTAAACTTACTACTTCATATTCCTCTTAAACATACTATTTCATATTCCTCTTAAACATACTACTTCATATTCCTCTTAAACATACTACTTCATATTCCTCTTAAACATATTACATCACATTCCTCTTAAACATACTACCTCATATTCCTCTTAACATACTACTTCATATTACCCTAAAACATACTACTTCATATTCCTCTTAAATATACTACTTCATATTCCTCTTAAACATACTACTTCATATTCCTCTTAAACATACTACTTCATATTCCTTTAAACATACTATTTCACATTCCTCTTCAACATACTACTTCATATTCCTCTTAAACATACTACTTCATATTCCTCTAAAACATACTACTTCATATTCCTCTTCAACATACTACTTCATATTCCTCTTAAACATACTACTTCATATTCCTCTTAAACATACTACTTCATATCCCTCTTAAATATACTACTTTATATTCCTCTTAAATATACTACTTCATATTCCTCTTAAATATACGACTGCATATTCCCCTTAAACACTATACTTCATATTCCTCTTAAACATTCTACTTCATATTCCTCTTAAACATACTACTTCATATTCCTCCTAAATATACTACTTCATATTCCTCTTAAATTTACTACTTCATATTACTCATAAATATACTTCTGCATATTCCTCTTAAATATAATACTGCATATTCCTCTTAAATTTACTACTTCATATTACTCATAAATATACTTCTGCATATTCCTCTTAAATATAATACTGCATATTCCTCTTAATCATACTACTTCATATTCCTCTTAAACATACTACTTCATATTTCTCTTAAACATACTACTTCATATTCCTCTTAAACATACTGCTTCATATTCCTCTTAAATATACTACTTTATATTCCTCTTAAATATACTACTTCATATTCCTCTTAAATATTCTACTGCATATTCCCCTTAAACATTTTTCTTCATATTCCTCTTAAACATTCTACTTCATATTCCTCTTAAACATACTACTTCATATTCCTCCTAAATATACTACTTCATATTCCTCTTAAATATACTACTTCATATTCTTCTTAAACATACTACTTCATATTCCTTTTAAACATACTACTTCATATTGCTCTTAATCATACTACTTCATATTCCTCTTAAACATACTACTTCATATTCCTCTTAAACAGACTACTTCATATTCCTCTTAAACATACTACTTCATATTCCTCTTAAACATACTACTTCATATTCCTCTTAAACATAATACTTCATATTCCTCTTAAACATTCTACTTCATATTCCTCTTAAACATACTACTTCATATTCCTGCTAAATATACTACTTCATATTCCTCTTAAACATACTACTTTATATTACTCTTAAATATACTTCTGCATATTGCTCTTAAATATACTACTTCATATTCCTCTTAAACATACTACTTCATATTCCTCTTAAGCATAATACTTCATATTCCTCTTCAACATAATACTTCATATTCCTCTTACACATAATACTTTATATTCCTCTTAAACATTCTACTTCATATTCCTCTTAAACATACTACTTCATATGCCTCCTAAATATACTACTTCATATTCCTCTTAAACATACTACTTCATATTACTCTTAAATATACTTCTGCATATTCCTCTTAAATATACTACTTCATATTCCTCTTAAACATACTAGTTCATATTCCTCTTAAACATACTACTTCATATTCCTCTTCAACATACTACTTCATATTTCTCTTACACATACTACTTCATATTCCTCTTAAACATACTACTTCATATTCCTCTTAAACATACTACTTCATATTCCTCTTAAACATACTACTTTATATTCCTCTTAAACATACTACTTCATATTCCTGCTAAATATACTACTTTATATTCCTCTTAAACATACTACTTTATATTACTCTTAAATATACTTCTGCATATTGCTCTTAAATATACTACTTCATATTCCTCTTAAATATACTACCGCATATTCCCCTTAAACATTATACTTCATAATCCTCTTAAACATTCTACTTCATATTCCTCTTAAACATACTACTTCATATTTCTCCTAAATATACTACTTCATGTTCCTCTTAAATATACTACTTCATATTCTTCTTAAACATACTACTTCATATTCCTTTTAAACATACTACTTCATATTCCTCTTAATCATACTACTTCATATTCCTCTTAAACATACTACTTCATATTCCTCTTAAACAGACTACGTCATATTCCTCTTAAACATACTACTTCATATTCCTCTTAAACATACTACTTCATATTCGTCTTAAACATAATACTTTATATTCCTCTTAAACATTCTACTTCATATTCCTGTTAAACAAACTACTTCGTATTCCTCTTAAACATACTACTTCATATTCCTCTTAAACATACTACTTTATATTCCTCTTAAATATACTACTTCATATTTCTCTTAAATATACTACTGCATATTCCTCTTAAACATACTACTTCATATTCCTCTTAAACATACTACTTCATATTCCTCTTAAACATAATACTTCATATTTCTCTTATACATTCTACTTCATTTTCCTCTTAAACATACTACTTCATATTCCTCCTAAATATACTACTTCATATTCCTCTTAAACATTCTACTTCATATTCCTCTTAAACAAACTACTTCGTATTCCTCTTAAACATACTACTTCATATTCCTCTTAAACAAACTACTTTATATTCCTCTTAAACATACTACTTCATATTCTTCTTAAACATACTACCTCATATTCCTCTTAAACATACTACTTCATATTCCTCTTAAACATACTATTTCATATTCCTCTTAAACATACTACTTCATATTCCTCTTAAACATAATACTTCATATTCCTCTTCAACATACTACTTCATATTCATATTACACATAATACTTCATATTCCTCTTCAACATTCTACTTCATATTCCTCTTAAACATACTACTTCATATTCCTCCTAAATATACTACTTTATATTCCTCTTAAACATACTACTTCATATTCCTCTTAAACATACTACTTCATATTCCTCTTAAACATAATACTTCATATTCCTCTTATACATTCTACTTCATATTCCTCTTAAACATACTACTTCATATTCCTCCTAAATATGCTACTTCATATTCCTCTTAAACATACTACTTCATATTCCTCTTAAACAAACTACTTCGTATTCCTCTTAAACATACTACTTCATATTCCTCTTGAACATGCTACTTTATATTCCTCTTAAACATACTACTTCATATTCCTCTTAAACATACTACCTCATATTCCTCTTAAACATACTACTTCATATTCCTCTTAAACATACTATTTCATATTCCTCTTAAACATACTACTTCATATTCCTCTTAAACATACTACTTCATATTCCTCTTAAACATACTACTTCATATCCCTCTTAAATATACTACTTTATATTCCTCTTAAATATACTATTTCATATTCCTCTTAAATATACTACTGCATATTCCCCTTAAACATTATATTTCATATTCCTCTTAAACATTCTACTTCATATTCCTCTTAAACATACTACTTCATATTCCTCCTAAATATACTACTTGTTATTCCTCTTAAACATACTACTTCATATTACTCATAAATATACTTCTGCATATTCCTCTTAAATATACTACTGCATATTCCTCTTAATCATGCTACTTCATATTCCTCTTAAACATACTACTTCATATTCCTCTTAAACATACTACTTTATATTCCTCTTAAACATAATACTTCATATTCCTCTTAAATATACTACTTTATATTCCTCTTCAATATACTACTTCATATTCCTCTTAAATATACTACTGCATATTCCCCTTAAACATTATTCTTCATATTCCTCTTAAACATTCTACTTCATATTCCTCTTAAACATACTTCTTCATATTCCTCCTAAATATACTACTTCATATTCCTCTTAAATATACTACTTCATATTCTTCTTAAACATACTACTTCATATTCCTTTTAAACATACTTCTTCATATTGCTCAATCATACTACTTCATATTCTTCTTAAACATACTACTTCATATTCCTCTTAAACAGACTACTTCATATTCCTCTTAAACATACTACTTCATATTCCTCTTAAACATAATACTTCATATTCCTCTTAAACATTCTACTTCATATTCCTCTTAAAAATACTACTTCATATTCCTGCTAAATGTACTACTTTATATTCCTCTTAAACATACTAATTTATATTACTCTTAAATATACTTCTACATATTGCTCTTAAATATACTACTTCATATTCCTCTTAAGCATACTACTTCATATTCCTCTTAAACATAATACTTCATATTCCTCTTCAACATACTACTTCGTATTCCTCTTACACATAATACTTCATATTCCTCTTAAACATTCTACTTCATATTCCTCTTAAACATACTATTTCATATTCCTCCTAAATAAACTACTTCATATTCCCCTTAAACATACTACTTCATATTACTCTTAAATATATTTCTGCATATTCCTCTTAAATATACTACTTCATATTCCTCTTAAACGTACTACTGCATATTCCTCTTAAACATACTACTTCATATTCCTCTTCAAAATACAACTTCATATTCCTCTTACACATACTACTTTATATTCCTCTTGAACATTCTACGTCATATTCCTCTTAAACATACTACTTCATATTCCTATTAAACATACTACTTCATATTTCTCTTAAACATACTACTTCATATTCCTCTTAAAGATACTACTTCATATTCCTCTTAAACATACTACTTCATATTCCTGCTAAATATACTACTTCATATTCCTCTTAAACATACTACTTTATATTACTCTTAAATAAACTTCTGCATATTGCTCTTAAATATACTACTTCATATTCCTCTTAAATATACTACTGCATATTCCCCTTAAACATTATACTTCATATTCCTCTTAAACATTCTACTTCATATTTCTCTTAAACATACTACTTCATATTCCTCCTAAATATACTACTTCATATTCCTCTTAAATATACTACTTCATATTCTTCTTAAACATAATACTTCATATTCCTTTTTAACATACTACTTCATATTCCTCCTAATCATACTACTTCATATTCCTCTTAAACATACTACTTCATATTCCTCTTAAACATAATACTTCATATTCCTCTTAAACATTCTACTTCATATTCCTCTTAAACATATTACTTCATATTCCTGCTAAATATACTACTTCATATTCCTCTTAAACATACTACTTTATATTACTCTTAAATATACTTCTGCATATTGCTCTTAAATATACTACTTTATATTCCTCCTAAATATACTACTTCATATTCCTCTTAAATATACTACTTCATATTCTTCTTAAACATAATACTTCATATTCCTTTTAAACATACTACTTCATATTGCTCAATCATACTACTTCATATTCTTCTTAAACATACTACTTCATATTCCTCTTAAACATTCTACTTCATATTCCTCTTAAACATACTACTTCATATTCCTGCTAAAAGTACTACTTCATATTCCTCTTAAACATACTACTTTATATTACTCTTAAATATACTTCTACATATTGCTCTTAAATATACTACTTCATATTCCTCTTAAACATAATACTTCATATTCCTCTTAAACATAATACTTCATATTCCTCTTCAACATACTACTTCATATTCCTCTTACACATAAAAGTTCATATTCCTCTTAAACATTCTACTTCATATTCTTCTTAAACATACTACTTCATATTCCTCCTAAATATACTACTTCATATTCCTCTTAAACATACTACTTCATATTACTCTTAAAAATATTTCTGCATATTCCTCTTAAATATACTACTTCATATTCCTCTTAAACGTACTACTTCATATTCCTCTTAAACATACTACTTCATATTCCTCTTCAACATACTACTTCATATTCCTCTTACACATACTACTTCATATTCCTCTTGAACATACTACTTCATATTCCTCTTAAACATACTACTTCATATTCCTATTAAACATACTACTTCATATTCCTCTTAAACATACTACTTCATATTCCTCTTAAACATACTACTTCATATTCCTCTTAAACATACTACTTCATATTCCTGCTAAATATACTACTTCATATTCCTCTTAAACATACTACTTTATATTACTTTTAAATATACTTCTGCATATTGCTCTTAAATATACTACTTCATATTCCTCTTAAATATACTACTGCATATTCCTCTTAAACATTATACTTCATATTCCTCTTAAACATTCTACTTCATATTCCTCTTAAACATACTACTTCATATTCCTCCTAAATATACTACTTCATATTCCTCTTAAATATGCTACTTCATATTCTTCTTAAACATAATACTTTATATTCCTTTTTAACATACTACTTCATATTCCTCTTAATGATACT
Organism: Atherix ibis; assembly: GCA_958298945.1. NCBI lineage: Eukaryota > Metazoa > Arthropoda > Insecta > Diptera > Athericidae > Atherix > Atherix ibis. Next base: position 741,271 of record CATQJD010000051.1, on the reverse strand, counting down.
ACTTCATATTCCTCTTAAACATACTACTTCATATTCCTCTTAAACAGATTACTTCATATTCCTCTTAAACATTCTACTTCATATTCCTCTTAAACATACTACTTCATATTCCTGCTAAATATACTACTTCATATTCCTCTTAAACATACTACTCTATATTACTCTTAAATATACTTCTGCATATTGCTCTTAAATATACTGCTTCATATTCCTCCTAAATATACTACTTCATATTTCTCTTAACTATACTACTTCATATTGTTCTTAAACATACTACTTCATATTCCTTTTAAACATACTACTTCATATTGCTCAATAATACTACTTCATATTCTTCTTAAACATACTACTTCATATTCCTCTTAAACAGACTACTTCATATTCCTCTTAAACATACTACTTCATATTCCTCTTAAACATAATACTTCATATTCCTCTTAAACATTCTACTTCATATTCCTCTTAAACATACTACTTCATATTCCTCTTAAACATACTTTATATTGCTCAATCATACTACTTCATATTCTTCTTAAACATACTATTTCATATTCCTCTTAAACAGACTACTTCATATTCCTCTTAAACATACTACTTCATATTCCTCTTAAACATAATATTTCATATTCCTCTTAAACATTCTACTTCATATTCCTCGTAAACATACTACTTTATATTACTCTTAAATATACATCTGCATATTGCTCTTAAATATACTACTTCATATTCCTCTTAAACATACTACTTCATATTCCTCTTAAACATAATACTTCATATTCCTCTTCAACATACTCTTCCTCTTAAACATAATACTTCATATTCCTCTTAAACTTTCTACTTCATATTCCTCTTAAACATACTACTTCATATTCCTGCTAAATGTACTACTTCATATTCCTCTTAAACATACTACTTTATATTACTCTTAAATATACTTCTACATATTGCTCTTAAACATACTACTTCATATTCCTGCTAAATGTACTACTTCATATTCCTCTTAAACATACTACTTCATATTCCTCTTAAACAGACTACGTCATATTCCTCTTAAACATACTACTTCATATTCCTCTTAAACATACTACTTCATATTCGTCTTAAACATAATACTTTATATTCCTCTTAAACATTCTACTTCATATTCCTGTTAAACAAACTACTTCGTATTCCTCTTAAACATACTACTTCATATTCCTCTTAAACATACTACTTTATATTCCTCTTAAATATACTACTTCATATTTCTCTTAAATATACTACTGCATATTCCTCTTAAACATACTACTTCATATTCCTCTTAAACATACTACTTCATATTCCTCTTAAACATAATACTTCATATTTCTCTTATACATTCTACTTCATTTTCCTCTTAAACATACTACTTCATATTCCTCCTAAATATACTACTTCATATTCCTCTTAAACATTCTACTTCATATTCCTCTTAAACAAACTACTTCGTATTCCTCTTAAACATACTACTTCATATTCCTCTTAAACAAACTACTTTATATTCCTCTTAAACATACTACTTCATATTCTTCTTAAACATACTACCTCATATTCCTCTTAAACATACTACTTCATATTCCTCTTAAACATACTATTTCATATTCCTCTTAAACATACTACTTCATATTCCTCTTAAACATAATACTTCATATTCCTCTTCAACATACTACTTCATATTCATATTACACATAATACTTCATATTCCTCTTCAACATTCTACTTCATATTCCTCTTAAACATACTACTTCATATTCCTCCTAAATATACTACTTTATATTCCTCTTAAACATACTACTTCATATTCCTCTTAAACATACTACTTCATATTCCTCTTAAACATAATACTTCATATTCCTCTTATACATTCTACTTCATATTCCTCTTAAACATACTACTTCATATTCCTCCTAAATATACTACTTCATATTCCTCTTAAACATACTACTTCATATTCCTCTTAAACAAACTACTTCGTATTCCTCTTAAAAATACTACTTCATATTCCTCTTAAACATGCTACTTTATATTCCTCTTAAACATACTACTTCATATTCCTCTTAAACATACTACCTCATATTCCTCTTAAACATACTACTTCATATTCCTCTTAAACATACTATTTCATATTCCTCTTAAACATACTACTTCATATTCCTCTTAAACATACTACTTCATATTCCTCTTAAACATACTACTTCATATCCCTCTTAAATATACTACTTTATATTCCTCTTAAATATACTATTTCATATTCCTCTTAAATATACTACTGCATATTCCCCTTAAACATTATATATCATATTCCTCTTAAACATTCTACTTCATATTCCTCTTAAACATACTACTTCATATTCCTCCTAAATATACTACTTGTTATTCCTCTTAAACATACTACTTCATATTACTCATAAATATACTTCTACATATTCCTCTTAAATATACTACTGCATATTCCTCTTAATCATGCTACTTCATATTCCTCTTAAACATACTACTTCATATTCCTCTTAAACATACTACTTTATATTCCTCTTAAACATAATTCTTCATATTCCTCTTAAATATACTACTTTATGTTCCTCTTCAATATACTACTTCATATTCCTCTTAAATATACTACTGCATATTCCCCTTAAACATTATTCTTCATATTCCTCTTAAACATTCTACTTCATATTCCTCTTAAACATACTTCTTCATATTCCTCCTAAATATACTACTTCATATTCCTCTTAAATATACTACTTCATATTCTTCTTGAACATACTACTTCATATTCCTTTTAAACATACTTCTTCATATTGCTCAATCATACTACTTCATATTCTTCTTAAACATACTACTTCATATTCCTCTTAAACAGACTACTTCATATTCCTCTTAAACATACTACTTCATATTCCTCTTAAACATAATACTTCATATTCCTCTTAAACATTCTACTTCATATTCCTCTTAAAAATACTACTTCATATTCCTGCTAAATGTACTACTTTATATTCCTCTTAAACATACTACTTTATATTACTCTTAAATATACTTCTACATATTGCTCTTAAATATACTACTTCATATTCCTCTTAAGCATACTACTTCATATTCCTCTTAAACATAATACTTCATATTCCTCTTCAACATACTACTTCATATTCCTCTTACACATAATACTTCATATTCCTCTTAAACATTCTACTTCATATTCCTCTTAAACATACTACTTCATATTCCTATTAAACATACTACTTCATATTTCTCTTAAACATACTACTTCATATTCCTCTTAAAGATACTACTTCATATTCCTCTTAAACATACTACTTCATATTCCTGCTAAATATACTACTTCATATTCCTCTTAAACATACTACTTCATATTACTCTTAAATAAACTTCTGCATATTGCTCTTAAATATACTACTTCATATTCCTCTTAAATATACTACTGCATATTCCCCTTAAACATTATACTTCATATTCCTCTTAAACATTCTACTTCATATTTCTCTTAAACATACTACTTCATATTCCTCCTAAATATACTACTTCATATTCCTCTTAAATATACTACTTCATATTCTTCTTAAACATAATACTTCATATTCCTTTTTAACATACTACTTCATATTCCTCTTAATCATACTACTTCATATTCCTCTTAAACATAATACTTCATATTCCTCTTAAACATAATACTTCATATTCCTCTTAAACATTCTACTTCATATTCCTCTTAAACATATTACTTCATATTCCTGCTAAATATACTACTTCATATTCCTCTTAAACATACTACTTTATATTACTCTTAAATATACTTCTGCATATTGCTCTTAAATATACTACTTCATATTCCTCCTAAATATACTACTTCATATTCCTCTTAAATATACTACTTCATATTCTTCTTAAACATACTACTTCATATTCCTTTTAAACATACTACTTCATATTGCTCAATCATACTACTTCATATTCTTCTTAAACATACTACTTCATATTCCTCTTAAACATTCTACTTCATATTCCTCTTAAACATACTACTTCATATTCCTGCTAAAAGTACTACTTCATATTCCTCTTAAACATACTACTTTATATTACTCTTAAATATACTTCTACATATTGCTCTTAAATATACTACTTCATATTCCTCTTAAACATAATACTTCATATTCCTCTTAAACATAATACTTCATATTCCTCTTCAACATACTACTTCATATTCCTCTTACACATAAAAGTTCATATTCCTCTTAAACATTCTACTTCATATTCCTCTTAAACATACTACTTCATATTCCTCCTAAATATACTACTTCATATTCCTCTTAAACATACTACTTCATATTACTCTTAAAAATATTTCTGCATATTCCTCTTAAATATACTACTTCATATTCCTCTTAAACGTACTACTTCATATTCCTCTTAAACATACTACTTCATATTCCTCTTCAACATACTACTTCATATTCCTCTTACACATACTACTTCATATTCCTCTTGAACATACTACTTCATATTCCTCTTAAACATACTACTTCATATTCCTATTAAACATACTACTTCATATTCCTCTTAAACATACTACTTCATATTCCTCTTAAACATACTACTTTATATTCCTCTTAAACATACTACTTCATATTCCTGCTAAATATACTACTTCATATTCCTCTTAAACATACTACTTTATATTACTCTTAAATATACTTCTGCATATTGCTCTTAAATATACTACTTCATATTCCTCTTAAATATACTACTGCATATTCCTCTTAAACATTATACTTCATATTCCTCTTAAACATTCTACTTCATATTCCTCTTAAACATACTACTTCATATTCCTCCTAAATATACTACTTCATATTCCTCTTAAATATGCTACTTCATATTCTTCTTAAACATAATACTTTATATTCCTTTTTAACATACTACTTCATATTCCTCTTAATGATACTACTTCATATTCCTCTTAAACATACTACTTCATATTCCTCTTAAACAGATTACTTCATATTCCTCTTAAACATTCTACTTCATATTCCTCTTAAACATACTACTTCATATTCCTGCTAAATATGCTACTTCATATTCCTCTTAAACATACTACTCTATATTACTCTTAAATATACTTCTGCATATTGCTCTTAAATATACTGCTTCATATTCCTCCTAAATATACTACTTCATATTTCTCTTAACTATACTACTTCATATTGTTCTTAAACATACTACTTCATATTCCTTTTAAACATACTACTTCATATTGCTCAATAATACTACTTCATATTCTTCTTAAACATACTACTTCATATTCCTCTTAAACAGACTACTTCATATTCCTCTTAAACATACTACTTCATATTCCTCTTAAACATAATACTTCATATTCCTCTTAAACATTCTACTTCATATTCCTCTTAAACATACTACTTCATATTCCTCTTAAACATACTTTATATTGCTCAATCATACTACTTCATATTCTTCTTAAACATACTATTTCATATTCCTCTTAAACAGACTACTTCATATTCCTCTTAAACATACTACTTCATATTCCTCTTAAACATAATATTTCATATTCCTCTTAAACATTCTACTTCATATTCCTCGTAAACATACTACTTTATATTACTCTTAAATATACATCTGCATATTGCTCTTAAATATACTACTTCATATTCCTCTTAAACATACTACTTCATATTCCTCTTAAACATAATACTTCATATTCCTCTTCAACATACTCTTCCTCTTAAACATAATACTTCATATTCCTCTTAAACTTTCTACTTCATATTCCTCTTAAACATACTACTTCATATTCCTGCTAAATGTACTACTTCATATTCCTCTTAAACATACTACTTTATATTACTCTTAAATATACTTCTACATATTGCTCTTAAATATACTACTTCATATTCCTCTTAAACATACTACTTCATATTCCTCTTAAACATAATACTTCTTATTCCTCTTCAACATACTACTTCATATTCCTCTTACACATAATACTTCATATTCCTCTTAAACATTCTATCTCATATTCCTCTTAAACATACTACTTCATATTCCTCCTAAATATACTACTTCATATTCCTCTTACACATACTACTTCATATTCCTCTTGAACATACTACTTCATATTCCTCTTAAACATACTACTTCATATTCCTATTAAACACACTACTTCATATTCCTCTTAAACATAGTACTTCATATTCCTCTTAAACATACTACTTCATATTCCTCTTAAACATACTACTTCATATTCCTGGTAAATATACTACTTCATATTCCTCTTAAACATACTACTTTATATATCTCTTAAATATACTTCTGCATATTGCTCTTAAATATACTACTTCATATTCCTCTTAAATATACTACTGCATATTCCCCTTAAACATTATACTTCATATTCCTCTGAAACATTCTACTTCATATTCCTCTTAAACATACTACTTCATATTCCTCCTAAATATACTACTTCATATTCCTCTTAAATATACTACTTCATATTCTTCTTAAACATAATACTTCCTATTCTTTTTAACATACTACTTCATATTCCTCTTAATCATACTACTTCATATTCCTCTTAAACATACTACTTCATATTCCTCTTAAACAGACTACTTCATATTCCTCTTAAACATACTACTTTATATTCCTCTTAAACATACTACTTCATATTCCTCTTAAACATAATACTTCATATTCCTCTTAAACATAGTACTTCATATTCCTCTTAAACATACTACTTCATATTCCTCTTAAATATATTACATCATATTCCTCTTAAACATACTACCTCTTATTCCTCTTAACATACTACTTCATATTACTCTAAAACATACTACTTCATATTCCTCTTAAATATACTACTTCATATTCCTCTTAAACATACTACTTCATATTCCTCTAAAACATACTACTTCATATTCCTCTAAAACATACTACTTCATATTCCTCTTCAACATACTACTTCATATTCCTCTTAAACATCCTACTTCATATTACTCATAAATATACTTCTGCATATTCCTCTTAAATATACTACTGCATATTCCTCTTAATCATACTACTTCATATTCCTCTTAAACATACTACTTCATATTCCTCCTAAATATACTACTTCATATTCCTCTTAAATATACTACTTCATATTCTTCTTAAACATAATACTTCATATTCCTTTTTAACATACTACTTCATATTCCTCTTAATCATACTACTTCATATTCCTCTTAAACATACTACTTCATATTCCTCTTAAACATAATACTTCATATTCCTCTTAAACATTCTACTTCATATTCCTCTTAAACATATTACTTCATATTCCTGCTAAATATACTACTTCATATTCCTCTTAAACATACTACTTTATATTACTCTTAAATATACTTCTGCATATTGCTCTTAAATATACTACTTCATATTCCTCCTAAATATACTACTTCATATTCCTCTTAAATATACTACTTCATATTCTTCTTAGACATACTACTTCATATTCCTTTTAAACATACTACTTCATTATGCTCAATCATACTACTTCATATTCTTCTTAAACATACTACTTCATATTCCTCTTAAACATTCTACTTCATATTCCTCTTAAACATACTACTTCATATTCCTGCTAAAAGTACTACTTCATATTCCTCTTAAACATACTACTTTATATTACTCTTAAATATACTTCTACATATTGCTCTTAAATATACTACTTCATATTCCTCTTAAACATAATACTTCATATTCCTCTTAAACATAATACTTCATATTCCTCTTCAACATACTACTTCATATTCCTCTTACACATAAAAGTTCATATTCCTCTTAAACATTCTACTTCATATTCCTCTTAAACATATTACTTCATATTCCTCCTAAATATACTACTTCATATTCCTCTTAAACATACTACTTCATATTACTCTTAAAAATATTTCTGCATATTCCTCTTAAATATACTACTTCATATTCCTCTTAAACGTACTACTTCATATTCCTCTTAAACATACTACTTCATATTCCTCTTCAACATACTACTTCATATTCCTCTTACACATACTACTTCATATTCCTCTTGAACATACTACTTCATATTCCTCTTAAACATACTACTTCATATTCCTATTAAACATACTACTTCATATTCCTCTTAAACATACTACTTCATATTCCTCTTAAACATACTACTTCATATTCCTCTTAAACATACTACTTCATATTCCTGCTAAATATACTACTTCATATTCCTCTTAAACATACTACTTTATATTACTCTTAAATATACTTCTGCATATTGCTCTTAAATATACTACTTCATATTCCTCTTAAATATACTACTGCATATTCCTCTTAAACATTATACTTCATATTCCTCTTAAACATTCTACTTCATATTCCTCTTAAACATACTACTTCATATTCCTCCTAAATATACTACTTCATATTCCTCTTAAATATGCTACTTCATATTCTTCTTAAACATAATACTTTATATTCCTTTTTAACATACTACTTCATATTCCTCTTAATGATACTACTTCATATTCCTCTTAAACATACTACTTCATATTCCTCTTAAACAGATTACTTCATATTCCTCTTAAACATTCTACTTCATATTCCTCTTAAACATACTACTTCATATTCCTGCTAAATATACTACTTCATATTCCTCTTAAACATACTACTTTATATTACTCTTAAATATACTTCTGCATATTGCTCTTAAATATACTGCTTCATATTCCTCCTAAATATACTACTTCATATTTCTCTTAACTATACTACTTCATATTGTTCTTAAACATACTACTTCATATTCCTTTTAAACATACTACTTCATATTGCTCAATCATACTACTTCATATTCTTCTTAAACATACTACTTCATATTCCTCTTAAACAGACATATTCATATTCCTCTTAAACATACTACTTCATATTCCTCTTAAACATAATACTTCATATTCCTCTAAACATTCTACTTCATATTCCTCTTAAACATACTACTTCATATTCCTCTTAAACATACTTTATATTGCTCAATCATACTACTTCATATTCTTCTTAAACATACTATTTCATATTCCTCTTAAACAGACTACTTCATATTCCTCTTAAACATACTACTTCATATTCCTCTTAAACATAATATTTCATATTCCTCTTAAACATTCTACTTCATATTCCTCGTAAACATACTACTTTATATTACTCTTAAATATACATCTGCATATTGCTCTTAAATATACTACTTCATATTCCTCTTAAACATACTACTTCATATTCCTCTTAAACATAATACTTCATATTCCTCTTCAACATACTCTTCCTCTTAAACATAATACTTCATATTCCTCTTAAACTTTCTACTTCATATTCCTCTTAAACATACTACTTCATATTCCTGCTAAATGTACTACTTCATATTCCTCTTAAACATACTACTTTATATTACTCTTAAATATACTTCTACATATTGCTCTTAAATATACTACTTCATATTCCTCTTAAACATACTACTTCATATTCCTCTTAAACATAATACTTCTTATTCGTCTTCAACATACTACTTCATATTCCTCTTACACATAATACTTCATATTCCTCTTAAACATTCTATCTCATATTCCTCTTAAACATACTACTTCATATTCCTCCTAAATATACTACTTCATATTCCTCTTACACATACTACTTCATATTCCTCTTGAACATACTACTTCATATTCCTCTTAAACATACTACTTCATATTCCTATTAAACATACTACTTCATATTCCTCTTAAACATAGTACTTCATATTCCTCTTAAACATACTACTTCATATTCCTCTTAAACATACTACTTCATATTCCTGGTAAATATACTACTTCATATTCCTCTTAAACATACTACTTTATATATCTCTTAAATATACTTCTGCATATTGCTCTTAAATATACTACTTCATATTCCTCTTAAATATACTACTGCATATTCCCCTTAAACATTATACTTCATATTCCTCTGAAACATTCTACTTCATATTCCTCTTAAACATACTACTTCATATTCCTCCTAAATATACTACTTCATATTCCTCTTAAATATACTACTTCATATTCTTCTTAAACATAATACTTCATATTCTTTTTAACATACTACTTCATATTCCTCTTAATCATACTACTTCATATTCCTCTTAAACATACTACTTCATATTCCTCTTAAACAGACTACTTCATATTCCTCTTAAACATACTACTTTATATTCCTCTTAAACATACTACTTCATATTCCTCTTAAACATAATACTTCATATTCCTCTTAAACATAGTACTTCATATTCCTCTTAAACATACTACTTCATATTCCTCTTAAACATATTACATCATATTCCTCTTAAACATACTACCTCTTATTCCTCTTAACATACTACTTCATATTACTCTAAAACATACTACTTCATATTCCTCTTAAATATACTACTTCATATTCCTCTTAAACATACTACTTCATATTCCTCTAAAACATACTACTTCATATTCCTCTAAAACATACTACTTCATATTCCTCTTCAACATACTACTTCATATTCCTCTTAAACATCCTACTTCATATTACTCATAAATATACTTCTGCATATTCCTCTTAAATATACTACTGCATATTCCTCTTAATCATACTACTTCATATTCCTCTTAAACATACTACTTCATATTCCTCTTAAACATACTACTTCATATTCCTCTTAAACATACTGCTTCATATTCCTCTTAAATATACTACTTTATATTCCTCTTAAATATACTACTTCATATTCCTCTTAAATATTCTACTGCATATTTCCCTTAAACATTATTCTTCATATTCCTCTTAAACATTCTACTTCATATTCCTCTTAAACATACTACTTCATATTCCTCCTATATATACTACTTATATTCCTCTTAAATATACTACTTCATATTCTTCTTAAACATACTACTTCACATTCCTTTTAAAGAGACTACTTCATATTCCTCTTAAACATACTACTTCACATTCCTCTTAAACATACTACTTCATATTCCTCTTAAACATACTACTTCATATTCCTCTTAAACATAATACTTCATATTCCTCTTCAACATACTACTTCATATTCCTCTTACACATAATACTTCATATTCCTCTTAAACATTCTACTTCATATTCCTCTTAAACATACTACTTCATATTCCTCCTAAATATACTACTTCATATTCCTCTTAAACATACTACTTCATATTACTCTTAAATATAATTCTGCATATTCCTCTTAAATATACTACTTCATATTCCTCTTAAACATACTAGTTCATATTCCTCTTAAACATACTACTTCATATTCCTCTTCAACATACTACTTCATATTCCTCTTACACATACTACTTCATATTCCTCTTAAACATACTACTTCATATTCCTCTTAAACATACTACTTCATTTTCCTCTTAAATATACTACTTCATATTCCTCTTAAACATACTACTTCATATTCTTGCTAAATATACTACTTCATATTCCTCTTAAACATACTACTTTTTATTACTCTTAAATATACTTCTGCATATTGCTCTTAAATATACTACTTCATATTCCTCTTAAATATACTACTGCATATTCCCCTAAACATTATACTTCATATTCTTCTTAAGCATTCTACTTCATATTCCTCTTAAACATACTACTTCATATTCCTCCTAAATATACTACTTCATGTTCCTCTTAAATATACTACTTCATATTCTTCTTAAACATACTACTTCATATTCCTTTTTAACATACTACTTCATATTCCTCTTAATCATACTACTTCATATTCCTCTTAAACATACTACTTCATATTCCTCTTAAACAGACTACTTCATATTCCTCTTAAACATTCTACTTTATATTCCTCTTAAACATACTATTTCATATTCCTGCTAAATATACTACTTCATATTCCTCTTAAACATACCACTTCATATTACTCATAAATATACTTCTACATATTCCTCTTGAATATACTACTGCATATTCCTCTTAATCATACTACTTCATATTCCTCTTAAACATACTACTTGATATTCCTCTTAAACATCCTACTTCATATTCCTCTTAAACATACTGCTTCATATTCCTCTTAAATATACTGCTTCATATTCCTCCTAAATATACTACTTCATATTTCTCTTAACTATACTACTTCATATTGTTCTTAAACATACTACTTCATATTCCTTTTAAACATACTACTTCATATTGCTCAATCATACTACTTCATATTCTTCTTAAACATACTACTTCATATTCCTCTTAAACAGACTACTTCATATTCCTCTTAAACATACTACTTCATATTCCTCTTAAACATAATACTTCATATTCCTCTTAAACATTCTACTTCATATTCCTCTTAAACATACTACTTCATATTCCTCTTAAACGTACTTTATATTGCTCAATCATACTACTTCATATTCTTCTTAAACATACTATTTCATATTCCTCTTAAACAGACTACTTCATATTCCTCTTAAACATACTACTTCATATTCCTCTTAAACATAATATTTCATATTCCTCTTAAACATTCTACTTCATATTCCTCTTAAACATACTACTTTATATTACTCTTAAATATACATCTGCATATTGCTCTTAAATATACTACTTCATATTCCTCTTAAACATACTACGTCGTATTCCTCTTAAACATAATACTTCATATTCCTCTTCAACATACTCTTCCTCTTAAACATAATACTTCATATTCCTCTTAAACTTTCTACTTCATATTCCTCTTAAACATACTACTTCATATTCCTGCTAAATGTACTACTTCATATTCCTCTTAAACATACTACTTTATATTACTCTTAAATATACTTCTACATATTGCTCTTAAATATACTACTTCATATTCCTCTTAAACATACTACTTCATGTTCCTCTTAAACATAATACTTCTTATTCCTCTTCAACATACTACTTCATATTCCTCTTACACATAATACTTCATATTCCTCTTAAACATTCTACCTCATATTCCTCTTAAACATACTACTACATATTCCTCGTAAATGTACTACTTCATATTCCTCTTACACATACTACTTCATATTCCTCTTGAACATACTACTTCATATTCCTCTTAAACATACTACTTCATATTCCTATTAAACATACTACTTCATATTCCTCTTAAACATACTACTTCATATTCCTCTTAAACATACTACTTCATATTCCTCTTAAACATACTACTTCATATTCCTGGTAAATATACTACTTCATATTCCTCTTAAACATACTACTTTATATATCTCTTAAATATACTTCTGCATATTGCTCTTAAATATACTACTTCATATTCCTCTTAAATATACTCCTGCATATTCCCCTTAAACATTATACTTCATATTCCTCTGAAACATTCTACTTCATATTCCTCTTAAACATACTACTTCATATTCCTCCTAAATATACTACTTCATATTCCTCTTACTACTTCATATTCTTCTTAAACATAATACTTCATATTCCTTTTTAACATACTACTTCATATTCCTCTTAAACATACTACTTCATATTCCTCTTAAACAGACTACTTCATATTCCTCTTAAACAGACTACTTCATATTCCTCTTAAACATACTACTTCATATTCCTCTTAAACATACTACTTCATATTCCTCTTAAACATAATACTTCATATTCCTCTTGAACATACTACTTCATATTCCTCTTAAACATACTACTTCATATTCCTATTAAACATACTACTTCATATTCCTCTTAAACATACTACTTCATATTCCTCTTAAACATACTACTTCATATTCCTCTTAAACATACTACTTCATATTCCTGGTAAATATACTACTTCATATTCCTCTTAAACATACTACTTTATATATCTCTTAAATATACTTCTGCATATTGCTCTTAAATATACTACTTCATATTCCTCTTAAATATACTCCTGCATATTCCCCTTAAACATTATACTTCATATTCCTCTGAAACATTCTACTTCATATTCCTCTTAAACATACTACTTCATATTCCTCTTCAACATACTCTTCCTCTTAAACATAATACTTCATATTCCTCTTAAACTTTCTACTTCATATTCCTCTTAAACATACTACTTCATATTCCTGCTAAATGTACTACTTCATATTCCTCTTAAACATACTACTTTATATTACTCTTAAATATACTTCTACATATTGCTCTTAAATATACTACTTCATATTCCTCTTAAACATACTACTTCATATTCCTCTTAAACATAATACTTCTTATTCCTCTTCAACATACTACTTCATATTCCTCTTACACATAATACTTCATATTCCTCTTAAACATTCTACCTCATATTCCTCTTAAACATACTACTACATATTCCTCGTAAATGTACTACTTCATATTCCTCTTACACATACTACTTCATATTCCTCTTGAACATACTACTTCATATTCCTCTTAAACATACAACTTCATATTCCTATTAAACATACTACTTCATATTCCTCTTAAACATACTACTTCATATTCCTCTTAAACATACTACTTCATATTCCTCTTAAACATACTACTTCATATTCCTGGTAAATATACTACTTCATATTCCTCTTAAACATACTACTTTATATATCTCTTAAATATACTTCTGCATATTGCTCTTAAATATACTACTTCATATTCCTCTTAAATATACTCCTGCATATTCCCCTTAAACATTATACTTCATATTCCTCTGAAACATTCTACTTCATATTCCTCTTAAACATACTACTTCATATTCCTCCTAAATATACTACTTCATATTCCTCTTAAATATACTACTTCATATTCTTCTTAAACATAATACTTCATATTCTTTTTAACATACTACTTCATATTCCTCTTAAACATACTACTTCATATTCCTCTTAAACAGACTACTTCATATTCCTCTTAAACAGACTACTTCATATTCCTCTTAAACATACTACTTCATATTCCTCTTAAACATACTACTTCATATTCCTCTTAAACATAATACTTCATATTCCTCTTGAACATACTACTTCATATTCCTCTTAAACATACTACTTCATATTCCTATTAAACATACTACTTCATATTCCTCTTAAACATACTACTTCATATTCCTCTTAAACATACTACTTCATATTGCTCTTAAACATACTACTTCATATTCCTGGTAAATATACTACTTCATATGCCTCTTAAACATACTACTTTATATATCTCTTAAATATACTTCCGCATATTGCTCTTAAATATACTACTTCATATTCCTCTTAAATATACTCCTGCATATTCCCCTTAAACATTATACTTCATATTCCTCTGAAACATTCTACTTCATATTCCTCTTAAACATACTACTTCATATTCCTCCTAAATATACTACTTCATATTCCTCTTAAATATACTACTTCATATTCTTCTTAAACATAATACTTCATATTCCTCTTAAACATACTACTTCATATTCCTCTTAAACAGACTACTTCATATTCCTCTTAAACATACTACTTTATATTCCTCTTAAACATACTACCTCTTATTCCTCTTAACATACTACTTCATATTACTCTAAAACATACTACTTCATATTCCTCTTAAATATACTACTTCATATTCCTCTTAAACATACTACTTCATATTCCTCTAAAACATACTACTTCATATTCCTCTAAAACATACTACTTCATATTCCTCTTCAACATACTACTTCATATTCCTCTTAAACATACTACTTCATATTCCTCTAAAACATACTACTTCATATTCCTCTTCAACATACTACTTCATATTCCTCTTCAATATAATACTTCATATTCCTTTTAAACATACTACTTCATATTCCTCTTAAACATACTACTTCATATTCCTCTTAAACATACTACTTCATATTCCTCTTAAACATACTACTTCATATCCCTCTTAAATATACTACTTTATGTTCCTCTTAAATATACTACTTCATATTCCTCTTAAATATACTACTACATATTCCCCTTAAACATTATACTTCATATTCATCTTAAACATTCTACTTCATATTCCTCTTAAACATACTACTTCATATTCCTCCTAAATATACTACTTCATATTCCTCTTAAACATCCTACTTCATATTACTCATAAATATACTTCTGCATATTCCTCTTAAATATACTACTGCATATTCCTCTTAATCATACTACTTCATAATCCTCTTAAACATACTACTTCATATTCCTCTTAAACATACTACTTCATATTCCTCTTAAACATACTGCTTCATATTCCTCTTAAATATACTACTTAATATTCCTCTTAAATATACTACTTCATATTCCTCTTAAATATTCTACTGCATATTTCCCTTAAACATTATTCTTCATATTCCTCTTAAACATTCTACTTCATATTCCTCTTAAACATACTACTTCATATTCCTCCTATATATACTACTTCATATTCCTCTTAAATATACTACTTCATATTCTTCTTAAACATACTACTTCACATTCCTTTTAAACATACTACTTCATATTGCTCTTAATTATACTACTTCATATTCCTCTTAAAAATACTACTTCATATTCCTCTTAAAGAGACTACTTCATATTCCTCTTAAACATACTACTTCACATTCCTCTTAAACATACTACTTCATATTCCTCTTAAACATACTACTTCATATTCCTCTTAAACATTCTACTTCATATTCCTCTTAAACATACTACTTCATATTCCTGCTAAATATACTACTTCATATTCCTCTTAAACATACTACTTTATATTACTCTTAAATATACTTCTGCATATTGCTCTTAAATATACTACTTCATATTCCTCTTAAACATACTACTTCATATTCCTCTTAAACATAATACTTCATATTCCTCTTCAACATACTACTTCATATTCCTCTCACACATAATACTTCATATTCCTCTTAAACATTCTACTTCATATTCCTCTTAAACATACTACTTCATATTCCTCCTAAATATACTACTTCATATTCCTCTTAAACATACTACTTCATATTACTCTTAAATATACTTCTGCATATTCCTCTTAAATATACTACTTCATATTCCTCTTAAACGTACTAGTTCATATTCCTCTTAAACATACTACTTCATATTCCTCTTCAACATACTACTTCATATTCCTCTTACACATACTACTTCATATTCCTCTTAAACATACTACTTCATATTCCTCTTAAACATACTACTTCATTTTCCTCTTAAACATACTACTTCATATTCCTCTTAAACATACTACTTCATATTCTTGCTAAATATACTACTTCATATTCCTCTTAAACATACTACTTTATATTACTCTTAAATATACTTCTACATATTGCTCTTAAATATACTACTTCATATTCCTCTTAAATATACTACTGCATATTCCCCTTAAACATTATACTTCATATTCTTCTTAAGCATTCTACTTCATATTCCTCTTAAACATACTACTTCATATTCCTCCTAAATATACTACTTCATGTTCCTCTTAAATATACTACTTCATATTCTTCTTAAACATACTACTTCATATTCCTTTTTAACATACTACTTCATATTCCTCTTAATCATACTACTTCATATTCCTCTTAAACATACTACTTCATATTCCTCTTAAACAGACTACTTCATATTTCTCTTAAACATTCTACTTTATATTCCTCTTAAACATACTATTTCATATTCCTGCTAAATATACTACTTCATATTCCTCTTAAACATACTACTTCATATTACTCATAAATATACTTCTACATATTCCTCTTGAATATACTACTGCATATTCCTCTTAATCATACTACTTCATATTCCTCTTAAACATACTACTTCATATTCCTCTTAAACATACTACTTCATATTCCTCTTAAACATACTACTTCATATTCCTGGTAAATATACTACTTCATATTCCTCTTAAACATACTACTTTATATATCTCTTAAATATACTTCTGCATATTGCTCTTAAATATACTACTTCATATTCCTCTTAAATATACTCCTGCATATTCCCCTTAAACATTATACTTCATATTCCTCTGAAACATTCTACTTCATATTCCTCTTAAACATACTACTTCATATTCCTCCTAAATATACTACTTCATATTCCTCTTAAATATACTACTTCATATTCTTCTTAAACATAATACTTCATATTCTTTTTAACATACTACTTCATATTCCTCTTAAACATACTACTTCATATTCCTCTTAAACAGACTACTTCATATTCCTCTTAAACAGACTACTTCATATTCCTCTTAAACATACTACTTCATATTCCTCTTAAACATACTACTTCATATTCCTCTTAAACATAATACTTCATATTCCTCTTGAACATACTACTTCATATTCCTCTTAAACATACTACTTCATATTCCTATTAAACATACTACTTCATATTCCTCTTAAACATACTACTTCATATTCCTCTTAAACATACTACTTCATATTGCTCTTAAACATACTACTTCATATTCCTGGTAAATATACTACTTCATATTCCTCTTAAACATACTACTTTATATATCTCTTAAATATACTTCTGCATATTGCTCTTAAATATACTACTTCATATTCCTCTTAAATATACTCCTGCATATTCCCCTTAAACATTATACTTCATATTCCTCTGAAACATTCTACTTCATATTCCTCTTAAACATACTACTTCATATTCCTCCTAAATATACTACTTCATATTCCTCTTAAATATACTACTTCATATTCTTCTTAAACATAATACTTCATATTCCTCTTAAACATACTACTTCATATTCCTCTTAAACAGACTACTTCATAGTCCTCTTAAACATACTACTTTATATTCCTCTTAAACATACTACCTCTTATTCCTCTTAACATACTACTTCATATTACTCTAAAACATACTACTTCATATTCCTCTTAAATATACTACTTCATATTCCTCTTAAACATACTACTTCATATTCCTCTAAAACATACTACTTCATATTCCTCTAAAACATACTACTTCATATTCCTCTTCAACATACTACTTCATATTCCTCTTAAACATACTACTTCATATTCCTCTAGAACATACTACTTCATATTCCTCTTCAACATACTACTTCATATTCCTCTTCAATATAATACTTCATATTCCTTTTAAACATACTACTTCATATTCCTCTTAAACATACTACTTCATATTCCTCTTAAACATACTACTTCATATTCCTCTTAAACATACTACTTCATATCCCTCTTAAATATACTACTTTATGTTCCTCTTAAATATACTACTTCATATTCCTCTTAAATATACTACTACATATTCCCCTTAAACATTATACTTCATATTCCTCTTAAACATTCTACTTCATATTCCTCTTAAACATACTACTTCATATTCCTCCTAAATATACTACTTCATATTCCTCTTAAACATCCTACTTCATATTACTCATAAATATACTTCTGCATATTCCTCTTAAATATACTACTGCATATTCCTCTTAATCATACTACTTCATAATCCTCTTAAACATACTACTTCATATTCCTCTTAAACATACTACTTCATATTCCTCTTAAACATACTGCTTCATATTCCTCTTAAATATACTACTTTATATTCCTCTTAAATATACTACTTCATATTCCTCTTAAATATTCTACTGCATATTTCCCTTAAACATTATTCTTCATATTCCTCTTAAACATTCTACTTCATATTCCTCTTAAACATACTACTTCATATTCCTCCTATATATACTACTTCATATTCCTCTTAAATATACTACTTCATATTCTTCTTAAACATACTACTTCACATTCCTTTTAAACATACTACTTCATATTGCTCTTAATCATACTACTTCATATTCCTCTTAAAAATACTACTTCATATTCCTCTTAAAGAGACTACTTCATATTCCTCTTAAACATACTACTTCACATTCCTCTTAAACATCCTACTTCATATTCCTCTTAAACATACTACTTCATATTCCTCTTAAACATTCTACTTCATATTCCTCTTAAACATACTACTTCATATTCCTGCTAAATATACTACTTCATATTCCTCTTAAACATACTACTTTATATTACTCTTAAATATACTTCTGTATATTGCTCTTAAATATACTACTTCATATTCCTCTTAAACATACTACTTCATATTCCTCTTAAACATAATACTTCATATTCCTCTTCAACATACTACTTCATATTCCTCTCACACATAATACTTCATATTCCTCTTAAACATTCTACTTCATATTCCTCTTAAACATAGTACTTCATATTCCTCCTAAATATACTACTTCATATTCCTCTTAAACATACTACTTCATATTACTCTTAAATATACTTCTGCATATTCCTCTTAAATATACTACTTCATATTCCTCTTAAACGTACTAGTTCATATTCCTCTTAAACATACTACTTCATATTCCTCTTCAACATACTACTTCATATTCCTCTTACACATACTACTTCATATTCCTCTTAAACATACTACTTCATATTCCTCTTAAACATACTACTTCATTTTCCTCTTAAACATACTACTTCATATTCCTCTTAAACATACTACTTCATATTCTTGCTAAATATACTACTTCATATTCCTCTTAAACATACTACTTTATATTACTCTTAAATATACTTCTACATATTGCTCTTAAATATACTACTTCATATTCCTCTAAAATATACTACTGCATATTCCCCTTAAACATTATACTTCATATTCTTCTTAAGCATTCTACTTCATATTCCTCTTAAACATACTACTTCATATTCCTCCTAAATATACTACTTCATGTTCCTCTTAAATATACTACTTCATATTCTTCTTAAACATACTACTTCATATTCCTTTTTAACATACTACTTCATATTCCTCTTAATCATACTACTTCATATTCCTCTTAAACATACTACTTCATATTCCTCTTAAACAGACTACTTCATATTCCTCTTAAACATTCTACTTTATATTCCTCTTAAACATACTATTTCATATTCCTGCTAAATATACTACTTCATATTCCTCTTAAACATACTACTTCATATTACTCATAAATATACTTCTACATATTCCTCTTGAATATACTACTGCATATTCCTCTTAATCATACTACTTCATATTCCTCTTAAACATACTGCTTCATATTCCTCTTAAATATACTACTTTATATTCCTCTAAAATATACTACTTCATATTCCTCTTAAATATTCTACTGCATATTTCCCTTAAACATTATACTTCATATTCCTCTTAACCATTCTACTTCATATTCCTCTTAAACATACTACTTCATATTCCTCCTAAATATACTTCTTCATATTCCTCTTAAATATACTACTTCATATTCTTCTTAAACATAATACTTCATATTCCTTTTTAACATACTACTTCATATTCCTCTTAATCATACTACTTCATATTCCTCTTAAACATACTACTTCATATTCCTCTTAAACAGACTACTTCATATTCCTCTTAAACATACTACTTTATATTCTTCTTAAACATACTACTTCATATTCCTCTTAAACATAATACTTCATATTCCTCTTAAACATACTACTTCATATTCCTCTTAAACATACTACTTCATATTCCTCTTAAACATATTACATCATATTCCTCTTAAACATACTACCTCATATTCCTCTTAACATACTACTTCATATTACTCTAAAACATACTACTTCATATTCCTCTTAAATATACTACTTCATATTCCTCTTAAACATACTACTTCATATTCCTCTAAGACATACTACTTCATATTGCTCTAAAACATACTACTTCATATTCCTCTTCAACATACTACTTCATATTCCTCTTAAACATACTACTTCATATTCCTCTAAAACATACTACTTCATATTCCTCTTCAACATACTACTTCATATTCCTCTTCAATATAATACTTCATATTCCTTTTAAGCATACTACTTCATATTCCTCTTAAACATACTACTTCATATTCCTCTTAAAAATACTACTTCATATTCCTCTTAAAAATACTACTTCATATTCCTCTTAAACATACTACTTCATATCCCTATTAAATATACTACTTTATATTCCTCTTAAATATACTACTTCATATTCCTCTTAAATATACTACTACATATTCCCCTTAAACATTATACTTCATATTCCTCTTAAACATTCTACTTCATATTCCTCTTAAACATACTACTTCATATTCCTCCTAAATATACTACTTCATATTCCTCTTAAACATCCTACTTCATATTCTTCTTAAACATAATACTTCATATTCCTTTTTAACATACTACTTCATATTCCTCTTAATCATACTACTTCATATTCCTCTTAAACATACTACTTCATATTCCTCTTAAACAGACTACTTCATATTCCTCTTAAACATACTACTTTATATTCCTCTTAAACATACTACTTCATATTCCTCTTAAACATAATACTTTATATTCCTCTTAAACATACTAATTCATATCCCTCTTAAACATACTACTTCATATTCCTCTTAAACATATTACATCATATTCCTCTTAAACATACTACCTCATATTCCTCTTAACATACTACTTCATATTACTCTAAAACATACTACTTCATATTCCTCTTAAATATACTACTTCATATTCCTCTTAAACATACTACTTCATATTCATCTAAAACATACTACTTCATATTCCTCTAAAACATACTACTTCATATTCCTCTTCAACATACTACTTCATATTCCTCTTAAATACACTACTTCATATTCCTCTAAAATATACTACTTCATATTCCTCTTCAACATACTACTTCTAATTCCTCTTCAATATAATACTTCATATTCCTTTTAAACATTCTACTTCATATTCCTCTTAAACATACTACTTCATATTCCTCTTAAACATACTACTTCATATTCCTCTTAAACATACTACTTCATATCCCTCTTAAATATACTACTTTATATTCCTCTTAAATATACTACTTCATATTCCTCTTAAATATACTACTACATATTCCCCTTAAACATTATACTTCATATTCCTCTTAAACATTCTACTTCATATTCCTCTTAAACATACTACTTCATATTCCTCCTAAATATACTACTTCATATTCCTCTTAAACATCCTACTTCATATTACTCATAAATATACTTCTGCATATTCCTCTTAAATATACTACTGCATATTCCTCTTAATCATACTACTTCATATTCCTCTTAAACATACTACTTCATATTCCTCTTAAACAGACTACTTCATATTTCTCTTAAACATACTACTTTATATTCCTCTTAAACATACTACTTCATATTCCTCTTAAACATAATACTTCATATTCCTCTTAAACATACTACTTCATATTCCTCTTAAACATATTACATCATATTCCTCTTAAACATACTACCTCATATTCCTCTTAACATACTACTTCATATTACTCTAAAACATACTACTTCATATTCCTCTTAAATATACTACTTCATATTCCTCTTAAACATACTACTTCATATTCCTCTAAGACATACTACTTCATATTCCTCTAAAACATACTACTTCATATTCCTCTTCAACATACTACTTCATATTCCTCTTAAACATACTACTTCATATTCCTCTAAAACATACTACTTCATATTCCTCTTCAACATACTACTTCATATTCCTCTTCAATATAATACTTCATATTCCTTTTAAGCATACTACTTCATATTCCTCTTAAACATACTACTTCATATTCCTCTTAAAAATACTACTTCATATTCCTCTTAAACATACTACTTCATATTCCTCTTAAACATACTACTTCATATCCCTATTAAATATACTACTTTATATTCCTCTTAAATATACTACTTCATATTCCTCTTAAATATACTACTACATATTCCCCTTAAACATTATACTTCATATTCCTCTTAAACATTCTACTTCATATTCCTCTTAAACATACTACTTCATATTCCTCCTAAATATACTACTTCATATTCCTCTTAAACATCCTACTTCATATTCTTCTTAAACATAATACTTCATATTCCTTTTTAACATACTACTTCATATTCCTCTTAATCATACTACTTCATATTCCTCTTAAACATACTACTTCATATTCCTCTTAAACAGACTACTTCATATTCCTCTTAAACATACTACTTTATATTCCTCTTAAACATACTACTTCATATTCCTCTTAAACATAATACTTTATATTCCTCTTAAACATACTAATTCATATCCCTCTTAAACATACTACTTCATATTCCTCTTAAACATATTACATCATATTCCTCTTAAACATACTACCTCATATTCCTCTTAACATACTACTTCATATTACTCTAAAACATACTACTTCATATTCCTCTTAAATATACTACTTCATATTCCTCTTAAACATACTACTTCATATTCATCTAAAACATACTACTTCATATTCCTCTAAAACATACTACTTCATATTCCTCTTCAACATACTACTTCATATTCCTCTTAAACACACTACTTCATATTCCTCTAAAATATACTACTTCATATTCCTCTTCAACATACTACTTCTAATTCCTCTTCAATATAATACTTCATATTCCTTTTAAACATACTACTTCATATTTCTCTTAAACATACTACTTCATATTCCTCTTAAACATACTACTTCATATTCCTCTTAAACATACTACTTCATATCCCTCTTAAATATACTACTTTATATTCCTCTTAAATATACTACTTCATATTCCTCTTAAATATACTACTACATATTCCCCTTAAACATTATACTTCATATTCCTCTTAAACATTCTACTTCATATTCCTCTTAAACATACTACTTCATATTCCTCCTAAATATACTACTTCATATTCCTCTTAAACATCCTACTTCATATTACTCATAAATATACTTCTGCATATTCCTCTTAAATATACTACTGCATATTCCTCTTAATCATACTACTTCATATTCCTCTTAAACATACTACTTCATATTCCTCTTAAACATTCTACTTTATATTCCTCTTAAACATACTATTTCATATTCCTGCTAAATATACTACTTCATATTCCTCTTAAACATACTACTTCATATTACTCATAAATATACTTCTACATATTCCTCTTGAATATACTACTGCATATTCCTCTTAATCATACTACTTCATATTCCTCTTAAACATACTACTTGATATTCCTCTTAAACATCCTACTTCATATTCCTCTTAAACATACTGCTTCATATTCCTCTTAAATATACTACTTTATATTCCTCTAAAATATACTACTTCATATTCCTCTTAAATATTCTACTGCATATTTCCCTTAAACATTATACTTCATATTCCTCTTAAATATTCTACTTCATATTCCTCTTAAACATACTACTTCATATTCCTCCTAAATATACTTCTTCATATTCCTCTTAAACATCCTACTTCATATTCTTCTTAAACATAATACTTCATATTCCTTTTTAACATACTACTTCATATTCCTCTTAATCATACTACTTCATATTCCTCTTAAACATACTACTTCATATTCCTCTTAAACAGACTACTTCATATTCCTCTTAAACATACAACTTTATATTCCTCTTTAACATACTACTTCATATTCCTCTTAAACATAATACTTTATATTCCTCTTAAACATACTAATTCATATTCCTCTTAAACATACTACTTCATATTCCTCTTAAACATATTACATCATATTCCTCTTAAACATACTACCTCATATTCCTCTTAACATACTACTTCATATTACTCTAAAACATACTACTTCATATTCCTCTTAAATATACTACTTCATATTCCTCTTAAACATACTACTTCATATTCATCTAAAACATACTACTTCATATTCCTCTAAAACATACTACTTCATATTCCTCTTCAACATACTACTTCATATTCCTCTTAAACACACTACTTCATATTCCTCTAAAACATACTACTTTATATTCCTCTTCAACATACTACTTCATATTCCTCTTAAACATACTACTTCATATCCCTCTTAAATATACTACTTTATATTCCTCTTAAATATACTACTTCATATTCCTCTTAAATATACTACTACATATTCCCCTTAAACATTATACTTCATATTCCTCTTAAACATTCTACTTCATATTCCTCTTAAACATACTACTTCATATTCCTCCTAAATATACTACTTCATATTCCTCTTAAACATCCTACTTCATATTACTCATAAATATACTTCTGCATATTCCTCTTAAATATACTACTGCACATTCCTCTTAATCATACTGCTTCATATTCCTCTTAAATATACTACTTTATATTCCTCTAAAATATACTACTTCATATTCCTCTTAAACATACTGCTTCATATTCCTCTTAAATATACTACTTCATATTCCTCTAAAATATACTACTTCATATTCCTCTTAAATATTCTACTGCATATTTCCCTTAAACATTATACTTCATATTCCTCTTAAGCATTCTACTTCATATTCCTCTTAAACATACTACTTCATATTCCTCCTAAATATACTTCTTCATATTTCTCTTAAATATACTACTTCATATTCTTCTTAAACATAATACTTCATATTCCTTTTTAACATACTACTTCATATTCCTCTTAATCATACTACTTCATATTCCTCTTAAACATACTACTTCATATTCCTCTTAAACAGACTACTTCATATTCCTCTTAAATATACTACTTTATATTCCTCTAAAATATATTACTTCATATTCCTCTTAAATATTCTACTGCATATTTCCCTTAAACATTATACTTCATATTCCTCTTAAATATTCTACTTCATATTCCTCTTAAACATACTACTTCATATTCCTCTTCAACATACTACTTCATATTCCTCTTAAACATACTACTTGATATTCCTCTTAAACATCCTACTTCATATTCCTCTTAAACATACTGCTTCATATTCCTCTTAAATATACTACTTTATATTCCTCTAAAATATACTACTTCATATTCTTCTTAAATATTCTACTGCATATTTCCCTTAAACATTATACTTCATATTCCTCTTAAATATTCTACTTCATATTCCTCTTAAACATACTACTTCATATTCCTCCTAAATATACTTCTTCATATTCCTCTTAAACATCCTACTTCATATTCTTCTTAAACATAATACTTCATATTCCTTTTTAACATACTACTTCATATTCCTCTTAATCATACTACTTCATATTCCTCTTAAACATACTACTTCATATTCCTCTTAAACAGACTACTTCATATTCCTCTTAAACATACTACTTTATATTCCTCTTAAACATACTACTTCATATTCCTCTTAAACATAATACTTTATATTCCTCTTAAACATACTAATTCATATTCCTCTTAAACATACTACTTCATATTCCTCTTAAACATATTACATCATATTCCTCTTAAACATACTACCTCATATTCCTCTTAACATACTACTTCATATTACTCTAAAACATACTACTTCATATTCCTCTTAAATATACTACTTCATATTCCTCTTAAACATACTACTTCATATTCATCTAAAACATACTACTTCATATTCCTCTAAAACATACTACTTCATATTCCTCTTCAACATACTACTTCATATTCCTCTTAAACACACTACTTCATATTCCTCTAAAACATACTACTTTATATTCCTCTTCAACATACTACTTCATATTCCTCTTCAATATAATACTTCATATTCCTTTTAAACATACTACTTCATATTCCTCTTAAACATACTACTTGATATTCCTCTTAAACATCCTACTTCATATTCCTCTTAAACATACTGCTTCATATTCCTCTTAAATATACTACTTTATATTCCTCTAAAATATACTACTTCATATTCCTCTTAAATATTCTACTGCATATTTCCCTTAAACATTATACTTCATATTCCTCTTAAATATTCTACTTCATATTCCTCTTAAACATACTACTTCATATTCCTCCTAAATATACTTCTTCATATTCCTCTTAAACATCCTACTTCATATTCTTCTTAAACATAATACTTCATATTCCTTTTTAACATACTACTTCATATTCCTCTTAAACATACTACTTCATATTCCTCTTAAACAGACTACTTCATATTCCTCTTAAACATACAACTTTATATTCCTCTTAAACATACTACTTCATATTCCTCTTAAACATAATACTTTATATTCCTCTTAAACATACTAATTCATATTCCTCTTAAACATACTACTTCATATTCCTCTTAAACATATTACATCATATTCCTCTTAAACATACTACCTCATATTCCTCTTAACATACTACTTCATATTACTCTAAAACATACTACTTCATATTCCTCTTAAATATACTACTTCATATTCCTCTTAAACATACTACTTCATATTCATCTAAAACATACTACTTCATATTCCTCTAAAACATACTACTTCATATTCCTCTTCAACATACTACTTCATATTCCTCTTAAACACACTACTTCATATTCCTCTAAAACATACTACTTTATATTCCTCTTCAACATACTACTTCATATTCCTCTTAAACATACTACTTCATATCCCTCTTAAATATACTACTTTATATTCCTCTTAAATATACTACTTCATATTCCTCTTAAATATACTACTACATATTCCCCTTAAACATTATACTTCATATTCCTCTTAAACATTCTACTTCATATTCCTCTTAAACATACTACTTCATATTCCTCCTAAATATACTACTTCATATTCCTCTTAAACATCCTACTTCATATTACTCATAAATATACTTCTGCATATTCCTCTTAAATATACTACTGCATATTCCTCTTAATCATACTGCTTCATATTCCTCTTAAATATACTACTTTATATTCCTCTAAAATATACTACTTCATATTCCTCTTAAACATACTGCTTCATATTCCTCTTAAATATACTACTTTATATTCCTCTAAAATATACTACTTCATATTCCTCTTAAATATTCTACTGCATATTTCCCTTAAACATTATACTTCATATTCCTCTTAAGCATTCTACTTCATATTCCTCTTAAACATACTACTTCATATTCCTCCTAAATATACTTCTTCATATTTCTCTTAAATATACTACTTCATATTCTTCTTAAACATAATACTTCATATTCCTTTTTAACATACTACTTCATATTCCTCTTAATCATACTACTTCATATTCCTCTTAAACATACTACTTCATATTCCTCTTAAACAGACTACTTCATATTCCTCTTAAATATACTACTTTATATTCCTCTAAAATATATTACTTCATATTCCTCTTAAATATTCTACTGCATATTTCCCTTAAACATTATACTTCATATTCCTCTTAAATATTCTACTTCATATTCCTCTTAAACATACTACTTCATATTCCTCTTCAACATACTACTTCATATTCCTCTTAAACATACTACTTGATATTCCTCTTAAACATCCTACTTCATATTCCTCTTAAACATACTGCTTCATATTCCTCTTAAATATACTACTTTATATTCCTCTAAAATATACTACTTCATATTCTTCTTAAATATTCTACTGCATATTTCCCTTAAACATTATACTTCATATTCCTCTTAAATATTCTACTTCATATTCCTCTTAAACATACTACTTCATATTCCTCCTAAATATACTTCTTCATATTCCTCTTAAACATCCTACTTCATATTCTTCTTAAACATAATACTTCATATTCCTTTTTAACATACTACTTCATATTCCTCTTAATCATACTACTTCATATTCCTCTTAAACATACTACTTCATATTCCTCTTAAACAGACTACTTCATATTCCTCTTAAACATACTACTTTATATTCCTCTTAAACATACTACTTCATATTCCTCTTAAACATAATACTTTATATTCCTCTTAAACATACTAATTCATATTCCTCTTAAACATACTACTTCATATTCCTCTTAAACATATTACATCATATTCCTCTTAAACATACTACCTCATATTCCTCTTAACATACTACTTCATATTACTCTAAAACATACTACTTCATATTCCTCTTAAATATACTACTTCATATTCCTCTTAAACATACTACTTCATATTCATCTAAAACATACTACTTCATATTCCTCTAAAACATACTACTTCATATTCCTCTTCAACATACTACTTCATATTCCTCTTAAACACACTACTTCATATTCCTCTAAAACATACTACTTTATATTCCTCTTCAACATACTACTTCATATTCCTCTTCAATATAATACTTCATATTCCTTTTAAACATACTACTTCATATTCCTCTTAAACATACTACTTCATATTCCTCTTAAACATACTACTTCATATTCCTCTTAAACATACTACTTCATATCCCTCTTAAATATACTACTTTATATTCCTCTTAAATATACTACTTCATATTCCTCTTAAATATACTACTACATATTCCCCTTAAACATTATACTTCATATTCCTCTTAAACATTCTACTTCATATTCCTCTTAAACATACTACTTCATATTCCTCCTAAATATACTACTTCATATTCCTCTTAAACATCCTACTTCATATTACTCATAAATATACTTCTGCATATTCCTCTTAAATATACTACTGCATATTCCTCTTAATCATACTGCTTCATATTCCTCTTAAATATACTACTTTATATTCCTCTAAAATATACTACTTCATATTCCTCTTAAACATACTGCTTCATATTCCTCTTAAATATACTACTTTATATTCCTCTAAAATATACTACTTCATATTCCTCTTAAATATTCTACTGCATATTTCCCTTAAACATTATACTTCATATTCCTCTTAAGCATTCTACTTCATATTCCTCTTAAACATACTACTTCATATTCCTCCTAAATATACTTCTTCATATTTCTCTTAAATATACTACTTCATATTCTTCTTAAACATAATACTTCATATTCCTTTTTAACATACTACTTCATATTCCTCTTAATCATACTACTTCATATTCCTCTTAAACATACTACTTCATATACCTCTTAAACAGACTACTTCATATTCCTCTTAAACATACTACTTTATATTCCTCTTAAACATACTACTTCATATTCCTCTTAAACATAATACTTCATATTCCTCTTAAACATACTACTTCATATTCCTCTTAAACATACTACTTCATATTCCTCTTAAACATATTACATCATATTCCTCTTAAACATACTACCTCATATTCCTCTTAACATACTACTACATATTACTCTAAAACATACTACTTCATATTCCTCTTAAATATACTACTTCATATTCCTCTTAAACATACTACTTCATATTCCTCTAAAACATACTACTTCATATTCCTCTAAAACATACTACTTCATATTCCTCTTCAACATACTACTTCATATTCCTCTTAAACATACTACTTCATATTCCTCTAATACATACTACTTCATATTCCTCTTCAACATACTACTTCATATTCCTCTTCAATATAATACTTCATATTCCTTTTAAACATACTACTTCATATTCCTCTTAAGCATACTACTTCATATTCCTCTTAAACATACTACTTCATATTCCTCTTAAACATACTACTTCATATCCCTCCTAAATATACTACTTTATATTCCTCTTAAATATACTACTTCATATTCCTCTTAAATATACTACTACATATTCCCCTTAAACATTATACTTCATATTCCTCTTAAACATTCTACTTCATATTCCTCTTAAACATACTACTTCATATTCCTCCTAAATATACTACTTCATATTCCTCTTAAACATCCTACTTCATATCCTTCTTAAACATAATACTTCATATTCCTTTTTAACATACTACTTCATATTCCTCTTAATCATACTACTTCATATTCCTCTTAAACATACTACTTCATATTCCTCTTAAACATACTACTTCATATTCCTCTTAAACATACTACTTTATATTCCTCTTAAACATACTACTTCATATTCCTTTTAAACATAATACTTCGTATTCCTCTTAAACATACTACTTCATATTCCTCTTAAACATATTACATCATATTCCTCTTAAACATACTACCTCATATTCCTCTTAAAATACTACTTCATATTACTCTAAAACATACTACTTCATATTCCTCTTAAATATACTACTTCATATTCCTCTTAAACATACTACTTCATATTCCTCTAAAACATACTACTTCATATTCCTCTAAAACATACTACTTCATATTCCTCTTCAACATACTACTTCATATTCCACTTAAACATACTACTTCATATTCCTCTTCAATATAATACTTCATATTCCTTTTAAACATACTACTTCATATTCCTCTTAAACATACTACTTCATATTCCTCTAAAACATACTACTTCATATTCCTCTAAAACATACTACTTCATATTCCTCTTCAACATACTACTTCATATTCCACTTAAACATACTACTTCATATTCCTCTTCAATATAATACTTCATATTCCTTTTAAACATACTACTTCATATTCCTCTTAAACATACTACTTCATATTCCTCTTAAACATACTACTTCATATTCCTCTTAAACATACTACTTCATATCCCTCTTAAATATACTACTTTATATTCCTCTTAAATATACTACTTCATATTCCTCTAAAACACACTACTTCATATTCCTCTTCAACATACTACTTCATATTCCTCTTCAATATAATACTTCATATTCCTTTTAAACATACTACTTCATATTCCTCTTAAACATACTACTTCATATTCCTCTTTAACATACTACTTCATATTCCTCTTAAACATACTACTTCATATCCCTCCTAAATATACTACTTATATTCCTCTTAAATATACTACTTCATATTCCTCTTAAATATACTACTACATATTCCCCTTAAACATTATACTTCATATTCCTCTTAAACATTCTATTTCATATTCCTCTTAAACATACTACTTCATATTCCTCCTAAATATACTACTTCATATTCCTCTTAAACATCCTACTTCATATTCTTCTTAAACATAATACTTCATATTCCTTTTTAACATACTACTTCATATTCCTCTTAATCATACTACTTCATATTCCTCTTAAACATACTACTTCATACTCCTCTTAAACATACTACTTCATATTCCTCTTAAACATACTACTTTATATTCCTCTTAAACATACTATTTCATATTCCTTTTAAACATAATACTTCGTATTCCTCTTAAACATACTACTTCATATTCCTCTTAAATATATTACATCATATTCCTCTTAAACATACTACCTCATATTCCTCTTAAAATACTACTTCATATTACTCTAAAACATACTACTTCATATTCCTCTTAAATATACTACTTCATATTCCTCTTAAACATACTACTTCATATTCTTCTAAAACATACTACTTCATATTCCTCTAAAACATACTACTTCATATTCCTCTTCAACATACTACTTCATATTCCACTTAAACATACTACTTCATATTCCTCTTCAATATAATACTTCATATTCCTTTTAAACATACTACTTCATATTCCTCTTAAACATACTACTTCATATTCCTCTTAAACATACTACTTCATATTCCTCTTAAACATACTACTTCATATCCCTCTTAAATATAATACTTTATATTCCTCTTAAATATACTACTTCATATTCCTCTTAAATATACTACTACATATTCCCCTTAAACATTATACTTCATATTCCTCTTAAACATTCTACTTCATATTCCTCTTAAACATACTACTTCATATTCCTCCTAAATATACTACTTCATATTCCTCTTAAACATCCTACTTCATATTACTCATAGTATTATTCTACTTCATATTCCTCTTAAACAACTTCTGCATATTCATCTTAAATATACTACTGCATAATCCTCTTAATCATACTACTTCATATTCCTCTTAAACATACTACTTCATATTCCTCTTAAACATACTACTTCATATGCCTCTTAAACATACTGCTTCATATTCCTCTTAAATATACTACTTTATATTCCTCTTAAATATACTACTTCATATTCCTCTTAAATATTCTACTGCATATTTCCCTTTAACATTATTCTTCATATTCCTCTTAAACATTCTACTTCATATTCCTCTTAAACATACTACTTCATATTCCTCCTAAATATACTACTTCATATTCCTCTTAAATATACTACTTCATATTCTTCTTAAACATACTACTTCACATTCCTTTTAAACATACTACTTCATATTGCTCTTAATCATACTACTTCATATTCCTCTTAAACATACTACTTCATATTCCACTTAAAGAGACTACTTCATATTCCTCTTAAACATACTACTTCACATTCCTCTTAAACATACTACTTCATATTCCTCTTAAACATAATACTTCATATTCCTCTTAAACATTCTACTTCATATTCCTCTTAAACATACTACTTCATATTCCTGCTAAATATACTACTTCATATTCCTCTTAAACATACTACTTTATATTACTCTTAAATATACTTCTGCATATTGCTCTTAAATATACTACTTCATATTCCTCTTAAACATACTACTTCATATTCCTCTTAAACATAATACTTCATATTCCTCTTCAACATACTTCTTCATATTCCTCTTACACATAATACTTCATATTCCTCTTAAACATTCTACTTCATATTCCTCTTAAACATACTACTTCATATTCCTCCTAAATATACTACTTCATATTCCTCTTAAACATACTACTTTATATTACTCTTAAATATACTTCTGCATATTCCTCTTAAATATATTACTTCATATTCCTCTTAAACATACTAGTTCATATTCCTCTTAAACATACTACTTCATATTCCTCTTCAACATACTACTTCATATTCCTCTTACACATACTACTTCATATTCCTCTTAAACATACTACTTCATATTTCTCTTAAACATACTACTTCATATTCCTCTTAAACATACTACTTCATATTCCTCTTAAACATACTACTTCATATTCTTGCTAAATATACTACTTCATATTCCTCTTAAACATACTACTTTATATTACTCTTAAATCTACTTCTGCATATTGCTCTTAAATATACTACTTCATATTCCTCTTAAATATACTACTTCATATTCCTCTTAAATATTCTACTGCATATTTCCCTTAAACATTATTCTTCATATTCCTCTTAAACATTCTACTTCATATTCCTCTTAAACATACTACTTCATATTCCTCCTAAATATACTACTTCATATTTCTCTTAAATATACTACTTTATATTCTTCTTAAACATACTACTTCATATTCCTTTTAAACATACTACTTCATATTGCTCTTAATCATACTACTTCATATTCCTCTTAAACATACTACTTCATATTCCTCTTAAAGAGACTACTTCATATTCCTCTTAAACATACTACTTCATATTCCTCTTAAACATACTACTTCATATTCCTCTTAAACATAATACTTCATATTTCTCTTAAACATTCTACTTCATATTCCTCTTAAACTTACTACTTCATATTCCTGCTAAATATACTACTTCATATTCCTCTTAAACATAATACTTTATATTACTCTTAAATATACTTCTGCATATTGCTCTTAAATATACTACTTCATATTCCTGTTAAACATACTACTTCATATTCCTCTTAAACATAATACTTCACATTCCTCTTCAACATACTACTTCATATTCCTCTTACACATAATACTTCATATTCCTCTTACCCATTCTACTTCATATTCCTCTTAAACATACTACTTCATATTCCTCCTAAATATACTACTTCATATTCCTCTTAAACATACTATTTCATATTACTCTTAAATATACTTCTGCATATTCCTCTTAAATATACTACTTCATATTCTTCTTAAACATACTAGTTCATATTCCTCTTAAACATACTACTTCATATTCCTCTTCAACATACTACTTCATATTCCTCTTACACATACTACTTCATATTCCTCTTAAACATACTACTTCATATTCCTCTTAAACATACTACTTCATATTCCTCTTAAACATACTAGTTCATATTCCTCTTAAACATACTACTTCATATTCCTGCTAAATATACTACTTCATATTCCTATTAAACATACTACTTTATATTACTCTTAAATATACTTCTGCATATTGCTCTTAAATATACTACTTCATATTCCTCTTAAATATACTACTGCATATTCCCCTTAAACATTATACTTCATATTCCTCTTAAACATTCTACTTCATATTCCTCTTAAACATACTACTTCATATTCATCCTAAATATACTACTTCATGTTCCTCTTAAATATACTACTTCATATTCTTCTTAAACATACTACTTCCTATTCCTTTTTAACATACTACTTCATATTCCTCTTAATCATACTACTTCATATTCCTCTTAAACATAATACTTTATATTCCTCTTAAACATTCTACTTCATATTCCTCTTAAACATACTACTTCATATTCCTGCTAAATATACTTCTACATATTCCTCTTGAATATACTACTGCATATTCTTCTTAATCATACTACTTCATATTCCTCTTAAACATACTACTTGATATTCCTCTTAAACATCCTACTTCATATTCCTCTTAAACATACTGCTTCATATTCCTCTTAAATATACTACTTTATATTCCTCTAAAATATACTACTTCATATTCCTCTTAAATATTCTACTGCATATTTCCCTTAAACATTATACTTCATATTCCTCTTAAATATTCTACTTCATATTCCTCTTAAACATACTACTTCATATTCCTCCTAAATATACTTCTTCATATTCCTCTTAAACATCCTACTTCATATTCTTCTTAAACATAATACTTCATATTCCTTTTTAACATACTACTTCATATTCCTCTTAATCATACTACTTCATATTCCTCTTAAACATACTACTTCATATTCCTCTTAAACAGACTACTTCATATTCCTCTTAAACATACTACTTTATATTCCTCTTAAACATACTACTTCATATTCCTCTTAAACATAATACTTTATATTCCTCTTAAACATACTAATTCATATTCCTCTTAAACATACTACTTCATATTCCTCTTAAACATATTACATCATATTCCTCTTAAACATACTACCTCATATTCCTCTTAACATACTACTTCATATTACTCTAAAACATACTACTTCATATTCCTCTTAAATATACTACTTCATATTCCTCTTAAACATACTACTTCATATTCATCTAAAACATACTACTTCATATTCCTCTAAAACATACTACTTCATATTCCTCTTCAACATACTACTTCATATTCCTCTTAAACACACTACTTCATATTCCTCTAAAACATACTACTTTATATTCCTCTTCAACATACTACTTCATATTCCTCTTCAATATAATACTTCATATTCCTTTTAAACATACTACTTCATATTCCTCTTAAACATACTACTTCATATTCCTCTTAAACATACTACTTCATATTCCTCTTAAACATACTACTTCATATCCCTCTTAAATATACTACTTTATATTCCTCTTAAATATACTACTTCATATTCCTCTTAAATATACTACTACATATTCCCCTTAAACATTATACTTCATATTCCTCTTAAACATTCTACTTCATATTCCTCTTAAACATACTACTTCATATTTCTCCTAAATATACTACTTCATATTCCTCTTAAACATCCTACTTCATATTACTCATAAATATACTTCTGCATATTCCTCTTAAATATACTACTGCATATTCCTCTTAATCATACTGCTTCATATTCCTCTTAAATATACTACTTTATATTCCTCTAAAATATACTACTTCATATTCCTCTTAAACATACTGCTTCATATTCCTCTTAAATATACTACTTTATATTCCTCTAAAATATACTACTTCATATTCCTCTTAAATATTCTACTGCATATTTCCCTTAAACATTATACTTCATATTCCTCTTAAGCATTCTACTTCATATTCCTCTTAAACATACTACTTCATATTCCTCCTAAATATACTTCTTCATATTTCTCTTAAATATACTACTTCATATTCTTCTTAAACATAATACTTCATATTCCTTTTTAACATACTACTTCATATTCCTCTTAATCATACTACTTCATATTCCTCTTAAACATACTACTTCATATTCCTCTTAAACAGACTACTTCATATTCCTCTTAAACATACTACTTTATATTCCTCTTAAACATACTACTTCATATTCCTCTTAAACATAATACTTCATATTCCTCTTAAACATACTACTTCATATTCCTCTTAAACATACTACTTCATATTCCTCTTAAACATATTACATCATATTCCTCTTAAACATACTACCTCATATTCCTCTTAACATACTACTACATATTACTCTAAAACATACTACTTCATATTCCTCTTAAATATACTACTTCATATTCCTCTTAAACATACTACTTCATATTCCTCTAAAACATACTACTTCATATTCCTCTAAAACATACTACTTCATATTCCTCTTCAACATACTACTTCATATTCCTCTTAAACATACAACTTCATATTCCTCTAAAACATACTACTTCATATTCCTCTTCAACATACTACTTCATATTCCTCTTCAATATAATACTTCATATTCCTTTTAAACATACTACTTCATATTCCTCTTAAGCATACTACTTCATATTCCTCTTAAACATACTACTTCATATTCCTCTTAAACATACTACTTCATATCCCTCCTAAATATACTACTTTATATTCCTCTTAAATATACTACTTCATATTCCTCTTAAATATACTACTACATATTCCCCTTAAACATTATACTTCATATTCCTCTTAAACATTCTACTTCATATTCCTCTTAAACATACTACTTCATATTCCTCCTAAATATACTACTTCATATTCCTCTTAAACATCCTACTTCATATTCTTCTTAAACATAATACTTCATATTCCTTTTTAACATACTACTTCATATTCCTCTTAATCATACTACTTCATATTCCTCTTAAACATACTACTTCATATTCCTCTTAAACATACTACTTCATATTCCTCTTAAACATACTACTTTATATTCCTCTTAAACATACTACTTCATATTCCTTTTAAACATAATACTTCGTATTCCTCTTAAACATACTACTTCATATTCCTCTTAAACATATTACATCATATTCCTCTTAAACATACTACCTCATATTCCTCTTAAAATACTACTTCATATTACTCTAAAACATACTACTTCATATTCCTCTTAAATATACTACTTCATATTCCTCTTAAACATACTACTTCATATTCCTCTAAAACATACTACTTCATATTCCTCTAAAACATACTACTTCATATTCCTCTTCAACATACTACTTCATATTCCACTTAAACATACTACTTCATATTCCTCTTCAATATAATACTTCATATTCCTTTTAAACATACTACTTCATATTCCTCTTAAACATACTACTTCATATTCCTCTAAAACATACTACTTCATATTCCTCTAAAACATACTACTTCATATTCCTCTTCAACATACTACTTCATATTCCACTTAAACATACTACTTCATATTCCTCTTCAATATAATACTTCATATTCCTTTTAAACATACTACTTCATATTCCTCTTAAACATACTACTTCATATTCCTCTTAAACATACTACTTCATATTCCTCTTAAACATACTACTTCATATCCCTCTTAAATATACTACTTTATATTCCTCTTAAATATACTACTTCATATTCCTCTAAAACACACTACTTCATATTCCTCTTCAACATACTACTTCATATTCCTCTTCAATATAATACTTCATATTCCTTTTAAACATACTACTTCATATTCCTCTTAAACATACTACTTCATATTCCTCTTAAACATACTACTTCATATTCCTCTTAAACATACTACTTCATATCCCTCCTAAATATACTACTTTATATTCCTCTTAAATATACTACTTCATATTCCTCTTAAATATACTACTACATATTCCCCTTAAACATTATACTTCATATTCCTCTTAAACATTCTATTTCATATTCCTCTTAAACATACTACTTCATATTCCTCCTAAATATACTACTTCATATTCCTCTTAAACATCCTACTTCATATTCTTCTTAAACATAATACTTCATATTCCTTTTTAACATACTACTTCATATTCCTCTTAATCATACTACTTCATATTCCTCTTAAACATACTACTTCATATTCCTCTTAAACATACTACTTCATATTCCTCTTAAACATACTACTTTATATTCCTCTTAAACATACTACTTCATATTCCTTTTAAACATAATACTTCGTATTCCTCTTAAACATACTACTTCATATTCCTCTTAAATATATTACATCATATTCCTCTTAAACATACTACCTCATATTCCTCTTAAAATACTACTTCATATTACTCTAAAACATACTACTTCATATTCCTCTTAAATATACTACTTCATATTCCTCTTAAACATACTACTTCATATTCCTCTAAAACATACTACTTCATATTCCTCTAAAACATACTACTTCATATTCCTCTTCAACATACTACTTCATATTCCACTTAAACATACTACTTCATATTCCTCTTCAATATAATACTTCATATTCCTTTTAAACATACTACTTCATATTCCTCTTAAACATACTACTTCATATTCCTCTTAAACATACTACTTCATATTCCTCTTAAACATACTACTTCATATCCCTCTTAAATATAATACTTTATATTCCTCTTAAATATACTACTTCATATTCCTCTTAAATATACTACTACATATTCCCCTTAAACATTATACTTCATATTC
Source organism: Atherix ibis (assembly GCA_958298945.1). Classification (NCBI taxonomy): domain Eukaryota; kingdom Metazoa; phylum Arthropoda; class Insecta; order Diptera; family Athericidae; genus Atherix; species Atherix ibis. Next base: position 700,411 of record CATQJD010000051.1, on the reverse strand, counting down.
CTCTTAAACATTCTACTTCATATTCCTCTTAAACATACTACTTCATATTCCTCCTAAATATACTACTTCATATTCCTCTTAAACATCCTACTTCATATTACTCATAGTATTATTCTACTTCATATTCCTCTTAAACAACTTCTGCATATTCATCTTAAATATACTACTGCATAATCCTCTTAATCATACTACTTCATATTCCTCTTAAACATACTACTTCATATTCCTCTTAAACATACTACTTCATATTCCTCTTAAACATACTGCTTCATATTCCTCTTAAATATACTACTTTATATTCCTCTTAAATATACTACTTCATATTCCTCTTAAATATTCTACTGCATATTTCCCTTTAACATTATTCTTCATATTCCTCTTAAACATTCTACTTCATATTCCTCTTAAACATACTACTTCATATTCCTCCTAAATATACTACTTCATATTCCTCTTAAATATACTACTTCATATTCTTCTTAAACATACTACTTCACATTCCTTTTAAACATACTACTTCATATTGCTCTTAATCATACTACTTCATATTCCTCGTACACATACTACTTCATATTCCACTTAAAGAGACTACTTCATATTCCTCTTAAACATACTACTTCACATTCCTCTTAAACATACTACTTCATATTCCTCTTAAACATAATACTTCATATTCCTCTTAAACATTCTACTTCATATTCCTCTTAAACATACTACTTCATATTCCTGCTAAATATACTACTTCATATTCCTCTTAAACATACTAATTTATATTACTCTTAAATATACTTCTGCATATTGCTCTTAAATATACTACTTCATATTCCTCTTAAACATACTACTTCATATTCCTCTTAAACATAATACTTCATATTCCTCTTCAACATACTTCTTCATATTCCTCTTACAAATAATACTTCATATTCCTCTTAAACATTCTACTTCATATTCCTCTTAAACATACTACTTCATATTCCTCCTAAATATACTACTTCATATTCCTCTTAAACATACTACTTCATATTACTCTTAAATATACTTCTGCATATTCCTCTTAAATATACTACTTCATATTCCTCTTAAACATACTAGTTCATATTCCTCTTAAACATACTACTTCATATTCCTCTTCAACATACTACTTCATATTCCTCTTACACATACTACTTCATATTCCTCTTAAACATACTACTTCATATTTCTCTTAAACATACTACTTCATATTCCTCTTAAACATACTACTTCATATTCCTCTTAAACATACTACTTCATATTCTTGCTAAATATACTACTTCATATTCCTCTTAAACATACTACTTTATATTACTCTTAAATCTACTTCTGCATATTGCTCTTAAATATACTACTTCATATTCCTCTTAAATATACTACTTCATATTCCTCTTAAATATTCTACTGCATATTTCCCTTAAACATTATTCTTCATATTCCTCTTAAACATTCTACTTCATATTCCTCTTAAACATACTACTTCATATTCCTCCTAAATATACTACTTCATATTTCTCTTAAATATACTACTTTATATTCTTCTTAAACATACTACTTCATATTCCTTTTAAACATACTACTTCATATTGCTCTTAATCATACTACTTCATATTCCTCTTAAACATACTACTTCATATTCCTCTTAAAGAGACTACTTCATATTCCTCTTAAACATACTACTTCATATTCCTCTTAAACATACTACTTCATATTCCTCTTAAACATAATACTTCATATTTCTCTTAAACATTCTACTTCATATTCCTCTTAAACTTACTACTTCATATTCCTGCTAAATATACTACTTCATATTCCTCTTAAACATAATACTTTATATTACTCTTAAATATACTTCTGCATATTGCTCTTAAATATACTACTTCATATTCCTGTTAAACATACTACTTCATATTCCTCTTAAACATAATACTTCACATTCCTCTTCAACATACTACTTCATATTCCTCTTACACATAATACTTCATATTCCTCTTACCCATTCTACTTCATATTCCTCTTAAACATACTACTTCATATTCCTCCTAAATATACTACTTCATATTCCTCTTAAACATACTATTTCATATTACTCTTAAATATACTTCTGCATATTCCTCTTAAATATACTACTTCATATTCTTCTTAAACATACTAGTTCATATTCCTCTTAAACATACTACTTCATATTCCTCTTCAACATACTACTTCATATTCCTCTTACACATACTACTTCATATTCCTCTTAAACATACTACTTCATATTCCTCTTAAACATACTACTTCATATTCCTCTTAAACATACTAGTTCATATTCCTCTTAAACATACTACTTCATATTCCTGCTAAATATACTACTTCATATTCCTATTAAACATACTACTTTATATTACTCTTAAATATACTTCTGCATATTGCTCTTAAATATACTACTTCATATTCCTCTTAAATATACTACTGCATATTCCCCTTAAACATTATACTTCATATTCCTCTTAAACATTCTACTTCATATTCCTCTTAAACATACTACTTCATATTCATCCTAAATATACTACTTCATGTTCCTCTTAAATATACTACTTCATATTCTTCTTAAACATACTACTTCCTATTCCTTTTTAACATACTACTTCATATTCCTCTTAATCATACTACTTCATATTCCTCTTAAACATAATACTTTATATTCCTCTTAAACATTCTACTTCATATTCCTCTTAAACATACTACTTCATATTCCTGCTAAATATACTACTTCATATTCCTCTTAAACATACTACTTTATATTACGCTTAAATATACTTCTGCGTATTGCTCTTAAATATACTACTTAATATTCTTCTTAAACATACTACTTCATATTCCTCTTAAACATTCTACTTCATATTCCTCTTAAACATACTACTTCATATTCCTCCTAAATATACTTCTTCATATTCCTCTTAAACATACTACTTCATATTACTCTTAAATATACTTCTGCATATTCCTCTTAAATATACTACTTCATATTCCTCTTAAACATACTACTTCATATTCCTCTTAAACATACTACTTCATATTCCTCTTCAACATACTACTTCATATTCCTCTTACACATACTACTTCATATTCCTCTTAAACAGACTACTTCATATTCCTCTTAAACATACTTCTTCATATTCCTCTTAAACATACTACTTCATATTCCTCTTAAACATACTACTACATATTCCTCTTAAACATACTACTTCATATTCCTCTTAAACATACTACTTCATATTCCTCTTAAACATACAACTTCATATTCCTCTTAAACATACTACTTTATATTCCTCTTAAACATACTACTTCATATTAATCTGAAACATACTACTTCATATTGCTCTTAAACATACTACTTCATATTCCTCTTATATATACTACTTCATATTCCTCTTAAACATACTACTTTATATTCCTCTTAAACATACTACTTCATATTCCTCTTAAACATACTACTTCATATTCCTCTTAAACATACTACTTCATATTCCTCTTAAACATACTATTTCATATTCCTCTTAAACATACTATTTTATATTCCTCTTAAACATACTACTTTATATTCCTCTTACATATACTACTTCATATTCCTCTTAAATATACTACTGCATATTTCTCTTAAACATACTACTTCATATTCCTCTTAAACATACTACTTCATATTCCTCTTCAACATACTACTTCATATTCCTCTTACACATACTACTTCATATTCCTCTTAAACAGACTACTTCATATTCCTCTTAAACATACTTCTTCATATTCCTCTTAAACATACTACTTCATATTCCTCTTAAACATACTACTACATATTCCTCTTAAACATACTACTTCATATTCCTCTTAAACATACTACTTCATATTCCTCTTAAACATACAACTTCATATTCCTCTTAAACATACTACTTTATATTCCTCTTAAACATACTACTTCATATTAATCTGAAACATACTACTTCATATTGCTCTTAAACATACTACTTCATATTCCTCTTATATATACTACTTCATATTCCTCTTAAACATACTACTTTATATTCCTCTTAAACATACTACTTCATATTCCTCTTAAACATACTACTTCATATTCCTCTTAAACATACTACTTCATATTCCTCTTAAACATACTATTACATATTCCTCTTAAACATACTATTTTATATTCCTCTTAAACATACTACTTTATATTCCTCTTAAATATACTACTTCATATTCCTCTTAAATATACTACTGCATATTTCTCTTAAACATACTACTTCATATTCCTCTTAAACATACTACTTCATATTCCTCTTAAACATAATACTTCATATTCCTCTTATACATTCTACTTCATATTCCTCTTAAGCATACTACTTCATATTCCTCCTAAATATACTACTTCATATTCCTCTTAAACATACTACTTCATATTCCTCTTACACAAACTACTTCGTATTCCTCTTAAACATACTACTTCATATTCCTCTTAAACATACTACTTTATATTCCTCTTAAACATACTACTTCATATTCCTCTTAAACATACTACCTCATATTCCTCTTAATCATACTACTTCATATTCCTCTTAAACATACTATTTCATATTCCTCTTAAACATACTACTTCATATTCCTCTTAAACATAATACTTCATATTCCTCTTCAATATACTACTTCATATTCCTCTTACACATAATGCTTCATATTCCTCTTAAACAAACTACTTTATATTCCACTTAAATATACTACTTCATATTCCTCTTAAACATACTACTTCATATTCTTCTTGAATATACTACTTCATATTCTTCTTAAACATACTACTTCATATTCCTCTTAAACATACTACTTCATATTCCTCTTAAACAAACTACTTTACATTCCTCTTAAATATACTACTTCATATTCCTCTTAAACATACTACATCATATTCCTCTTAAATATACTACTTCATATTCTTCTTAAATATACTACTTCATATTCCTCTTAAATATACTACTGCATATTCCTCTTAAACATACTACTTCATATTACTCTTAAATACACTTCTGCATATTCCTCTTAAATATACTACTTCATATTCCTCTTAAACATACTACTTTATATTCCTCTTAAACATACTACTTCATATTCCTCCTAAACATACTACTTCATATTCCTCTTAAACATACTACTTCATATTCTTCTTAAACATACTATTTCATATTCCTCTTAAACATACTACTTCATATTCCTCTTAAACATACTACTTTATATTCCTCTTAAATATACTACTTCATATTCCTCTTAAATATACTACTGCATATTCCTCTTAAACATACTACTTCATATTCCTCTTAAATATACTACTGCATATTCCTCTTAAACATACTACTTCATATTACTCTTAAATATACTACTTCATATTCCTCTTAAACATAATAATTCATATTCCTCTTATACATTCTACTTCATATTCCTCTTAAACATACTACTTCATATTCCTCCTAAATATACTACTTCATATTGCTCTTAAACATACTACTTCATATTCCTCTTAAGCAAACTACTTCGTATTCCTCTTAAACATACTACTTCATATTCCTCTTAAACATACTACTTTATATTCCTCTTAAACATACTACTTCATATTCCTCTTAAACATACTACCTCATATTCCTCTTAAACATACTACTTCATATTCCTCTTAAACACACTACTTCATATTCCTCCTAAATATACTACTTCATATTGCTCTTAAACATACTACTTCATATTCCTCTTAAACAAACTACTTCGAATTCCTCTTAAACATACTTCTTCATATTCCTCTTAAACATACTACTTTATATTCCTCTTAAACATACTACTTCATATTCCTCTTAAACATACTACCTCATATTCCTCTTAAACATACTACTTCATATTCCTCTTAAACATACTATTTCATATTCCTCTTAAACATACTGCTTTATATTCATCTTAAATATACTACTTCATATTCCTCTTAAATATACTACTGCATATTCCTCTTAAACATACTACTTCATATTCCTCTTAAACAAACTACTTCGTATTCTTCTTAAACATACTACTTCATATTCCTCTTAAACATACTACTTTATATTCCTCTTAAACATACTACTTCATATTCCTCTTAAACATACTACCTCATATTCCTCTTAAACATACTACTTCATATTCCTCTTAAACATGCTATTTCATATTCCTCTTAAACATACTACTTCATATTCCTCTTAAACATAATACTTCATATTCCTCTTCAACATACTACTTCATATTCCTCTTACACATAATACTTTATATTCCTCTTAAACATTCTACTTCATATTCCTCTTAAACATACTACTTCATATTCCTCCTAAATATACTACTTCAAATTCCTCTTAAACATACTACTTCATATTACTCTTAAATATACTTCTGCATATTCCTCTTAAATATACTACTTCATATTCCTCTTAAACATACTACTTTATATTCCTCTTAAACATAATAATTCATATTCCTCTTATACATTCTACTTCATATTCCTCTTAAACATACTACTTCATATTCCTCCTAAATATACTACTTCATATTGCTCTTAAACATACTACTTCATATTCTTCTTAAACAAACTACTTCGTATTCCTCTTAAACATACTACTTCATATTCCTCTTAAACATACTACTTTATATTCCTCTTAAACATACTACTTCATATTCCTCTTAAACATACTACCTCATATTCCTCTTAAACAACCTACTTGATATTCCTCTTAAACATACTATTTCATATTCCTCTTAAACATACTACTTCATATTCCTCTTAAACATAATACTTCATATTCCTCTTCAATATACTACTTCATATTCCTCTTACACATAATACTTCATATTCCTCTTAAACATTCTACTTCATATTCCTCTTAAACATACTACTTCATATTCCTCCTAAATATACTACTTCATATTCCTCTTAAACATACTACTTCATATTACTCTTAAATATACTTCTGCATATTCCTCTTAAATATACTACTTCATATTCCTCTTAAACATATTACTTCATATTCCTCTTAAACATACTACTCCATATTCCTCTTCAACATACTACTTCATATTCCTCTTACACATACTACTTCATATTCCTCTTAAACATACTACTTCATATTCCTCTTAAACATACTACTTCATATTCCTCTTAAATATACTACTTCATATTCCTCTTAAACATACTACTTTATATTCCTCTTAAACATACTACTTCATATTCCTCTTAAACATACTACCTCATATTCCTCTTAAACATACTACTTCACATTCCTCTTAAACATACTATTTCATATTCCTCTTAAACATACTACTTCATATTCCTCTTAAACATATTACTTCATATTCCTCTTCAACATACTACTTCATATTCCTCTTACACATAATACTTCATATTCCTCTTAAACATTCTACTTCATATTCCTCTTAAACATACTACTTCATATTCCTCCTAAATATACTACTTCATATTCCTCTTAAACATACTACTTTATATTCCTCTTAAACATACTACTACATATTCCTCTTAAACATACTACTTCATATTCCTCTTAAACATACTACTTCATTATCCTCTTAAACATACTACTTCATATTCCTCTTAAACATACTACTTTATATTTCTCTTAAACATACTACTTCATATTAATCTGAAACATACTACTTCATATTGCTCTTAAACATACTACTTCATATTCCTCTTAAATATACTACTTCATATTCCTCTTAAGCATACTACTTTATATTCCTTTTGAACATACTACTTCATATTCCTCTTAAACATACTACTTCATATTCCTCTTAAACATACTACTTTATATTCCTCTTAAACATACTATTTCATATTCCTCTTAAACATACTACTTCATATTCCTCTTAAACATAATACCTTATATTCCTCTTAAATATACTACTTCATATTCCTCTTAAATATACTACTGCATAATCCTCTTAAACATACTACTTCATATTTCTCTTAAACATACTACTTCATATTCCTCTTAAACATAATACTTCATATTCCTCTTATACATTCAACTTTATATTCCTCTTAAACATACTACTTCATATTCCTCCTAAATATACTACTTCATATTCCTGTTAAACATACTACTTCATATTCCTCTTAAACATACTACTTCGTATTCCTCTTAAACATACTACTTCATATTCCTCTTAAACATACTACTTTATATTCCTCTTAAGCATACTACTTCATATTCCTCATAAACATACTACCTCATATTCCTCTTAAACATACTACTTCATATTCCTCTTAAAAATACTATTTCATATTCCTCTTAAACATACTACTTCATATTCCTCTTAAACATACTATTTTATATTCCTCTTAAATATACTAATTCATATTCCTCTTAAATATACTACTGCATATTCCTCTTAAACATACTACTTCATATTTCTCTTAAACATACTACTTCATATTCCTCTTAAGCCTAATACTTCATATTCCTCTTATACATTCTACTTCATATTACTCTTAAACATACTACTTCATATTCCTCCTAAATATACTACTTCATATTCCTCTTAAACATACTACTTCATATTCCTCTTAAACATACTACTTAATATTCCTCCTAAACATACTACTTCATATTCCTCTTAAACATACTACTTCATATTCCTCTAAAATATCCTACTTCATATTCCTCTTAAATATACTACTGCATATTCCTCTTAAACATAATACTTCATAGTCCTCTTAAACATATTACTTAATATTCCTCTTAAACATGCTACTTCATATTCCTCTTAAACATACTACTTCATATTCCTCTAAAATAGCCTACTTCATATTCCTCTTAAATATAATACTTCATATTCCTCTTAAACATACTACTTCATATTCCTCTTAAACATACTACTTCATATTCCTCTTAAACATACTACTTCATATTCCTCTTACATATACAACTTCATATTCCTCTTAAATATACTACTGCAAATTCCTCTTAAATATTCTGCTTCATATTCCTCTTAAACATACTACTTCATATTACTCTTAAAAATACTACTTCATATTACTCTTAAACATACTACTTCACATTCCTCTTAAATATACTACTTAATATTTCACTTAAACAAACTACTTCATATTCCTCTTACACATACTACTTCATATTCCTCTTAAACATACTACTTCATATTCCTCTTTATTATACTACTTTATATTCCTCTTATATATACTACTTCATATTCCTCTTAAATATACTACTTCATATTCCTCTTAAACATACTACTTCATATTCCTCTTAAACATACTACTTCATATTCCTCTTAAACAAACAACTTCATATTCCTCTTAAACATACTACTTCATATTCCTCTTAAATATGCTACTTCATATTCCTCTTAAACATTCTACTTCATATTCCTCTTAAATATACTACTTCATTATCCTCTAAAATATACAACTGCATATTCCTCTTAAATATACTACTTCATATTCCTCTTAAACATACTACTTCATATTTCTCTTAAACATACTACTTCATATTCCTCTTAAATATACTACTTCATATTCGTCTTAAACATACAACTTCATATTCCTCTTAAATATACTACTTCATATTCCTCTTAAACATATTACTTCATATTCCTCTTAAACATACTACACCATATTCCTCTTAAACATACTACTTTATATTCCTCTTAAATATACTGCTTCATATTCTTCTTAAACATACTATTTCATATTCCTCTTAAACATAATACTTCATATTCCTCTTCAACATACTACTTCATATTCCTCTTACACATAATACTTCATATTCCTCTTATACATTCTACTTCATATTCCTCTTAAACATACTATTTCATATTCCTCATAAATATACTACTTCATATTCCTCTTAAGCATACTACTTCATATTCCTCTTAAACATACTACTTCATATTCCTCCTAAACAAACGACTTCATATTACTCTTAAACATACTACTTCATATTCCTCTTAAATATGCTACTTCATATTCCTCTTAAACATTCTACTTCATATTCCTCTTAAATATACTACTTCATATTCCTCTCAAATATACAACTGCATATTCCTCTTAAATATACTACTTCATATTCCTCTTAAACATACTACTTCATATTTCTCTTAAACATACTACTTCATATTCCTCTTAAATATACTACTTCATATTCGTCTTAAACATTCTACTTCATATTCCTCTTAAATATACTACTTCATATTCCTCTTAAACATATTACTTCATATTCCTCTTAAACATACTACATCATATTCCTCTTAAACATACTACTTCATATTCCTCTTAAACATACTATTTCATATTCCTCTTAAACATACTACTTCATATTCCTCTTAAACATAATACTTCATATTCCTCTTCAACATACTACTTCATATTCCTCTTACACATAATACTTCATATTCCTCTTAAACATTCTACTTCATATTCCTCTTAAACATACTACTTCATATTCCTCCTAAATATACTACTTCATATTCCTCTTAAACATACTACTTCATATTACTCTTAAATATACTTCTGCATATTCCTCTTAAATATACTACTTCATATTCCTCTTAAACATACTACTTCATATACCTCTTAAACATACTACTTCATATTCCTCTTCAACATACTACTTCATATTCCTCTTACACATACTACTTCATATTCCTCTTAAACATACTACTTCATATTCCTCTTAAACATACTACTTCATATTCCTCTTAAACATACTACTTCATATTCCTCTTAAACATACTACTTTATATTCCTCTTAAACATACTACTTCATATTCCTCTTAAACATACTACCTCATATTCCTCTTAAGCATACTACTTCACATTCCTCTTAAACATACTATTTCATATTCCTCTTAAACACACTACTTCATATTCCTCTTAAACATAATACTTCATATTCCTCTTCAACATACTACTTCATATTCCTCTTACACATAATACTTCATATTCCTCTTAAACATACAACTTCATATTCCTCTTAAACATACTATTTCATATTCCTCTTAAACATACTACTTCATATTCCTCTTAAACATAATACTTCATATTCCTCTTCAACATACTACTTCATATTCCTCTTACACATAATACTTCATATTCCTCTTAAACATTCTACTTCATATTCCTCTTAAACATACTTCTTCATATTCCTCCTAAATATACTACTTCATATTCCTCTTAAACATACTACTTCATATTACTCTTAAATATACTTCTGCATATTCCTCTTAAATATACTACTTCATATTCCTCTTAAACATACTACTTCATATTCCTCTTAAACATACTACTCCATATTCCTCTTCAACATACTACTTCATATTCCTCTTACACATACTACTTCATATTCCTCTTAAACATACTACTTTATATTCCTCTTAAACATACTACTTCATATTCCTCTTAAATATACTACTTCATATTCCTCTTAAACATACTACTTTATATTCCTCTTAAACATACTACTTCATATTCCTCTTAAACATACTACCTCATATTCCTCTTAAACATACTACTTCACATTCCTCTTAAACATACTATTTCATATTCCTCTTAAACATACTACTTCATATTCCTCTTAAACATATTACTTCATATTCCTCTTCAACATACTACTTCATATTCCTCTTACACATAATACTTCATATTCCTCTTAAACATTCTACTTCATATTCCTCTTAAACATACTACTTCATATTCCTCCTAAATATACTACTTCATATTCCTCTTAAACATACTACTTTATATTCCTCTTAAACATACTACAACATATTCCTCTTAAACATACTACTTCATATTCCTCTTAAACATACTACTTCATTATCCTCTTAAACATACTACTTCATATTCCTCTTAAACATACTACTTTATATTTCTCTTAAACATACTACTTCATATTAATCTGAAACATACTACTTCATATTGCTCTTAAACATACTACTTCATATTCCTCTTAAATATACTACTTCATATTCCTCTTAAGCATACTACTTTATATTCCTCTTGAACATACTACTTCATATTCCTCTTAAACATACTACTTCATATTCCTCTTAAACATACTACTTCATATTCCTCTTAAACATACTATTTCATATTCCTCTTAAACATACTACTTCATATTCCTCTTAAACATACTACCTTATATTCCTCTAAAATATACTACTTCATATTCCTCTTAAATATACTACTGCATAATCCTCTTAAACATACTACTTAATATTTCTCTTAAACATACTACTTCATATTCCTCTTAAACATAATACTTCATATTCCTCTTATACATTCAACTTCATATTCCTCTTAAACATACTACTTCATATTCCTCCTAAATATACTACTTCATATTCCTGTTAAACATACTACTTCATATTCCTCTTAAACATACTACTTCGTATTCCTCTTAAACTTACTACTTCATATTCCTCTTAAACATACTACTTTATATTCCTCTTAAGCATACTACTTCATATTCCTCATAAACATACTACCTCATATTCCTCTTAAACATACTACTTCATATTCCTCTTAAACATACTATTTCATATTCCTCTTAAACATACTACTTCATATTCCTCTTAAACATACTACTTTATATTCCTCTTAAATATACTAATTCATATTCCTCTTAAATATACTACTGCATATTCCTCTTAAACATACTACTTCATATTCCTCTTAAACATACTACTTAATATTCCTCTTAAGCATAATACTTCATATTCCTCTTATACATTCTACTTCATATTCCTCTAAAACATACTACTTCATATTCCTCCTAAATATACTACTTCATATTCCTCTTAAACATACTACTTCATATTCCTCTTAAACATACTACTTAATATTCCTCCTAAACATACTACTTCATATTCCTCTTAAACATACTACTTCATATTCCTCTAAAATATCCTACTTCATATTCCTCTTAAATATACTACTGCATATTCCTCTTAAACATACTACTTCATAGTCCTCTTAAACATATTACTTAATATTCCTCTTAAACATGCTACTTCATATTCCTCTTAAACATACTACTTCATATTCCTCTAAAATAGCCTACTTCATATTCCTCTTACATATACAACTTCATATTCCTCTTAAATATACTACTGCATATTCCTCTTAAATATTCTGCTTCATATTCCTCTTAAACATACTACTTCATATTACTCTTAAAAATACTACTTCATATTACTCTTAAACATACCACTTCACATTCCTCTTAAATATACTACTTAATATTTTACTTAAACAAACTACTTCATATTCCTCTTACACATACTACTTCATATTCCTCTTAAACATACTACTTCATATTCCTCTTTAATATACTACTTTATATTCCTCTTATATATACTACTTCATATTCCTCTTAAATATACTACTTCATATTCCTCTTAAACATACTACTTCATATTCCTCTTAAACATACTACTTCATATTCCTCTTAAACAAACAACTTCATATTCCTCTTAAACATACTACTTCATATTCCTCTTAAATATGCTACTTCATATTCCTCTTAAACATTCTACTTCATATTCCTCTTAAATATACTACTTCATATTCCTCTTAAATATACAACTGCATATTCCTCTTAAATATACTACTTCATATTCCTCTTAAACATACTACTTCATATTTCTCTTAAACATACTACTTCATATTCCTCTTAAATATACTACTTCATATTCGTCTTAAACATACAACTTCATATTCCTCTTAAATATACTACTTCATATTCCTCTTAAACATACTACTTCATATTCCTCTTACACATACTACACCATATTCCTCTTAAACATACTACTTCATATTCCTCTTAAATATACTGCTTCATATTCCTCTTAAACATACTATTTCATATTCCTCTTAAACATAATACTTCATATTCCTCTTCAACATACTACTTCATATTCCTCTTACACATAATACTTCATATTCCTCTTATACATTCTACTTCATATTCCTCTTAAACATACTACTTCATATTCCTCCTAAATATACTACTTCATATTCCTCTTAAGCATACTACTTCATATTCCTCTTAAACATACTACTTCATATTCCTCCTAAACAAACGACTTCATATTCCTCTTAAACATACTGCTTCATATTCCTCTTAAATATGCTACTTCATATTCCTATTAAACATTCTACTTCATATTCCTCTTAAATATACTACTTCATATTCCTCTCAAATATACAACTGCATATTCCTCTTAAATATACTACTTCATATTCCTCTTAAACATACTACTTCATATTTCTCTTAAACATACTACTTCATATTCCTCTTAAATATACTACTTCATATTCGTCTTAAACATTCTACTTCATATTCCTCTTAAATATACTACTTCATATTCCTCTTAAACATATTACTTCATATTCCTCTTAAACATACTACATCATATTCCTCTTAAACATACTACTTCATATTCCTCTTAAACATACTATTTCATATTCCTCTTAAACATACTACTTCATATTCCTCTTAAACATAATACTTCATATTCCTCTTCAACATACTACTTCATATTCCTCTTACACATAATACTTCATATTCCTCTTAAACATTCTACTTCATATTCCTCTTAAACATACTACTTCATATTCCTCCTAAATATACTACTTCATATTCCTCTTAAATATACTACTTAATATTACTCTTAAATATACTTCTGCATATTCCTCTTAAATATACTACTTCATATTCCTCTTAAACATACTACTTCATATTCCTCTTAAACATACTACTTCATATTCCTCTTCAACATACTACTTCATATTCCTCTTACACCTACTACTTCATATTCCTCTTAAACATACTACTTCATATTCCTCTTAAACATACTACTTCATATTCTTCTTAAACATACTACTTCATATTCCTCTTAAACATACTACTTTATATTCCTCTTAAACATACTACTTCATATTCCTCTTAAACATACTACCTCATATTCCTCTTAAACATACTAATTCACATTCCTCTTAAACATACTATTTCATATTCCTCTTAAACATACTACTTCATATTCCTCTTAAACATAATACTTCATATTCCTCTTCAACATACTACTTCATATTCCTCTTACACATAATACTTCATATCCCTCTTAAACATACAACTTCATATTCCTCCTAAATAAACTACTTCATATTCCTCTTAAACATACTACTTTATATTCCTCTTAAACATACTACTACATATTCCTCTTAAACATACTACTTCATATTCCTCTTAAACATACTACTTCATATTCCTCTTAAACATACTACTTCATATTCCTCTTAAACATACTACTTTATATTTCTCTTAAACATACTACTTCATATTAATCTGAAACATACTACTTCATATTGCTCTTAAACATACTACTTCATATTTCTCATAAATATACTACTTCATATTTCTCTTAAGCATACTACTTTATATTCCTCTTAAACATACTACTTCATATTCCTCTTAAACATACTACTTCATATTCCTCTTAAATATACTACTTCATATTCCTCTTAAACATACTATTTCATATTCCTCTTAAACATACTACTTCATATTCCTCTTAAACATACTACTTTATATTCCTCTTAAATATACTACTTCATATTCCTCTTAAATATACTACTGCATATTCCTCTTAAACATACTACTTCATATTTCTCTTAAACATACTACTTCATATTCCTCTTAAACATAATACTTCATATTCCTCTTATACATTCTACTTCATATTCCTCTTAAACATACTACTTCATATTCCTCCTAAATATACTACTTCATATTCCTGTTAAACATACTACTTCATATTCCTCTTAAACATACTACTTCGTATTCCTCTTAAACATACTTCTTCATATTCCTCTTAAACATACTACTTTATATTCCTCTTAAGCATACTACTTCATATTCCTCATAAACATACTACCTCACATTCCTCTTAAACATACTACTTCATATTCCCCTTAAACATACTATTTCATATTCCTCTTAAACATACTACTTCATATTTCTCTTAAACATACTACTTTATATTCCTCTTAAATTTACTACTTCATATTCCTCTTAATATACTACTGCATATTCCTCTTAAACATACTACTTCATATTCCTCTTAAACATACTACTTCATATTCCTCTGAAACATAGTACTTCATATTCATTTTATACATTCTACTTCATATTCCTCTTAAACATACTACTTCATATTCCTCCTAAATATACTACTTCATATTCCTCTTAAACATACTACTTCATATTCCTCTTAAACATACTACTTAATATTTCTCCTAAACATACTACTTCATATTCCTCTTAAACATATTACTTAATATTCCTCTTAAACATGCTACTTCATATTCCTCTTAAGCATACTACTTCATATTCCTCTAAAATAGCCTACTTCATATTCCTCTTAAATATACTACTTCATATTCCTCTTAAACATACTACTTCATATTCCTCTTAACATACTACTTCATATTCCTCTTAAACATACTACTTCATATTCCTCTTACATATACAACTTCATATTCCTCTTAAATATACTACTGCATATTCCTCTTAAATATTCTGCTTCATATTCCTCTTAAACATACTACTTCATATTACTCTTAAACATACTACTTCATATTACTCTTAAACATACTACTTCACATTCCTCTTAAATATACTACTTAATATTTCACTTAAACAAACTACTTCATATTCCTCTTACACATACTACTTCATATTCCTCTTAAACATACTTCTTCATATTCCTCTTAAATATACTACTTTATATTCCTCTTATATATACTACTTCATATTCCTCTTAAATATACTACTTCATATTCCTCTTAAACATACTACTTCATATTCCTCTTAAACATACTACTTCATATTCCTCTTAAACAAACGACTTCATATTCCTCTTAAACATACTACTTCATATTCCTCTTAAATATGCTACTTCATATTCCTCTTAAACATTCTACTTCATATTCCTCTTAAATATACTACTTCATATTCCTCTTAAATATACAACTGCATATTCCTCTTAAATATACTACTACATATTCCTCTTAAACATACTACTTCATATTTCTCTTAAACATACTACTTCATATTTCTCTTAAATATACGTGACTTCATATTCGTCTTAAACATACTACTTCATATTCCTCTTAAATATACTACTTCATATTCCTCTTAAACATATTACTTCATATTCCTCTTAAACATACTACATCATATTCCTCTTAAACATACTACTTCATATTCCCCTTAAATATACTGCTTCATATTCCTCTTAAACATACTACTTCATATTCCTCTTAAACATAATTCTTCATATTCCTCTTAAATATACTACTTCATATTTCTCTTAAATATACTACTTCATATTCCCCTTAAACATATTACTTCATATTCCTCTTAAACATACTACTTCATATTCATCTTAAACACACTACTTCATATTCCTCTTAAACATACTACATCATATTCTTCTTAAATATACTACTTCATATTCGTCTTTAACATACTACTTCATATTCCTCTTAAACATACTACTTCATATTCCTCCTAAACATAACACTTCATATTCCTCTTAAACATACTACTTCATATTCCTCTTAAACATACTACTTCATATTCCTCTTAAACATACTACTTCATATTCCTCTTAAACATACTACTTCATATTCCTCTTAAACAAACTACTTCATATATCTCTTAAATATACTACTTCATATTCCTCATAAACATACTACCTCATATTCCTCTTAAACATACTACTTCATATTCCTCTTAAACATAATTCTTCATATTCCTCTTAAATATACTACTTCATATTTCTCTTAAATATACTACTTCATATTCCCCTTAAGCATATTACTTCATATTCCTCTTAAACATACTACTTCATATTCATCTTAAACATACTACTTCATATTCCTCTTACACATAATACTTCATATTCCTCTTAAACATTCTACTTCATATTCCTCTTAAACATACTACTTCATATTCCTCCTAAATATACTACTTCATATTCCTCTTAAACATACTACTTTATATTCCTCTTAAACATACTACTACATATTCCTCTTAAACATACTACTTCATATTCCTCTTAAACATACTACTTCATTATCCTCTTAAACATACTACTTCATATTCCTCTTAAACATACTACTTTATATTTCTCTTAAACATACTACTTCATATTAATCTGAAACATACTACTTCATATTGCTCTTAAACATACTACTTCATATTCCTCTTAAATATACTACTTCATATTCCTCTTAAGCATACTACTTTATATTCCTCTTGAACATACTACTTCATATTCCTCTTAAACATACTACTTCATATTCCTCTTAAACATACTACTTCATATTCCTCTTAAACATACTATTTCATATTCCTCTTAAACATACTACTTCATATTCCTCTTAAACATAATACCTTATATTCCTCTTAAATATACTACTTCATATTCCTCTTAAATATACTACTGCATAATCCTCTTAAACATACTACTTCATATTTCTCTTAAACATACTACTTCATATTCCTCTTAAACATAATACTTCATATTCCTCTTATACATTCAACTTCATATTCCTCTTAAACATACTACTTCATATTCCTCCTAAATATACTACTTCATATTCCTGTTAAACATACTACTTCATATTCCTCTTAAACATACTACTTCATATTCCTCTTAAGCATACTACTTTATATTCCTCTTGAACATACTACTTCATATTCCTCTTAAACATACTACTTCATATTCCTCTTAAACATACTACTTCATATTCCTCTTAAACATACTATTTCATATTCCTCTTAAACATACTACTTCATATTCCTCTTAAACATAATACCTTATATTCCTCTTAAATATTCTACTTCATATTCCTCTTAAATATACTACTGCATAATCCTCTTAAACATACTACTTCATATTTCTCTTAAACATACTACTTCATATTCCTCTTAAACATAATACTTCATATTCCTCTTATACATTCAACTTCATATTCCTCTTAAACATACTACTTCATATTCCTCCTAAATATACTACTTCATATTCCTGTTAAACATACTACTTCATATTCCTCTTAAACATACTACTTCGTATTCCTCTTAAACATACTACTTCATATTCCTCTTAAACATACTACTTTATATTCCTCTTAAGCATACTACTTCATATTCCTCATAAACATACTACCTCATATTCCTCTTAAACATACTACTTCATATTCCTCTTAAAAATACTATTTCATATTCCTCTTAAACATACTACTTCATATTCCTCTTAAACATACTACTTTATATTCCTCTTAAATATACTAATTCATATTCCTCTTAAATATACTACTGCATATTCCTCTTAAACATACTACTTCATATTCCTCTTAAACATACTACTTCATATTCCTCTTAAGCATAATACTTCATATTCCTCTTATACATTCTACTTCATATTCCTCTTAAACATACTACTTCATATTCCTCCTAAATATACTACTTCATATTCCTCTTAAACATACTACTTCATATTCCTCTTAAACATACTACTTAATATTCCTCCTAAACATACTACTTCACATTCCTCTTAAACATACTACTTCATATTCCTCTAAAATATCCTACTTCATATTCCTCTTAAATATACTACTGCATATTCCTCTTAAACATACTACTTCATAGTCCTCTTAAACATATTACTTAATATTCCTCTTAAACATGCTACTTCATATTCCTCTTAAACATACTACTTCATATTCCTCTAAAATAGCCTACTTCATATTCCTCTTAAATATAATACTTCATATTCCTCTTAAACATACTACTTCATATTCCTCTTAAACATACTACTTCATATTCCTCTTAAACATACTGCTTCATATTCCTCTTACATATACAACTTCATATTCCTCTTAAATATACTAATGCAAATTCCTCTTAAATATTCTGCTTCATATTCCTCTAAAACATGCTACTTCATATTACTCTTAAAAATACTACTTCATATTACTCTTAAACATACTACTTCACATTCCTCTTAAATATACTACTTAATATTTCACTTAAACAAACTACTTCATATTCCTCTTACACATACTACTTCATATTCCTCTTAAACATACTACTTCATATTCCTCTTTAATATACTACTTTATATTCCTCTTATATATACTACTTCATATTCCTCTTAAATATACTACTTCATATTCCTCTTAAACATACTATTTCATATTCCTCTTAAACATACTACTTCATATTCCTCTTAAACAAACAACTTCATATTCCTCTTAAACATACTACTTCATATTCCTCTTAAATATGCTACTTCATATTCCTCTTAAACATTCTACTTCATATTCCTCTTAAATATACTACTTCATATTCCTCTTAAATATACAACTGCATATTCCTCCTAAATATACTACTTCATATTCCTCTTAAACATACTACTTCATATTTCTCTTAAACATACTACTTCATATTTCTCTTAAATATACTACTTCATATTCGTCTTAAACATACAACTTCATATTCCTCTTAAATATACTACTTCATATTCCTCTTAAACATATTACTTCATATTCCTCTTAAACATACTACACCATATTCCTCTTAAACATACTACTTCATATTCCTCTTAAATATACTGCTTCATATTCCTCTTAAACATACTATTTCATATTCCTCTTAAACATAATACTTCATATTCCTCTTCAACATACTAATTCATATTCCTCTTAAATATACTACTGCATATTCCTCTTAAACATACTACTTCATATTCCTCTTAAACATACTACTTCATATTCCTCTTAAACATACTACTTCATATTCCTCCTAAATATACTACTTCATATTCCTCTTAAACATACTACTTTATATTCCTCTTAAACATACTACTACATATTCCTCTTAAACATACTACTTCATATTCCTCTTAAACATACTACTTCATTATCCTCTTAAACATACTACTTCATATTCCTCTTAAACATACTACTTTATATTCCTCTTAAACATACTACTTCATATTAATCTGAAACATACTACTTCATATTGCTCTTAAACATACTACTTCATATTCCTCTTAAATATACTACTTCATATTCCTCTTAAGCATACTACTTTATATTCCTCTTGAACATACTACTTCATATTCCTCTTAAACATACTACTTCATATTCCTCTTAAACATACTACTTCATATTCCTCTTAAACATACTATTTCATATTCCTCTTAAACATACTACTTCATATTCCTCTTAAACATAATACCTTATATTCCTCTTAAATATACTACTTCATATTCCTCTTAAATATACTACTGCATAATCCTCTTAAACATACTACTTCATATTTCTCTTAAACATACTACTTCATATTCCTCTTAAACATAATACTTCATATTCCTCTTATACATTCAACTTCATATTCCTCTTAAACATACTACTTCATATTCCTCCTAAATATACTACTTCATATTCCTGTTAAACATACTACTTCATATTCCTCTTAAACATACTACTTCATATTCCTCTTAAGCATACTACTTTATATTCCTCTTGAACATACTACTTCATATTCCTCTTAAACATACTACTTCATATTCCTCTTAAACATACTACTTCATATTCCTCTTAAACATACTATTTCATATTCCTCTTAAACATACTACTTCATATTCCTCTTAAACATAATACCTTATATTCCTCTTAAATATACTACTTCATATTCCTCTTAAATATACTACTGCATAATCCTCTTAAACATACTACTTCATATTTCTCTTAAACATACTACTTCATATTCCTCTTAAACATAATACTTCATATTCCTCTTATACATTCAACTTCATATTCCTCTTAAACATACTACTTCATATTCCTCCTAAATATACTACTTCATATTCCTGTTAAACATACTACTTCATATTCCTCTTAAACATACTACTTCGTATTCCTCTTAAACATACTACTTCATATTCCTCTTAAACATACTACTTTATATTCCTCTTAAGCATACTACTTCATATTCCTCATAAACATACTACCTCATATTCCTCTTAAACATACTACTTCATATTCCTCTTAAAAATACTATTTCATATTCCTCTTAAACATACTACTTCATATTCCTCTTAAACATACTACTTTATATTCCTCTTAAATATACTAATTCATATTCCTCTTAAATATACTACTGCATATTCCTCTTAAACATACTACTTCATATTCCTCTTAAACATACTACTTCATATTCCTCTTAAGCATAATACTTCATATTCCTCTTATACATTCTACTTCATATTCCTCTTAAACATACTACTTCATATTCCTCCTAAATATACTACTTCATATTCCTCTTAAACATACTACTTCATATTCCTCTTAAACATACTACTTAATATTCCTCCTAAACATACTACTTCATATTCCTCTTAAACATACTACTTCATATTCCTCTAAAATATCCTACTTCATATTCCTCTTAAATATACTACTGCATATTCCTCTTAAACATACTACTTCATAGTCCTCTTAAACATATTACTTAATATTCCTCTTAAACATGCTACTTCATATTCCTCTTAAACATACTACTTCATATTCCTCTAAAATAGCCTACTTCATATTCCTCTTAAATATAATACTTCATATTCCTCTTAAACATACTACTTCATATTCCTCTTAAACATACTACTTCATATTCCTCTTAAACATACTACTTCATATTCCTCTTACATATACAACTTCATATTCCTCTTAAATATACTACTGCAAATTCCTCTTAAATATTCTGCTTCATATTCCTCTTAAACATGCTACTTCATATTACTCTTAAAAATACTACTTCATATTACTCTTAAACATACTACTTCATATTCCTCTTAAATATACTACTTAATATTTCACTTAAACAAACTACTTCATATTCCTCTTACACATACTACTTCATATTCCTCTTAAACATACTACTTCATATTCCTCTTTAATATACTACTTTATATTCCTCTTATATATACTACTTCATATTCCTCTTAAATATACTACTTCATATTCCTCTTAAACATACTACTTCATATTCCTCTTAAACATACTACTTCATATTCCTCTTAAACAAACAACTTCATATTCCTCTTAAACATACTACTTCATATTCCTCTTAAATATGCTACTTCATATTCCTCTTAAACATTCTACTTCATATTCCTCTTAAATATACTACTTCATATTCCTCTTAAATATACAACTGCATATTCCTCTTAAATATACTACTTCATATTCCTCTTAAACATACTACTTCATATTTCTCTTAAACATACTACTTCATATTCCTCTTAAATATACTACTTCATATTCGTCTTAAACATACAACTTCATATTCCTCTTAAATATACTACTTCATATTCCTCTTAAACATATTACTTCATATTCCTCTTAAACATACTACACCATATTCCTCTTAAACATACTACTTCATATTCCTCTTAAATATACTGCTTCATATTCCTCTTAAACATACTATTTCATATTCCTCTTAAACATAATACTTCATATTCCTCTTCAACATACTACTTCATATTCCTCTTACACATAATACTTTATATTCCTCTTATACATTCTACTTCATATTCCTCTTAAACATACTATTTCATATTCCTCCTAAATATACTACTTCATATTCCTCTTAAGCATACTACTTCATATTCCTCTTAAACATACTACTTCATATTCCTCCTAAACAAACGACTTCATATTCCTCTTAAACATACTACTTCATATTCCTCTTAAATATGCTACTTCATATTCCTCTTAAACATTCTACTTCATATTCCTCTTAAATATACTACTTCATATTCCTCTCAAATATACAACTGCATATTCCTCTTAAATATACTACTTCATATTCCTCTTAAAAATACTACTTCATATTTCTCTTAAACATACTACTTCATATTCCTCTTAAATATACTACTTCATATTCGTCTTAAACATTCTACTTCATATTCCTCTTAAATATACTACTTCATATTCCTCTTAAACATATTACTTCATATTCCTCTTAAACATACTACATTATATTCCTCTTAAACATACTACTTCATATTCCTCTTAAACATACTATTTCATATTCCTCTTAAACATACTACTTCATATTCCTCTTAAACATAATACTTCATATTCCTCTTCAACATACTACTTCATATTCCTCTTACACATAATACTTCATATTCCTCTTAAACATTCTACTTCATATTCCTCTTAAACATACTACTTCATATTCCTCTTAAACATACTACTTCATATTCCTCCTAAATATACTACTTCATATTCCTCTTAAACATACTACTTCATATTACTCTTAAATATACTTCTGCATATTCCTCTTAAATATACTACTTCATATTCCTCTTAAACATACTACTTCATATACCTCTTAAACATACTACTTCATATTCCTCTTCAACATACTACTTCATATTCCTCTTACACATACTACTTCATATTCCTCTTAAACATACTACTTCATATTCCTCTTAAACATACTACTTCATATTCCTCTTAAACATACTACTTTATATTCCTCTTAAACATACTACTTAATATTCCTCTTAAACATACTACCTCATATTCCTCTTAAACATACTACTTCACATTCCTCTTAAACATACTATTTCATATTCCTCTTAAACATACTACTTCATATTCCTCTTAAACATAATACTTCATATTCCTCTTCAACACACTACTTCATATTCCTCTTACACATAATACTTCATATTCCTCTTAAACATACAACTTCATATTCCTCTTAAACATACTATTTCATATTCCTCTTAAACATACTACTTCATATTCCTCTTAAACATAATACTTCATATTCCTCTTCAACATACTACTTCATATTCCTCTTACACATAATACTTCATATTCCTCTTAAACATTCTACTTCATATTCCTCTTAAACATACAACTTCATATTCCTCCTAAATATACTACTTCATATTCCTCTTAAACATACTACTTCATATTACTCTTAAATATACTTCTGCATATTCCTCTTAAATATACTACTTCATATTCCTCTTAAACATACTACTTTATATTCCTCTTAAACATACTACTCCATATTCCTCTTCAACATACTACTTCATATTCCTCTTACACATACTACTTCATATTCCTCTTAAACATACTACTTTATATTCCTCTTAAACATACTACTTCATATTCCTCTTAAATATACTACTTCATATTCCTCTTAAACATACTACTTTATATTCCTCTTAAACATACTACTTCATATTCCTCTTAAACATACTACCTCATATTCCTCTTAAACATACTACTTCACATTCCTCTTAAACATACTATTTCATATTCCTCTTAAACATACTACTTCATATTCCTCTTAAACATATTACTTCATATTCCTCTTCAACATACTACTTCATATTCCTCTTACACATAATACTTCATATTCCTCTTAAACATTCTACTTCATATTCCTCTTAAACATACTACTTCATATTCCTCCTAAATATACTACTTCATATTCCTCTTAAACATACTACTTTATATTCCTCTTAAACATACTACTACATATTCCTCTTAAACATACTACTTCATATTCCTCTTAAACATACTACTTCATTATCCTCTTAAACATACTACTTCATATTCCTCTTAAACATACTACATTATATTTCTCTTAAACATACTACTTCATATTAATCTGAAACATACTACTTCATATTGCTCTTAAACATATTACTTCATATTCCTCTTAAATATACTACTTCATATTCCTCTTAAGCATACTACTTTATATTCCTCTTGAACATAATACTTCATATTCCTCTTAAACATACTACTTCATATTCCTCTTAAACATACTACTTCATATTCCTCTTAAACATACTATTTCATATTCCTCTTAAACATACTACTTCATATTCCTCTTAAACATACTACCTTATATTCCTCTAAAATATACTACTTCATATACCTCTTAAATATACTACTGCATAATCCTCTTAAACATACTACTTCATATTTCTCTTAAACATACTACTTCATATTCCTCTTAAACATAATACTTCATATTCCTCTTATACATTCAACTTCATATTCCTCTTAAACATACTACTTCATATTCCTCCTAAATATACTACTTCATATTCCTGTTAAACATACTACTTCATATTCCTCTTAAACATACTACTTCGTATTCCTCTTAAACATACTACTTCATATTCCTCTTAAACATACTACTTTATATTCCTCTTAAGCATACTACTTCATATTCCTCATAAACATACTACCTCATATTCCTCTTAAACATACTACTTCATATTCCTCTTAAACATACTATTTAATATTCCTCTTAAACATACTACTTCATATTCCTCTTAAACATACTACTTTATATTCCTCTTAAATATACTAATTCATATTCCTCTTAAATATACTACTGCATATTCCTCTTAAACATACTACTTCATATTCCTCTTAAACATACTGTTTCATATTCCTCTTAAGCATAATACTTCATATTCCTCTTATACATTCTACTTCATATTCCTCTAAAACATACTCCTTCATATTCCTCCTAAATATACTACTTCATATTCCTCTTAAACATACTACTTCATATTCCTCTTAAACATACTACTTAATATTCCTCCTAAACATACTACTTCATATTCCTCTTAAACATACTACTTCATATTCCTCTAAAATATCCTACTTCATATTCCTCTTAAATATACTACTGCATATTCCTCTTAAACATACTACTTCATAGTCCTCTTAAACATATTACTTAATATTCCTCTTAAACATGCTACTTCATATTCCTCTTAAACATACTACTTCATATTCCTCTAAAATAGCCTACTTCATATTCCTCTTAAATATAATACTTCATATTCCTCTTAAACATACTACTTCATATTCCTCTTAAACATACTACTTCATATTCCTCTTAAACATACTACTTCATATTCCTCTTACATATACAACTTCATATTCCTCTTAAATATACTACTGCATATTCCTCTTAAATATTTTGCTTCATATTCCTCTTAAACATACTACTTCATATTACTCTTAAACATACCACTTCACATTCCTCTTAAATATACTACTTAATATTTCACTTAAGCAAACTACTTCATATTCCTCTTACACATACTACTTCATATTCCTCTTAAACATACTACTTCATATTCCTCTTTAATATACTACTTTATATTCCTCTTATATATACTACTTCATATTCCTCTAAAATATACTACTTCATATTCCTCTTAAACATACTACTTCATATTCCTCTTAAACATACTACTTCATATTCCTCTTAAACAAACAACTTCATATTCCTCTTAAACATACTACTTCATATTCCTCTTAAATATGCTACTTCATATTCCTCTTAAACATTCTACTTCATATTCCTCTTAAATATACTACTTCATATTCCTCTTAAATATACAACTGCATATTCCTCTTAAATATACTACTTCATATTCCTCTTAAACATACTACTTCATATTTCTCTTAAACATACTACTTCATATTCCTCTTAAATATACTACTTCATATTCGTCTTAAACATACAACTTCATATTCCTCTTAAATATACTACTTCATATTCCTCTTAAACATACTACTTCATATTCCTCTTACACATACTACACCATATTCCTCTTAAACATACTACTTCATATTCCTCTTAAATATACTGCTTCATATTCCTCTTAAACATACTATTTCATATTCCTCTTAAACATAATACTTCATATTCCTCTTCAACATACTACTTCATATTCCTCTTACACATAATACTTCATATTCCTCTTATACATTCTACTTCATATTCCTCTTAAACATACTACTTCATATTCCTCCTAAATATACTACTTCATATTCCTCTTAAGCATACTACTTCATATTCCTCTTAAACATACTACTTCATATTCCTCCTAAACAAACGACTTCATATTCCTCTTAAACATACTACTTCATATTCCTCTTAAATATGCTACTTCATATTCCTATTAAACATTCTACTTCATATTCCTCTTAAATATACTACTTCATATTCCTCTCAAATATACAACTGCATATTCCTCTTAAATATACTACTTCATATTCCTCTTAAACATACTACTTCATATTTCTCTTAAACATACTACTTCATATTCCTCTTAAATATACTACTTCATATTCGTCTTAAACATTCTATGTTACTTCATATTCCTCTTAAATATACTACTTCATATTCCTCTTAAACATATTACTTCATATTCCTCTTAAACATACTACATCATATTCCTCTTAAACATACTACTTCATATTCCTCTTAAACATACTATTTCATATTCCTCTTAAACATACTACTTCATATTCCTCTTAAACATAATACTTCATATTCCTCTTCAACATACTACTTCATATTCCTCTTACACATAATACTTCATATTCCTCTTAAACATTCTACTTCATATTCCTCTTAAACATACTACTTCATATTCCTCCTAAATATACTACTTCATATTCCTCTTAAACATACTACTTCATATTACTCTTAAATATACTTCTGCATATTCCTCTTAAATATACTACTTCATATTCCTCTTAAACATACTACTTCATATTCCTCTTAAACATACTACTTCATATTCCTCTTCAACATACTACTTCATATTCCTCTTACACATACTACTTCATATTCCTCTTAAACATACTACTTCATATTCCTCTTAAACATACTACTTCATATTCTTCTTAAACATACTACTTCATATTCCTCTTAAACATACTACTTTATATTCCTCTTAAACATACTACTTCATATTCCTCTTAAACATACTACCTCATATTCCTCTTAAACATACTACTTCACATTCCTCTTAAACATACTATTTCATATTCCTCTTAAACATACTACTTCATATTCCTCTTAAACATAATACTTCATATTCCTCTTCAACATACTACTTCATATTCCTCTTACACATAATACTTCATATTCCTCTTAAACATACAACTTCATATTCCTCCTAAATAAACTACTTCATATTCCTCTTAAACATACTACTTTATATTCCTCTTAAACATACTACTACATATTCCTCTTAAACATACTATTTCATATTCCTCTTAAACATACTACTTCATATTCCTCTTAAACATACTACTTCATATTCCTCTTAAACATACTACTTTATATTTCTCTTAAACATACTACTTCATATTAATCTGAAACATACTACTTCATATTGCTCTTAAACATACTACTTCATATTTCTCATAAATATACTACTTCATATTTCTCTTAAGCATACTACTTTATATTCCTCTTAAACATACTACTTCATATTCCTCTTAAACATACTACTTCATATTCCTCTTAAATATACTACTTCATATTCCTCTTAAACATACTATTTCATATTCCTCTTAAACATACTACTTCATATTCCTCTTAAACATACTACTTTATATTCCTCTTAAATATACTACTTCATATTCCTCTTAAATATACTACTGCATATTCCTCTTAAACATACTACTTCATATTTCTCTTAAACATACTACTTCATATTCCTCTTAAACATAATACTTCATATTCCTCTTATACATTCTACTTCATATTCCTCTTAAACATACTACTTCATATTCCTCCTAAATATACTACTTCATATTCCTGTTAAACATACTACTTCATATTCCTCTTAAACATACTACTTCGTATTCCTCTTAAACATACTTCTTCATATTCCTCTTAAACATACTACTTTATATTCCTCTTAAGCATACTACTTCATATTCCTCATAAACATACTACCTCATATTCCTCTTAAACATACTACTTCATATTCCCCTTAAACATACTATTTCATATTCCTCTTAAACATACTACTTAATATTTCTCTTAATATACTACTGCATATTCCTCTTAAACATACTACTTCATATTCCTCTTAAACATACTACTTCATATTCCTCTGAAACATAGTACTTCATATTCATTTTATACATTCTACTTCATATTCCTCTTAAACATACTACTTCATATTCCTCCTAAATATACTACTTCATATTCCTCTTAAACATACTACTTCATATTCCTCTTAAACATACTACTTAATATTTCTCCTAAACATACTACTTCATATTCCTCTTAAACATATTACTTAATATTCCTCTTAAACATGCTACTTCATATTCCTCTTAAGCATACTACTTCATATTCCTCTAAAATAGCCTACTTCATATTCCTCTTAAATATACTACTTCATATTCCTCTTAAACATACTACTTCATATTCCTCTTAACATACTACTTCATATTCCTCTTAAACATACTACTTCATATTCCTCTTACATATACAACTTCATATTCCTCTTAAATATACTACTGCATATTCCTCTTAAATATTCTGCTTCATATTCCTCATAAACATACTTCTTCATATTACTCTTATACATACTACTTCATATTACTCTTAAACATACTACTTCACATTCCTCTTAAATATACTACTTAATATTTCACTTAAACAAACTACTTCATATTCCTCTTACACATACTACTTCATATTCCTCTTAAACATACTACTTCATATTCCTCTTAAATATACTACTTTATATTCCTCTTATATATACTACTTCATATTCCTCTTAAATATACTACTTCATATTCCTCTTAAACATACTACTTTATATTCCTCTTAAACATACTACTTCATATTCCTCTTAAACAAACGACTTCATATTCCTCTTAAACATACTACTTCATATTCCTCTTAAATATGCTACTTCATATTCCTCTTAAACATTCTACTTCATATTCCTCTTAAATATACTACTTCATATTCCTCTTAAATATACAACTGCATATTCCTCTTAAATATACTACTACATATTCCTCTTAAACATACTACTTCATATTTGTCTTAAACATACTACTTCATATTTCTCTTAAATATACTACTTCATATTCGTCTTAAACATACTACTTCATATTCCTCTTAAATATACTACTTCATATTCCTCTTAAACATATTACTTCATATTCCTCTTAAACATACTACATCATATTCCTCTTAAACATACTACTTCATATTCCTCTTAAATATACTGCTTCATATTCCTCTTAAACATACTACTTCATATTCATCTTAAACACACTACTTCATATTCCTCTTAAACATACTACATCATATTCTTCTTAAATATACTACTTCATATTCGTCTTTAACATACTACTTCATATTCCTCTTAAACATACTACTTCATATTCCTCCTAAACATAACACTTCATATTCCTCTTAAACATACTACTTCATATTCCTCTTAAACATACTACTTCATATTCCTCTTAAACATACTACTTCATATTCCTCTTAAACATACTACTTCATATTCCTCTTAAACAAACTACTTCATATATCTCTTAAATATACTTCTTCATATTCCTCTTAAACATACTACTTCATATTCCTCTTAAACATAATACTTCATATTCCTCTTAAACATTCTACTTCATATTGCTCTTAAACATACTACTTCATATTCCTCCTAAATATACTACTTCATATTCCTCTTAAATATACTATTTCATATTACTCTTAAATATTCTTCTGCATATTTCTCTTAAATATACTACTGCATATTCCTCTTAAACATACTACTTTATATTTCTCTGAAATATACTACTTCATATTTCTTTTAAATATACGACTTCGTATTCCTCTTAAACATACTTCTTCATATTTCTCTTATATGTACTACTTCATTTTCCTCTTAAATATATTACTTCATACTCCTCTTAAATATACTACTTCATATTCCTCTTAAACATACTACTTCATATTCCTCTTAAATATACTACTTCATATTTCTCTTAAATATACTACTTCATATTCCTCTTAAATATAATGCTTCGTATTCCTCTTAAACATACTTCTTCATATTTCTCTTATATGTACTACTTCATTTTCCTCTTAAATATATTACTTCATATTCCTCTTAAACATACTACTTCATATTCCTCTTAAACATACTACTTCATATTCCTCTTAAATATACTACTTCATATTTCTCTTAAATATACTACTGCATATTCCTCTTAAACATACTTCTTCATATTCCTCTTAAATATACTACTTCATATTCCTCTTTAATATACTACTTCATATTTCTCTTAAATATACTACTTTATATTCCTCTTAAACATACTTCTTCATATTCCTCTTAAATATACTACTTCATTTTCCTCTTAATTATATTACTTCATACTCCTCTTAAATATACTACTTCATATTCCTCTTAAACTTACTATTTCATATTCCTCTTAAACATACTACTTCATATTCCTCTTAAACATACTACTTCATATTCCTCTTAAACATACTTCTTCATATTCCTCTTAAACATTCTACTTCATATTCCTCTTAAATATACTATTTCATATTCCTCTTTAATATACTACTGCATATTGCTCTTAAATATTCTACTTCATATTCCTCTTAAACATACTACATCATATTCCTCTTAAACATACTACTTCATATTCCTCTTGAATATACTTCTTCATATTCCTCTTAAACATACTACTTCATATTCACTTATAAATATACTACTTCATATTCCTCTTTAACATATAACTACATATTCCTCTTAAACATACTACTTCATATTCTATTTAAACATACTAATTCATATTCCTCTTAAATATACTACTTCATATTCTTCTTAAACATACTACTTCATATTCCTCTTAAATATACTACTTCATATTCCTCTTAAATATACTACTGCATAATCTACTTAAATATACTACTTCATATTCCTCTTAAACATACTACTTCATATTCCTCTTAAATATACTACTTCATATTAATCTTAAATATTCTGCTCCATATTCCTCTTAAACATACTACTTCATATTCCTCTTAAATATACTACTTCATATTCCTCTTTAACATACTACTTCATATTCCTCTTAAACATACTATTTCATATTCCTCTTAAACATAATACTTCATATTCCTCTTAAACATACTACTTCATATTCCTCTTAAATATACTACTTCATATTCCTCTTAAATATACTATTTCATATTCCTCTTAAACATACTACTTAGTATTCCTCTTAAACATACTACTTCATATTCCTCTTAAGTATACTACTTCATATTCTTCTTAAACATACTATTTCATATCCCTCTTAAACTTACTACTTCATATTCCTCTTAAATATACTATTTCATATTCCTCTTAAACATACTACTTCATATTCCTCTTAAACATACTACTTCATATTCCTCTTAAACATACTACTTCATATTCCTCTTAAACATTCTACTTCATATTCCTCTTAAATATACTACTTCATATTCCTCTTAAATATACTACTGCATATTGCTCTTAAATATACTACTTCATATTCCTCTTAAACATACTACATCATATTCCTCTTAAATATACTACTTCATATTCCTCTTGAATATACGACTTCATATTCCTCTTAAACATACTACTTCATATTCCTCTTAAATATACTACTTCATATTCCTCTTTAACATATAACTTCATATTCCTCGTAAACATACTACTTCATATTTTTCTTAAACATACTACTTCATATTCCTCTTAAATATACTACTTCATATTCTTCTTAAACATACTACTTCATATTCCTCTTAAACATACTACTTCATATTCCTCTTAAACATACTACTTCATATTCCTCTTAAATATACTACTTCATATTCCTCTTAAATATACTACTGCATAATCCACTTAAATATAATACTTCATATTCCTCTTAAACATACTACTTCATATTCCTCTTAAATATACTACTTCATATTAATCTTAAATATACTACTTCATATTCCTCTTAAATATACTTCTTCATATTCCTCTTAAACATACTACTTCATATTCCTCTTAAACATGCTACTTCATATTCATCTTAAACACACTGCTTCATATTCCTCTTAAACATACTACTTCATATTCCTCTTAAATATACTACTTCATATTCCTCTTAAACATACTACTTCATATTCCTCTTAAATATCGTACTTCATATTCCTCTTAAATATACTACTGCATATTCCTCTTAAATATACTGCTTCATATTGCTCTTAAACATGCTACTTCATATTCCTCTTAAACATACTACTTCATATTCCTATCAAACATACTACTTCATATTCCTCTTAAACATACTAATTCATATTCCTCTTGAACATACTACTTCATATTCCTCTTGAAAATACTACTTCATATTCCTCCTAAATATACTCCTTCATGTTCCTCTTAAATATACTACTGCATATTCCTCTTAAATATACTACTTCATATTGCTCTTAAATATACTATTTCATATTCCTCTTAAACATACTACTTAATATTCCTCTTAAACATACTACTTCATATTCCTCTTAAATATACTACTTCATATTCTTCTTAAACATACTACTTCATATTCCTCTTAAACATACTACTTCATATTCCTTTTAAACATACTTCTTCATATTCCTCTTAAACATATAACTTCATATTCCTCTTAAACATACTACTTCATATTCTTCTTAAACATACTACTTCATATTCCTCTTAAATATACTACTTCATATTCCTCTTAAACATACTACTTCATATTCCTCTTAAACATACTGCTTCATATTACCCTTAAACATACTACTTCATATTCCTCTTAAATAAACTACTTCATATTCCTCTTAAATATACTACTGCATAATCCACTTAAATATATTACTTCATATTCCTCTTAAACATACTACTTCATATTCCTCTTAAATATACTACTTCATATTAATCTTAAATATACTACTTCACATTCCTCTTAACTATACTACTTCGTATTCGTCTTAAACTTACTACTTCATATTCCTCTTAAACATACTACTTCATATTCCTCTTAAATACACTATTGCATTTTCCTCTTAAATATACTTCTTCATATTCCTCTTCAATATACTACTTCATATTCCTCTTAAACATACTACTTCATATGCCTCTTAAACATACTACTTCATACTCCTCTTAAACATACTACTTCATATTCCTCTTAAACATACTACTTCATATTAATCTTAAATATACTACTTCATATTCCACTTAAATATACTACTTCATATTTCTCTTAAATATACTACTTCATATTCCTCTTAAACATACTTCTTCATATTCCTCTTAAATATACTACTTCATTTTCCTCTTAAATATATTATTTCTTACTCCTCTTAAATATACTACTTCATATTAATCTTAAACATACAACTTCATATTTCTCTTAAATATACTCCTTCATATTCCTCTTAAACATAATACTTCATATTCCTCTTAAACATACTACTTCATATTCCTCTTAAACATAATACATCATATTCCTCTTAAACATACTACTTCATATTCCTCTTAAATATACTACTTCATATTCCTCTTAAACATACTACTTCATATTCCTCTTAAATATACTGCTTCATATATGTCTTTAACATATAACTTTATATTCCTCTTAAACATACTACTTCATATTCCTCTTAAGCATACTACTTCATATTCCTCTTAAATATACTACTTCATATTCCTCTTAAACATACTACTTCATATTCCTCTTAAGCATACTACTTCATATTCCTCTTTAACATACTACTTCATATTCCTCTTAAATATACTACTTCATATTCCTCTTAAATATACTACTGCATAATCCACTTAAATATACTACTTCATATTCCTCTTAAACATACTACTTCAAATTCCTCTTAAATATACTACTTCATATTAATCTTAAATATACTACTTCATATTCCTCCTAAATATACTACTTCATATTCCTCTTAAACATACTACTTCATATTCCTTTTAAATATGCTACTTCATATTCATCTAAAATATACTACTTCATATTCCTCTTAAATATACTACTTCATATTCCTCGTAAACATACTACTTCATATTCCTCTTAAACATACTACTTCATATTCCTCTTAAACATACTACTTCATATTCCTCTTAAATATACTACTTCATATTCGTCTTAAACATACTGCGTCATATTCCTCTTAAACATACACTACTTCATATTCCACTTAAACATACTACTTCATATTCCTCTTAAACATACTACTTCATATTTCTCTTACACATACAACTTCATATTCCTCTTAAATATACTACTTCATATTCCTCTTA
This sequence comes from Atherix ibis, assembly GCA_958298945.1. Classification (NCBI taxonomy): domain Eukaryota; kingdom Metazoa; phylum Arthropoda; class Insecta; order Diptera; family Athericidae; genus Atherix; species Atherix ibis. The sequence goes on along the minus strand of CATQJD010000051.1, from coordinate 664,048 downwards.
AATATACTTCTTTATATAAAACTTAAATATACTACTTCATATTCCTCTTATATAAACTACTTCATATTCCTCTTAAACACACTACTTCATATTCCTCTTAAATATACTACTTCATATTCCTCTTAAATATACTACTTCATATTCCTCCTTAATATACTACTTCATATTACTCTTAAACATACAACTTCATATTCCTCTTAAATATGCTACTTCATATTCCTCTTAAACATACTACTTCATATTCCTCTTAAACATACTACTTCATATTCCTCTTAAATATACTACTTCATATTCCTCTTTAACATATAATTTTTTATTCCTCTTAAACATACTACTTCATATTCTTAAACATACTACTTCATATTCCTCTTAAATATACTACTTCATATTCCTCTTAAACATACTACTTCATATTCCTCTTAAATACACTATTGCATTTTCCTCTAAAATATACTTCTTCATATTCCTCTTCAATATACTACTTCATATTCCTCTTAAACATACTACTTCATATGCCTCTTAAACATACTACTTCATACTCCTCTTAAACATACTACTTCATATTCCTCTTAAACATACTACTTCATATTCCTCTTAAATATACTACTTCATATTCCTCTTAAATATACTACTGCATATTCCTCTTAAACATACTTCTTCATATTCCTCTTAAATATACTACTTCATATTCCACTTAAATATACTACTTCATATTTCTCTTAAATATACTACTTCATATTCCTCTTAAACATACTTCTTCATATTCCTCTTAAATATACTACTTCATTTTCCTCTTAAATATATTATTTCTTACTCCTCTTAAATATACTACTTCATATTAATCTTAAACATACAACTTCATATTTCTCTTAAATATACTCCTTCATATTCCTCTTAAACATAATACTTCATATTCCTCTAAAACATACTACTTCATATTCCTCTTAAACATAACACATCATATTCCTCTTAAACATACTGCTTCATATTCCTCTTAAATATACTACTTCATATTCCTCTTAAACATACTACTTCATATTCCTCTTAAATATACTGCTTCATATTTGTCTTTAACATATAACTTTATATTCCTCTTAAACATACTACTTCATATTCCTCTTAAGCATACTACTTCATATTCCTCTTAAATATACTACTTCATATTTCTCTTAAACATACTACTTCATATTCCTCTTAAACATACTACTTCATATTCCTCTTTAACATACTACTTCATATTCCTCTTAAATATACTACTTCATATTCCTCTTAAATATACTACTGCATAATCCACTTAAATATACTACTTCATATTCCTCTTAAACATACTACTTCAAATTCCTCTTAAATATACTACTTCATATTAATCTTAAATATACTACTTCATATTCCTCTTAAACATACTACTTCATATTCCTCTTAAGCATACTACTTCATATTCCTCTTTAACATACTACTTCATATTCCTCTTAAATATACTACTTCATATTCCTCTTAAATATACTACTGCATAATCCACTTAAATATACTACTTCATATTCCTCTTAAACATACTACTTCAAATTCCTCTTAAATATACTACTTCATATTAATCTTAAATATACTACTTCATATTCCTCCTAAATATACTACTTCATATTCCTCTTAAACATACTACTTCATATTCCTTTTAAATATGCTACTTCATATTCATCTAAAATATACTACTTCATATTCCTCTTAAATATACTACTTCATATTCCTCGTAAACATACTACTTCATATTCCTCTTAAACATACTACTTCATATTCCTCTTAAACATACTACTTCATATTCCTCTTAAATATACTACTTCATATTCGTCTTAAACATACTGCGTCATATTCCTCTTAAACATACACTACTTCATATTCCACTTAAACATACTACTTCATATTCCTCTTAAACATACTACTTCATATTTCTCTTACACATACAACTTCATATTCCTCTTAAATATACTACTTCATATTCCTCTTAAATATACTTCTTTATATAAAACTTAAATATACTACTTCATATTCCTCTTATATAAACTACTTCATATTCCTCTTAAACACACTACTTCATATTCCTCTTAAATATACTACTTCATATTCCTCTTAAATATACTACTTCATATTCCTCCTTAATATACTACTTCATATTACTCTTAAACATACAACTTCATATTCCTCTTAAATATGCTACTTCATATTCCTCTTAAACATACTACTTCATATTCCTCTTAAACATACTACTTCATATTCCTCTTAAATATACTACTTCATATTCCTCTTTAACATATAATTTTTTATTCCTCTTAAACATACTACTTCATATTCTTAAACATACTACTTCATATTCCTCTTAAATATACTACTTCATATTCCTCTTAAACATACTACTTCATATTCCTCTTAAATACACTATTGCATTTTCCTCTAAAATATACTTCTTCATATTCCTCTTCAATATACTACTTCATATTCCTCTTAAACATACTACTTCATATGCCTCTTAAACATACTACTTCATACTCCTCTTAAACATACTACTTCATATTCCTCTTAAACATACTACTTCATATTCCTCTTAAATATACTACTTCATATTCCTCTTAAATATACTACTGCATATTCCTCTTAAACATACTTCTTCATATTCCTCTTAAATATACTACTTCATATTCCACTTAAATATACTACTTCATATTTCTCTTAAATATACTACTTCATATTCCTCTTAAACATACTTCTTCATATTCCTCTTAAATATACTACTTCATTTTCCTCTTAAATATATTATTTCTTACTCCTCTTAAATATACTACTTCATATTAATCTTAAACATACAACTTCATATTTCTCTTAAATATACTCCTTCATATTCCTCTTAAACATAATACTTCATATTCCTCTAAAACATACTACTTCATATTCCTCTTAAACATAACACATCATATTCCTCTTAAACATACTGCTTCATATTCCTCTTAAATATACTACTTCATATTCCTCTTAAACATACTACTTCATATTCCTCTTAAATATACTGCTTCATATTTGTCTTTAACATATAACTTTATATTCCTCTTAAACATACTACTTCATATTCCTCTTAAGCATACTACTTCATATTCCTCTTAAATATACTACTTCATATTTCTCTTAAACATACTACTTCATATTCCTCTTAAACATACTACTTCATATTCCTCTTTAACATACTACTTCATATTCCTCTTAAATATACTACTTCATATTCCTCTTAAATATACTACTGCATAATCCACTTAAATATACTACTTCATATTCCTCTTAAACATACTACTTCAAATTCCTCTTAAATATACTACTTCATATTAATCTTAAATATACTACTTCATATTCCTCCTAAATATACTACTTCATATTCCTCTTAAACATACTACTTCATATTCCTTTTAAATATGCTACTTCATATTCATCTAAAATATACTACTTCATATTCCTCTTAAATATACTACTTCATATTCCTCGTAAACATACTACTTCATATTCCTCTTAAACATACTACTTCATATTCCTCTTAAACATACTACTTCATATTCCTCTTAAATATACTACTTCATATTCGTCTTAAACATACTGCGTCATATTCCTCTTAAACATACACTACTTCATATTCCTCTTAAACATACTACTTCATATTCCTCTTAAACATACTACTTCATATTCCTCTTACACATACAACTTCATATTCCTCTTAAATATACTACTTCATATTCCTCTTAAATATACTACTTCATATTCCTCTTAAATATACTACTGCATAATCCACTTAAATATAATACTTCATATTCCTCTTAAACATACTACTTCATATTCCTCTTAAACATACTACTTAATATTTCTCCTAAACATACTACTTCATATTTCTCTTAAACATATTACTTAATATTCCTCTTAAACATGCTACTTCATATTCCTCTTAAGCATACTACTTCATATTCCTCTAAAATAGGCTACTTCATATTCCTCTTAAATATACTACTTCATATTCCTCTTAAACATACTACTTCATATTCCTCTTAACATACTACTTCATATTCCTCTTAAACATACTACTTCATATTCCTCTTACATATACAACTTCATATTCCTCTTAAATATACTACTGCATATTCCTCTTAAATATTCTGCTTCATATTCCTCTTAAACATACTACTTCATATTACTCTTAAACATACTACTTCATATTACTCTTAAACATACTACTTCACATTCCTCCTAAATATACTACTTAATATTTCACTTAAACAAACTACTTCATATTCCTCTTACACATACTACTTCATATTCCTCTTAAACATACTACTTCATATTCCTCTTAAATATACTACTTTATATTCCTCTTATATATACTACTTCATATTCCTCTTAAATATACTACTTCATATTCCTCTTAAACATACTACTTCATATTCCTCTTAAACATACTACTTCATATTCCTCTTAAACAAACGACTTCATATTCCTCTTAAACATACTACTTCATATTCCTCTTAAATATGCTACTTCATATTCCTCTTAAACATTCTACTTCATATTCCTCTTAAATATACTACTTCATATTCCTCTTAAATATACAACTGCATATTCCTCTTAAATATACTACTACATATTCCTCTTAAACATACTACTTCATATTTCTCTTAAACATACTACTTCATATTTCTCTTAAATATACTACTTCATATTCGTCTTAAACATACTACTTCATATTCCTCTTAAATATACTACTTCATATTCCTCTTAAACATATTACTTCATATTCCTCTTAAACATACTACATCATATTCCTCTTAAACATACTACTTCATATTCCTCTTAAATATACTGCTTCATATTCCTCTTAAACATACTACTTCATATTCCTCTTAAACATAATTCTTCATATTCCTCTTAAATATACTACTTCATATTTCTCTTAAATATACTACTTCATATTCCCCTTAAACATATTACTTCATATTCCTCTTAAACATACTACTTCATATTCATCTTAAACACACTACTTCATATTCCTCTTAAACATACTACATCATATTCTTCTTAAATATACTACTTCATATTCGTCTTTAACATACTACTTAATATTCCTCTTAAACATACTACTTCATATTCCTCCTAAACATAACACTTCATATTCCTCTTAAACATACTACTTCATATTCCTCTTAAACATACTACTTCATATTCCTCTTAAACATACTACTTCATATTCCTCTTAAACATACTACTTCATATTCCTCTTAAACAAACTACTTCATATATCTCTTAAATATACTTCTTCATATTCCTCTTAAACATACTACTTCATATTCCTCTTAAACATAATACTTCATATTCATCTTAAACATTCTACTTCATATTGCTCTTAAACATACTACTTCATATTCCTCCTAAATATACTACTTCATATTCCTCTTAAATATACTATTTCATATTACTCTTAAATATTCTTCTGCATATTCCTCTTAAATATACTACTGCATATTCCTCTTAAACATACTACTTTATATTTCTCTGAAATATACTACTTCATATTTCTCTTAAATATACTACTTCGTATTCCTCTTAAACATACTTCTTCATATTTCTCTTATATGTACTACTTAATTTTCCTCTTAAATATATTACTTCATACTCCTCTTAAATATACTACTTCATATTCCTCTTAAACATACTACTTCATATTCCTCTTAAATATACTACTTCATATTTCTCTTAAATATACTACTTCATATTCCTCTTAAATATACTGCTTCGTATTCCTCTTAAACATACTTCTTCATATTTCTCTTATATGTACTACTTCATTTTCCTCTTAAATATATTACTTCATATTCCTCTTAAACATACTACTTCATATTCCTCTTAAACATACTACTTCATATTCCTCTTAAATATACTACTTCATATTTCTCTTAAATATACTACTGCATATTCCTCTTAAACATACTTCTTCATATTCCTCTTAAATATACTACTTCATATTCCTCTTTAATATACTACTTCATATTTCTCTTAAATATACTACTTTATATTCCTCTTAAACATACTTCTTCATATTCCTCTTAAATATACTACTTCATTTTCCTCTTAATTATATTACTTCATACTCCTCTTAAATATACTACTTCATATTCCTCTTAAACTTACTATTTCATATTCCTCTTAAACATACTACTTCATATTCCTCTTAAACATACTACTTCATATTCCTCTTAAACATACTTCTTCATATTCCTCTTAAACATTCTACTTCATATTCCTCTTAAATATACTATTTCATATTCCTCTTTAATATACTACTGCATATTGCTCTTAAATATTCTACTTCATATTCCTCTTAAACATACTACATCATATTCCTCTTAAACATACTACTTCATATTCCTCTTGAATATACTTCTTCATATTCCTCTTAAACATACTACTTCATATTCACTTATAAATATACTACTTCATATTCCTCTTTAACATATAACTACATATTCCTCTTAAACATACTACTTCATATTCTTTTTAAACATACTAATTCATATTCCTCTTAAATATACTACTTCATATTCTTCTTAAACATACTACTTCATATTCCTCTTAAACATACTACTTCATATTCCTCTTAAACATACTACATCATATTCCTCTTAAATATACTACTTCATATTCCTCTTAAATATACTACTGCATAATCTACTTAAATATACTACTTCATATTCCTCTTAAACATACTACTTCATATTCCTCTTAAATATACTACTTCATATTAATCTTAAATATACAGCTCCATATTCCTCTTAAACATACTACTTCATATTCCTCTTAAATATACTACTTCATATTCCTCTTTAACATACTACTTCATATTCCTCTTAAACATACTATTTCATATTCCTCTTAAACATAATACTTCATATTCCTCTTAAACATACTACTTCATATTCCTCTTAAATATACTACTTCATATTCCTCTTAAATATACTATTTCATATTCCTCTTAAACATACTACTTAGTATTTCTCTTAAACATACTACTTCATATTCCTCTTAAGTATACTACTTCATATTCTTCTTAAACATACTACTTCATATCCCTCTTAAACTTACTACTTCATATTCCTCTTAAATATACTATTTCATATTCCTCTTAAACATACTACTTCATATTCCTCTTAAACATACTACTTCATATTCCTCTTAAACATACTACTTCATATTCCTCTTAAACATTCTACTTCATATTCCTCTTAAATATACTACTTCATATTCCTCTTAAATATACTACTGCATATTGCTCTTAAATATACTACTTCATATTCCTCTTAAACATACTACATCATATTCCTCTTAAATATACTACTTCATATTCCTCTTGAATATACGACTTCATATTCCTCTTAAACATACTACTTCATATTCCTCTTAAATATACTACTTCATATTCCTCTTTAACATATAACTTCATATTCCTCGTAAACATACTACTTCATATTTTTCTTAAACATACTACTTCATATTCCTCTTAAATATACTACTTCATATTCTTCTTAAACATACTACTTCATATTCCTCTTAAACATACTACTTCATATTCCTCTTAAACATACTACTTCATATTCCTCTTAAATATACTACTTCATATTCCTCTTAAATATACTACTGCATAATCCACTTAAATATAATACTTCATATTCCTCTTAAACATACTACTTCATATTCCTCTTAAATATACTACTTCATATTAATCTTAAATATACTACTTCATATTCCTCTTAAATATACTTCTTCATATTCCTCTTAAACATACTACTTCATATTCCTCTTAAACATGCTACTTCATATTCATCTTAAACACACTGCTTCATATTCCTCTTAAACATACTACTTCATATTCCTCTTAAATATACTACTTCATATTCCTCTTAAACATACTACTTCATATTCCTCTTAAATATCGTACTTCATATTCCTCTTAAATATACTACTGCATATTCCTCTTAAATATACTGCTTCATATTGCTCTTAAACATGCTACTTCATATTCCTCTTAAACATACTACTTCATATTCCTATCAAACATGCTACTTCATATTCCTCTTAAACATACTAATTCATATTCCTCTTAAACATACTACTTCATATTCCTCTTGAAAATACTACTTAATATTCCTCTTAAATATACTCCTTCATGTTCCTCTTAAATATACTACTGCATATTTCTCTTAAATATACTACTTCATATTGCTCTTAAATATACTATTTCATATTCCTCTTAAACATACTACTTAATATTCCTCTTAAACATACTACTTCATATTCCTCTTAAATATACTACTTCATATTCTTCTTAAACATACTACTTCATATTCCTCTTAAACATACTACTTCATATTCCTCTTAAACATACTTCTTCATATTCCTCTTAAACATATAACTTCATATTCCTCTTAAACATACTACTTCATATTCTTCTTAAACATACTACTTCATATTCCTCTTAAATATACTACTTCATATTCCTCTTAAACATACTACTTCATATTCCTCTTAAACATACTGCTTCATATTACCCTTAAACATACTACTTCATATTCCTCTTAAATAAACTACTTCATATTCCTCTTAAATATACTACTGCATAATCCACTTAAATATATTACTTCATATTCCTCTTAAACATACTACTTCATATTCCTCTTAAATATACTACTTCATATTAATCTTAAATATACTACTTCACATTCCTCTTAACTATACTACTTCGTATTCGTCTTAAACATACTACTTCATATTCCTCTTAAACATACTACTTCATATTCCTCTTAAATACACTATTGCATTTTCCTCTTAAATATACTTCTTCATATTCCTCTTCAATATACTACTTCATATTCCTCTTAAACATATTACTTCATATGCCTCTTAAACATACTACTTCATACTCCTCTTAAACATACTACTTCATATTCCTCTTAAACATACTACTTCATATTAATCTTAAATATACTACTTCATATTCCTCTTAAATATACTACTGCATATTCCTCTTAAACATACTTCTTTATATTCCTCTTAAATATACTACTTCATATTCCACTTAAATATACTACTTCATATTTCTCTTAAATATACTACTTCATATTCCTCTTAAACATACTTCTTCATATTCCTCTTAAATATACTACTTCATTTTCCTCTTAAATATATTATTTCTTACTCCTCTTAATTATACTACTTCATATTAATCTTCAACATACAACTTCATATTTCTCTTAAATATACTCCTTCATATTCCTCTTAAACATAATACTTCATATTCCTCTTAAACATACTACTTCATATTCCTCTTAAACATAATACATCATATTCCTCTTAAACATACTACTTCATATTCCTCTTAAATATACTACTTCATATTCCTCTTAAACATACTACTTCATATTCCTCTTAAATATACTGCTTCATATTTGTCTTTAACATATAACTTTATATTCCTCTTAAACATACTACTTCATATTCCTCTTAAGCATACTACTTCATATTCCTCTTAAATATACTACTTCATATTCCTCTTAAACATACTACTTCATATTCCTCTTAAGCATACTACTTCATATTCCTCTTTAACATACTACTTCATATTCCTCTTAAATATACTACTTCATATTCCTCTTAAATATACTACTGCATAATCCACTTAAATATACTACTTCATATTCCTCTTAAACATACTACTTCAAATTCCTCTTAAATATACTACTTCATATTAATCTTAAATATACTACTTCATATTCCTCCTAAATATACTACTTCATATTCCTCTTAAACATACTACTTCATATTCCTTTTAAATATGCTACTTCATATTCATCTAAAATATACTACTTCATATTCCTCTTAAATATACTACTTCATATTCCTCGTAAACATACTACTTCATATTCCTCTTAAACATACTACTTCATATTCCTCTTAAACATACTACTTCATATTCCTCTTAAATATACTACTTCATATTCGTCTTAAACATACTGCGTCATATTCCTCTTAAACATACACTACTTCATATTCCTCTTAAACATACTACTTCATATTCCTCTTAAACATACTACTTCATATTCCTCTTACACATACAACTTCATATTCCTCTTAAATATACTACTTCATATTCCTCTTAAATATACTTCTTCATATAAAACTTAAATATACTACTTCATATTCCTCTTATATAAACTACTTCATATTCCTCTTAAACACACTACTTCATATTCCTCTTAAATATACTACTTCATATTCCTCTTAAATATACTACTTCATATTCCTCCTTAATATACTACTTCATATTACTCTTAAACATACTACTTCATATTCCTCTTAAATATGCTACTTCATATTCCTCTTAAACATACTATTTCATATTCCTCTTAAACATACTACTTCATATTCCTCTTAAATATACTACTTCATATTCCTCTTTAACATATAATTTTATATTCCTCTTAAACATACTACTTCATATTCTTAAACATACTACTTCATATTCCTCTTAAATATACTACTTCATATTCCTCTTAAACATACTACTTCATATTCCTCTTAAATACACTATTGCATTTTCCTCTTAAATATACTTCTTCATATTCCTCTTCAATATACTACTTCATATTCCTCTTAAACATACTACTTCATATGCCTCTTAAACATACTACTTCATACTCCTCTTAAACATACTACTTCATATTCCTCTTAAACATACTACTTCATATTCCTCTTAAATATACTACTTCATATTCCTCTTAAATATACTACTGCATATTCCTCTTAAACATACTTCTTCATATTCCTCTTAAATATACTACTTCATATTCCACTTAAATATACTACTTCATATTTCTCTTAAATATACTACTTCATATTCCTCTTAAACATACTTCTTCATATTCCTCTTAAATATACTACTTCATTTTCCTCTTAAATATATTATTTCTTACTCCTCTTAAATATACTACTTCATATTAATCTTAAACATACAACTTCATCTTTCTCTTAAATATACTCCTTCATATTCCTCTTAAACATAATACTTCATATTCCTCTTAAACATACTACTTCATATTCCTCTTAAACATAATACATCATATTCCTCTTAAACATACTACTTCATATTTCTCTTAAATATACTACTTCATCTTCCTCTTAAACATACTACTTCATATTCCTCTTAAATATACTGCTTCATATTTGTCTTTAACATATAACTTTATATTCCTCTTAAACATACTACTTCATATTCCTCTTAAGCATACTACTTCATATTCCTCTTAAATATACTACTTCATATTCCTCTTAAACATACTACTTCATATTCCTCTTAAACATACTACTTCATATTCCACTTTAACATACCACTTCATATTCCTCTTAAATATACTACTTCATATTCCTCTTAAATATACTACTGCATAATCCACTTAAATATACTACTTCATATTCCTCTTAAACATACTACTTCAAATTCCTCTTAAATATACTACTTCATATTAATCTTAAATATACTACTTCATATTCCTCCTAAATATACCACTTCATATTCCTCTTAAACATACTACTTCATATTCCTTTTAAATATGCTACTTCATATTCATCTAAAATATACTACTTCATATTCCTCTTAAATATACTACTTCATATTCCTCGTAAACATACTACTTCATATTCCTCTTAAACATACTACTTCATATTCCTCTTAAACATACTACTTCATATTCCTCTTAAATATACTACTTCATATTCGTCTTAAACATACTGCGTCATATTCCTCTTAAACATACACTACTTCATATTCCTCTTAAACATACTACTTCATATTCCTCTTAAACATACTACTTCATATTCCTCTTACACATACAACTTCATATTCCTCTTAAATATACTACTTCATATTCCTCTTAAATATACTTCTTCATATAAAACTTAAATATACTACTTCATATTCCTCTTATATAAACTACTTCATATTCCTCTTAAACACACTACTTCATATTCCTCTTAAATATACTACTTCATATTCCTCTTAAATATACTACTTCATATTCCTCCTTAATATACTACTTCATATTACTCTTAAATATACTACTTCATATTAATCTTAAATATACTACTTCATATTCCTCCTAAATATACTACTTCATATTCCTCTTAAACATACTACTTCATATTCCTTTTAAATATGCTACTTCATATTCATCTAAAATATACTACTTCATATTCCTCTTAAATATACTACTTCATATTCCTCGTAAACATACTACTTCATATTCCTCTTAAACATACTACTTCATATTCCTCTCAAACATACTACTTCATATTCCTCTTAAATATACTACTTCATATTCGTCTTAAACATACTGCGTCATATTCCTCTTAAACATACACTACTTCATATTCCTCTTAAACATACTACTTCATATTCCTCTTAAACATACTACTTCATATTCCTCTTACACATACAACTTCATATTTCTCTTAAATATACTACTTCATATTCCTCTTAAATATACTTCTTCGTATAAAACTTAAATATACTACTTCATATTCCTCTTATATAAACTACTTCATATTCCTCTTAAACACACTACTTCATATTCCTCTTAAATATACTACTTCATATTCCTCTTAAATATACTACTTCATATTCCTCCTTAATATACTACTTCATATTACTCTTAAACATACTACTTCATATTCCTCTTAAATATGCTACTTCATATTCCTCTTAAACATACTACTTCATATTCTTCTTAAACATACTACTTCATATTCCTCTTAAATATACTACTTAATATTCCTCTTTAACATATAATTTTATATTCCTCTTAAACATACTACTTCATATTCTTAAACATACTACTTCATATTCCTCTTAAATATACTACTTCATATTCCTCTTAAACATACTACTTCATATTCCTCTTAAACATAATACTTCATATTCATCTTAAACACACTACTTCATATTCCTCTTGAACATACTACTTCATATACCTCTTAAATATACTACTTCATATTCCTCTTTAACATACTACTTCATATTCCTCTTAACCATACTACTTCATATTCCTCTTAAACATAATACTTCATATTCTTCTTAAACATACTACTTCATATTCCTGTAAACGTACTACTTCATATTCCTCTTAAACATACTACTTCATATTCTTCTTAAACATACTACTTCATATTCCTCTTAAATATACTTCTTCATATTCTTCTTAAACATACTACTTCATATTCCTCTTAAATATACTACTTCATATTCCTCTTAAACATACTACTTCATATTCCTCTTAAACATACTGCTTCATATTACCCTTAAACATACTACTTCATATTCCTCTTAAATAAACTACTTCATATTCCTCTTAAATATACTACTGCATAATCCACTTAAATATATTACTTCATATTCCTCTTAAACATACTACTTCATATTCCTCTTAAATATACTACTTCATATTAATCTTAAATATACTACTTCACATTCCTCTTAACTATACTACTTCGTATTCGTCTTAAACATACTACTTCATATTCCTCTTAAACATACTACTTCATATTCCTCTTAAATACACTATTGCATTTTCCTCTTAAATATACTTCTTCATATTAGTCTTCAATATACTACTTTATATTCCTCTTAAACATACTACTTCATATGCCTCTTAAACATACTACTTCATACTCCTCTTAAACATACTACTTCATATTCCTCTTAAACATACTACTTCATATTCCTCTTAAATATACTACTTCATATTCCTCTTAAATATACTACTGCATATTCCTCTTAAACATACTTCTTCATATTCCTCTTAAATATACTACTTCATATTCCACTTAAATATACTACTTCATATTTCTCTTAAATATACTACTTCATATTCCTCTTAAACATACTTCTTCATATTCCTCTTAAATATACTACTTCATTTTCCTCTTAAATATATTATTTCTTACTCCTCTTAAATATACTACTTCATATTAATCTTAAACATACAACTTCATATTTCTCTTAAATATACTCCTTCATATTCCTCTTAAACATAATACTTCATATTCCTCTTAAACATACTACTTCATATTCCTCTTAAACATAATACATCATATTCCTCTTAAACATACTACTTCATATTCCTCTTAAATATACTAATTCATATTCCTCTTAAACATACTACTTCATATTCCTCTTAAATATACTGCTTCATATTTGTCTTTAACATATAACTTTATATTCCTCTTAAACATACTACTTCATATTCCTCTTAAGCATACTACTTCATATTCCTCTTAAATATACTACTTCATATTCCTCTTAAACATACTACTTCATATTCCTCTTAAACATACTACTTCATATTCCTCTTTAACATACTACTTCATATTCCTCTTAAATATACTACTTCATATTCCTCTTAAATATACTACTGCATAATCCACTTAAATATACTACTTCATGTTCCTCTTAAACATACTACTTCAAATTCCTCTTAAATATACTACTTCATATTAATCTTAAATATACTACTTCATATTCCTCCTAAATATACTACTTCATATTCCTCTTAAACATACTACTTCATATTCCTTTTAAATATGCTACTTCATATTCATCTAAAATATACTACTTCATATTCCTCTTAAATATACTACTTCATATTCCTCGTAAACATACTACTTCATATTCCTCTTAAACATACTACTTCATATTCCTCTTAAACATACTACTTCATATTCCTCTTAAATATACTACTTCATATTCGTCTTTAACATACTGCGTCATATTCCTCTTAAACATACACTACTTCATATTCCTCTTAAACATACTACTTCATATTCCTCTTAAACATACTACTTCATATTCCTCTTACACATACAACTTCATATTCCTCTTAAATATACTACTTCATATTCCTCTTAAATATACTTCTTCATATAAAACTTAAATATACTACTTCATATTCCTCTTATATAAACTACTTCATATTCCTCTTAAACACACTACTTCATATTCCTCTTAAATATACTACTTCATATTCCTCTTAAATATACTACTTCATATTCCTCCTTAATATACTACTTCATATTACTCTTAAACATACTACTTCATATTCCTCTTAAATATGCTACTTCATATTCCTCTTAAACATACTACTTCATATTCCTCTTAAACATACTACTTCATATTCCTCTTAAATATACTACTTCATATTTCTCTTTAACATATAATTTTATATTCCTCTTAAACATACTACTTCATATTCTTAAACATACTACTTCATATTCCTCTTAAATATACTACTTCATATTCCTCTTAAACATACTACTTCATATTCCTCTTAAATACACTATTGCATTTTCCTCTTAAATATACTTCTTCATATTCCTCTTCAATATACTACTTCATATTCCTCTTAAACATACTACTTCATATGCCTCTTAAACATACTACTTCATACTCCTCTTAAACATACTACTTCATATTCCTCTTAAACATACTACTTCATATTCCTCTTAAATATACTACTTCATATTCCTCTTAAATATACTACTGCATATTCCTCTTAAACATACTTCTTCATATTCCTCTTAAATATACTACTTCATATTCCACTTAAATATACTACTTCATATTTCTCTTAAATATACTACTTCATATTCCTCTTAAACATACTTCTTCATATTCCTCTTAAATATACTACTTCATTTTCCTCTTAAATATATTATTTCTAACTCCTCTTAAACATACTACTTCATATTAATCTTAAACATACAACTTCATATTTCTCTTAAATATACTCCTTCATATTCCTCTTAAACAAAATACTTCATATTCCTCTTAAACATACTACTTCATATTCCTCTTAAACATAATACATCATATTCCTCTTAAACATACTACTTCATATTCCTCTTAAATATACTACTTCATATTCCTCTTAAATATACTGCTTCATATTTGTCTTTAACATATAACTTTATATTCCTCTTAAACATACTACTTCATATTCCTCTTAAGCATACTACTTCATATTCCTCTTAAATATACTACTTCATATTCCTCTTAAACATACTACTTCATATTCCTCTTAAACATACTACTTCATATTCCTCTTAAACATACTACTTCATATTCCTCTTTAACATACTACTTCATATTCCTCTTAAATATACTACTTCATATTCCTCTTAAATATACTACTGCATAATCCACTTAAATATACTACTTCATATTCCTCTTAAACATACTACTTCAAATTCCTCTTAAATATACTACTTCATATTAATCTTAAATATACTACTTCATATTCCTCCTAAATATACTACTTCATATTCCTCTTAAACATACTACTTCATATTCCTTTTAAATATGCTACTTCATATTCATCTAAAATATACTACTTCATATTCCTCTTAAATATACTACTTCATATTCCTCGTAAACATACTACTTCATATTCCTCTTAAACATACTACTTCATATTCCTCTTAAACATACTACTTCATATTCCTCTTAAATATACTACTTCATATTCGTCTTAAACATACTGGGTCATATTCCTCTTAAACATACACTACTTCATATTCCTCTTAAACATACTACTTCATATTCCTCTTAAACATACTACTTCATATTCCTCTTACACATACAACTTCATATTCCTCTTAAATATACCACTTCATATTCCTCTTAAATATACTTCTTCATATAAAACTTAAATATACTACTTCATATTCCTCTTATATAAACTACTTCATATTCCTCTTATACACACTACTTCATATTCCTCTTAAATATACTACTTCATATTCCTCTTAAATATACTACTTCATATTCCTCCTTAATATACTACTTCATATTACTCTTAAACATACTACTTCATATTCCTCTTAAATATGCTACTTCATATTCCTCTTAAACATACTACTTCATATTCCTCTTAAACATACTACTTCATATTCCTCTTAAATATACTACTTCATATTCCTCTTTAACATATAATTTTATATTCCTCTTAAACATACTACTTCATATTCTTAAACATACTACTTCATATTCCTCTTAAATATACTACTTCATATTCCTCTTAAACATACTACTTCATATTCCTCTTAAATACACTATTGCATTTTCCTCTTAAATATACTTCTTCATATTCCTCTTCAATATACTACTTCATATTCCTCTTAAACATACTACTTCATATGCCTCTTAAACATACTACTTCATACTCCTCTTAAACATACTACTTCATATTCCTCTTAAACATACTACTTCATATTCCTCTTAAATATACTACTTCATATTCCTCTTAAATATACTACTGCATATTCCTCTTAAACATACTTCTTCATATTCCTCTTAAATATACTACTTCATATTCCACTTAAATATACTACTTCATATATCTCTTAAATATACTACTTCATATTCCTCTTAAACATACTTCTTCATATTCCTCTTAAATATACTACTTCATTTTCCTCTTAAATATATTATTTCTTACTCCTCTTAAATATACTACTTCATATTAATCTTAAACATACAACTTCATATTTCTCTTAAATATACTCCTTCATATTCCTCTTAAACATAATACTTCATATTCCTCTTAAACATACTACTTCATATTCCTCTTAAACATAATACATCATATTCCTCTTAAACATACTACTTCATATTCCTCTTAAATATACTACTTCATATTCCTCTTAAACATACTACTTCATATTCCTCTTAAATATACTGCTTCATATTTGTCTTTAACATATAACTTTATATTCCTCTTAAACATACTACTTCATATTCCTCTTAAGCATACTACTTCATATTCCTCTTAAATATACTACTTCATATTCCTCTTAAACATACTACTTCATATTCCTCTTAAACATACTACTTCATATTCCTCTTTAACATACTACTTCATATTCCTCTTAAATATACTACTTCATATTCCTCTTAAATATACTACTGCATAATCCACTTAAATATACTACTTCATATTCCTCTTAAACATACTACTTCAAATTCCTCTTAAATATACTACTTCATATTAATCTTAAATATACTACTTCATATTCCTCCTAAATATACTACTTCATATTCCTCTTAAACATACTACTTCATATTCCTTTTAAATATGCTACTTCATATTCATCTAAAATATACTACTTCATATTCCTCTTAAATATACTACTTCATATTCCTCGTAAATATACTACTTCATATTAATCTTAAACATACAACTTCATATTTCTCTTAAATATACTCCTTCATATTCCTCTTAAACATAATACTTCATATTCCTCTTAAACATACTACTTCATATTCCTCTTAAACAT
The DNA here is from genome assembly GCA_958298945.1 of Atherix ibis. Taxonomy (NCBI): domain Eukaryota; kingdom Metazoa; phylum Arthropoda; class Insecta; order Diptera; family Athericidae; genus Atherix; species Atherix ibis. Next base: position 645,598 of record CATQJD010000051.1, on the reverse strand, counting down.
AATACATCATATTCCTCTTAAACATACTACTTCATATTCCTCTTAAATATACTACTTCATATTCCTCTTAAACATACTACTTCATATTCCTCTTAAATATACTGCTTCATATTTGTCTTTAACATATAACTTTATATTCCTCTTAAACATACTACTTCATATTCCTCTTAAGCATACTACTTCATATTCCTCTTAAATATACTACTTCATATTCCTCTTAAACATACTACTTCATATTCCTCTTAAACATACTACTTCATATTCCTCTTTAACATACTACTTCATATTCCTCTTAAATATACTACTTCATATTCCTCTTAAATATACTACTGCATAATCCACTTAAATATACTACTTCATATTCCTCTTAAACATACTACTTCAAATTCCTCTTAAATATACTACTTCATATTAATCTTAAATATACTACTTCATATTCCTCCTAAATATACTACTTCATATTCCTCTTAAACATACTACTTCATATTCCTTTTAAATATGCTACTTCATATTCATCTAAAATATACTACTTCATATTCCTCTTAAATATACTACTTCATATTCCTCGTAAACATACTACTTCATATTCCTCTTAAACATACTACTTCATATTCCTCTTAAACATACTACTTCATATTCCTCTTAAATATACTACTTCATATTCGTCTTAAACATACTGCGTCATATTCCTCTTAAACATACACTACTTCATATTCCTCTTAAACATACTACTTCATATTCCTCTTAAACATACTACTTCATATTCCTCTTACACATACAACTTCATATTCCTCTTAAATATACTACTTCATATTCCTCTTAAATATACTTCTTCATATAAAACTTAAATATACTACTTCATATTCCTCTTATATAAACTACTTCATATTCCTCTTAAACACACTACTTCATATTCCTCTTAAATATACTACTTCATATTCCTCTTAAATATACTACTTCATATTCCTCCTTAATATACTACTTCATATTACTCTTAAACATACTACTTCATATTCCTCTTAAATATGCTACTTCATATTCCTCTTAAACATACTACTTCATATTCCTCTTAAACATACTACTTCATATTCCTCTTAAATATACTACTTAATATTCCTCTTTAACATATAATTTTATATTCCTCTTAAACATACTAGTTCATATTCTTAAACATACTACTTCATATTCCTCTTAAATATACTACTTCATATTCCTCTTAAACATACTACTTCATATTCCTCTTAAACATAATACTTCATATTCATCTTAAACACACTACTTCATATTCCTCTTGAACATACTACTTCATATACCTCTTAAATATACTACTTCATATTCCTCTTTAACATACTACTTCATATTCCTCTTAAACGTACTACTTCATATTCCTCTTAAACATAATACTTCATATTCTTCTTAAACATACTACTTCATATTCCTGTAAACGTACTACTTCATATTCCTCTTAAACATACTACTTCATATTCTTCTTAAACATACTACTTCATATTCCTCTTAAATATACTTCTTCATATTCTTCTTAAACATACTACTTCAAATTCCTCTTAAATATACTACTTCATATTAATCTTAAATATACTACTTCATATTCCTCCTAAATATACTACTTCATATTCCTCTTAAACATACTACTTCATATTCCTCTTAAATATGCTACTTCATATTCATCTTAAACATACTACTTCATATTCCTCTTAAACATACTACTTCATATTCCTCTTAAATATACTACTTCATATTCTTCTTAAACATACTACTTTATATTCCTCTTAAATGTACTACTTCATATTCCTCTTAAACATACTACTTCATATTCCTCTTAAACATACTACTTCATATTCCTCTTTAACATACTACTTCATATTCCTCCTAAACATACTACTTCATATTCCTCTTAAACATACTACTTCATATTCCTCTTAAACATACAACTTCATATTCCTCTTAAACATACTACTTCATATTCCTCTTAAATATACTACTTCATATTCCTCTTAAACATACTTCTTCATATTCCTCTTATATATACTACTTCATATTCCTCTTAATTATATAACTTCATATTTCTCTAAAATATACTACTTCATATTCCTCTTAAACATACTACTTCATATTCCTCTTAAATATACTACTTAATTTTCCTCTTAAATATATTGCTTCATACTCCTCTTAAATATACTACTTCATATTCCTCTTAAGCATACTACTTCATATTCCTCTTTAATATACTATTTAATATTCCTCTTAAACATACTACTTCATATTCCTCTTAAACATACTACTTCATATTCCTCTTAAACATACTACTTCATATTCCTCTTAAACATACTACTTCATATTCCTCTTAAATATACTACTTCATATTCCTCTTAAATATACTACTGCATATGCCTCTTAAACATACTTCCTCATATTCCTCTTAAATATACTACTTCATATTCCTCTTAAATATACTACTTCATATTTCTCTTAAATATACTACTTCATATTCCTCTTAAACATACTACTTCATATTCCTCTTAAACATACTACTTCATATTCCTCTTAAATATACTACTTCATATTTCTCTTAAATATACTACTGCATATTGCTCTTTAATATACTACTTCTTATTCCTCTTAAACATACTACATCATATTCTTCTTAAACATACTACTTCATATTCCTCTTAAATATACTACTTCATTTTCCTCTTAAACATACTACTTCATATTCCTCTGAAATATACTACTTCATATTCCTCTTTAACAAATAGCTTCATATTCCTCTTAAACATACTACTTCATATTCTTCTTAAACATACTACTTCATATTCCTCTTAAATATACTACTTCATATTCTTCTTAAACATACAACTTCATATTCCTCTTAAACATACTACTTCATATTCCTTTTAAACATACTACTTCTTATTCCTCTTAAACATACTACTTCATATTACCCTTAAACATACTACTTCATATTCCTCTTAAATAAACTACTTCATATTCCTCTTAAATATACTACTGCATTATCCACTTAAATATATTACTTCATATTCATCTTAAACATACTACTTCATATTCCTCTTAAATATACTACTTCATATTAATCTTAAATATACTACTTCATATTCCTCTTAACTTTACTACTTCGTATTCGTCTTAAACATACTACTTCATATTCCTCTTGAACATACTACTTCATATTCCTCTTAAATATACTCCTTCATATTCCTCTTAAATACACTACTGCATATTCCTCTTAAATATACTACTTCATATTCCTCTTAAATATACTATTTCATATTCCTCTTAAACATACTATTTAGTATTCCGCTTAAACATACTACTTCATATACCTCTTAAATATACTACTTCATATTTTTCTTAAACATACTATTTCATATTCCTCTTAAACGTACTACTTCATATTCCTCTTAAACATACTACTTCATATTCCTCTTAAACATACTACTTCATATTTCTCTTAAATATACTACTTCATATTTCTCTTAATTATACTACTTCATATTCCTCTTAAACATACTTCTTCATATTCCTCTTAAATATACTTTTTCATATTCCTCTTAATTATATTACTTCATACCACTCTTGAATATACTACTTCATATTCCTCTTAAACATACTACTTCATATTTCTCGTAAATATACTACTTCATATTCCTCTTAAACATACCACTTCATATTCCTCTTAAGCATACTACTTCATATTCCTCTTAAACATACTACTTCATATTCCTCTTAAACATATAACTTCATATTCCTCTTAAACATACTACTTCATATTCTTCTTAAACATACTACTTCATATTCCTCTTAAATATACTACTTCATATTCCTCTTAAACATACTACTTCATATTTCTCTTAAACATAGTACTTCATATTACCCTTAAACACACTACTTCATATTCCTCTTAAATAAACTACTTCATATTCCTCTTAAATATACTACTGCATAATCCACTTAAATATATTACTTCATATTCCTCTTAAACATATTACTTCATATTCCTCTTAAATATAATACTTCATATTCCACTTAAATATACTACTTTTTATTCCTCTTAAACATACTACTGCATATTCCTCTTAACATACAACTTCATATTCCTCTTAAATATACTACTTCATATTCCTCTTAAATATACTACTTCTTATTCATCTTAAATATACTACTTCATATTCCTCGTAAACATACTACTTCATATTCCTCTTAAACATACTACTTCAAATTCCCCTTAAACATACTACTTCATATTCCTCTTAAATATACTACTTCATATACGTCTTAAACATACTGCGTCATAGTCCTCTTAAACATACACTACTTCATATTCCTCTTAAACATTCTACTTCATATTCCTCTTAAGCATACTACTTCATATTTCTCTTAAACATACTACTTCATATTACTCTTAAATATACTACTTCATATTCCTCTTAAATATACTTCTTCATATAAGTCTTAAATATACTACTTCATATTCCTCTTATATAAACTACTTCATATTCCTCTTAAACACACTACTTCATATACCTCTTAAATATACTACTTCATATTCCTCTTAAATATACTACTTCATATTCCTTTTTAATATACTACTTCATATTACTCTTAAACATACTTCTTCATATTCCTCTTAAATATGCTACTTCATATTCCTCTTAAACATACTACTTCATATTCCTCTTAAACATACTACTTCATATTCCTCTTAAATATACTACTTCATATTCCTCTTTAACATATAACTTCATATTTCTCTTAAACATACTACTTCATATTCTTAAACATACTACTTCATATTCCTCTTAAATATACTACTTCATATTTCTCTTAAATATACTATTTCATATTCCTCCTAAACATACTACTTCATATTCCTCTTAAACATACTACTTCATATTCCTCTTAAATATATTACTTCATATTCTTCTTAAACATACTACTTTATATTCCTCTTAAACATACTACTTCATATTCCTCTTAAACATACAACTTCATATTCCTCTTAAACATACTACTTCATATTTCTCTTAAATATACTACTTCATATTCCTCTTAAACATACTTCTTCATATTCCTCTTAAATATACTACTTCATATTCCTCTTAATTATATAACTTCATATTTCTCTTAAATATACTACTTCATATTCCTCTTAAACATACTACATCATATTCCTCTTAAATATACTACTTAATTTTCCTCTTAAATATATTACTTCATACTCCTCTTAAATATACTAGTTCATATTCCTCTTAAACATACTACTTCATATTCCTCTTTAATATACTATTTAATATTCCTCTTAAACATACTACTTCATATTCCTCTTAAACATACTACTTCAAATTCCTCTTAAACATACTACTTTATATTCCTCTTAAACATACTACTTCATATTCCTCCTAAATATACTACTTCATATTCCTCTTAAATATACTACTGCATATTCCTCTTAAACATACTTCTTCATATTCCTCTTAAATATACTACTTCATATTCCTCTTAAATATACTACTTCATAATTCTTTTAAATATACTACTTCATATTCCTCTTAAACATACTTCTTTATATTCCTCTTAAATAATCTACTTAATTTTCCACTTAAATATATTACTTCATATTCCTCTTAAACATACTACTTCATATTCCTCTTAAATATACTACTTTATATTCCTCTTAAACATAATACTTCATATTCCTCTTAAACATACTACTTCATATTCCTCTTAAACATACTACTTCATATTCCTCTTAAACATACTACTTCATATTCCTCTTAAATATACTACTTCATATTCCTCTTAAATATACTACTGCATATTGCTCTTAAATATACTACTTCATATTCCTCTTAAACATACTACATCATATTCTTCTTAAACATACCACTTCATATTCCTCTTAAATATACTACTTCATATTCCTCTTAAACATACTACTTCATATTCCTCTTAAATATACTACTTCATATTCCTCTTTAACATATAACTTCATATTCCTCTTAAACATACTACTTCATATTCTTCTTAAACATACTACTTCATATTCCTCTTAAACATACTACTTCATATTCCTCTTAAACATACAACTTCATATTCCTCTTAAACATACTACTTCATATTACCCTTAAACATACTACTTCATATTCCTCTTAAATAAACTACTTCATATTCCTCTTAAATATACTACTGCATTATCCACTTAAATATATTACTTCATATTCATCTTAAACATACTACTTCATATTCCTCTTAAATAAACTACTTCATATTCCTCTTAAATATACTACTGCATAATCCACTTAAATATATTACTTCATATTCCTCTTAAACATATTACTTCATATTCCTCTTAAATATACTACTTCATATTAATCTTAAATGTACTATCTCATATTCCTCTTAACTATACTACTTCGTATTCGTCTTAAACATACTACTTCATATTCCTCTTAAACATACTACTTCATATTCCTCTTAAATACACTATTGCATTTTCCTCTTAAATATACTTCTTCATATTCCTCTTAAATATAATACTTCATATTCCACTTAAATATACTACTTCTTATTCCTCTTAAACATACTACTGCATATTCCTCTTAACATACAACTTCATATTCCTCTTAAATATACTACTTCATATTCCTCTTAAATATACTACTTCATATTCATCTTAAATATACTACTTCATATTCCTCATAAACATACTACTTCATATTCCTCTTAAACATACTACTTCATATTCCCCTTAAACATACTACTTCATATTCCTCTTAAATATACTACTTCATATACGTCTTAAACATACTGCGTCATAGTCCTCTTAAACATACACTACTTCATATTCCTCTTAAACATTCTACTTCATATTCCTCTTAAGCATACTACTTCATATTTCTCTTAAACATACTACTTCATATTACTCTTAAATATACTACTTCATATTCCTCTTAAATATACTTCTTCATATAAGTCTTAAATATACTACTTCATATTCCTCTTATATAAACTACTTCATATTCCTCTTAAACACACTACTTCATATACCTCTTAAATATACTACTTCATATTCCTCTTAAATATACTACTTCATATTCCTTTTTAATATACTACTTCATATTACTCTTAAACATACTACTTCATATTCCTCTTAAATATGCTACTTCATATTCCTTTTAAACATACTACTTCATATTCCTCTTAAACATACTACTTCATATTCCTCTAAAATATACTACTTCATATTCCTCTTTAACATATAACTTCATATTCCTCTTAAACATACTACTTCATATTCTTAAACATACTACTTCATATTCCTCTTAAATATACTACTTCATATTCCTCTTAAACATACTACTTCATATTCCTCTCAAACATACTACTTCATATTCATCTTAAACACACTACTTCATATTCCTCTTAAACATACTACTTCATATTCCTCTTAAATATACTACTTCATATTCCTCTTTAACATACTACTTCATATTCCTCTTAAACATACTACTTCATATTCCTCTTAAACATAATACTTCATATTCCTCTTAAACATACTACTTCATATTCCTCTTAAACATACTACTTCATATTCATCTTAAACACACTACTTCATATTCCTCTTAAACATACTACTTCATATTCCTCTTAAATATACTACTTCATATTCCTCTTTAACATACTACTTCATATTCCTCTTAAACATACTACTTCATATTCCTCTTAAACATACTACTTCATATTCCTATTAAACATACTACTCCATATTCCTCTTAAACATACTACTTCATATTCCTCTTAAACATACTACATCATATTCCTCTTAAACATACTACTTCATATTCCTCTTAAATATACTACTTCATATTCCTCTTAAATATACTACTGCATATTCCTCTTAAATATACTACTTCATATTTCTCTTAAATAAACTATTTCATATTCCTCTTAAACATACTACTTCATATTCCTCTTAAACATACTACTTCAAATTCCTCTTAAATATACTACTTCATATTCTTCTTAAACATACTACTTCATATTCCTCTTAAACATACTACTTCATATTCCTCTTAAACATACTACTTCATATTCCTCTTAAATATACTACTTCATATTCCTCTTAAATATACTACTTCATAATTCTCTTAAATATACTACTTCGTATTCCTCTGAAACATACTTCTTCATATTCCTCTTAAATATACAACTTTATATTCCTCTTAATTATATTACTTCATATTTTTCTTAAGTATACTACTTCATATTCTTCTTAAACATACTTCTTCATATTCCTCTTATATATACTACTTCATTTTCCTCTTAAATATATTACTTCATACTCCTCTTAAATATACTAATTCATATTCCTCTTAAACATACTACTTCATATTCCTCTTAAATATACTACTTCATATTCCTCTTGAACATACTACTTCATATGCCTCTTAAACATACTACTTCATATTCCTCTTAAACATACTACTTCCTATTCCTCTTAAACATACTACATCATATTCCTCTTAAATATACTACTTCATATTCCTCTTAAATAAACTACTGCATATTCCTCTTAAACATACTTCTTCATATTCCTCTTAAATATACTACTTCATATTCCACTTAAATATACTACTTCATATTTCTCTTAAATATACTACTTCATATTCCTCTTAAACATACTTCTTCATATTCCTCTTAAATATACTACTTCATTTTCCTCTTAAATATATTACTTCTTACTCCTCTCAAATATACTACTTCATATTAATCTTAAACATACTACTTCATATATCTCTTAAATATACTCCTTCATATTCCTCTTAAACATACTGCTTCATATTCCTCTTAAACATACTACTTCATATTTCTCTTAAGCATACTACATCATATTCCTCTTAAACATACTACTTCATATTCCTCTTAAATATACTACTTTATATTTCTCTTAAACATACTACTTCATATTCCTCTTAAATATACTACTTCATATTTGTCTTTAACATATAACTTCATATTCCTCTTAAACATACTACTTCATATTCCTCTTAAGCATACTACTTCATATTCCACTTAAATATACTACTCCATATTCCTCTTAAACATACTACTTCATATTCCTCTTAAACATACTACTTCATATTCCTCTTTAACATACTACTTCATATTCCTCTTAAATATACTACATCATATTCCTCTTAAATATACTACTGCATAATCCACTTAAATATACTACTTCATATTCCTCTTAAACATATTACTTCATATTCCTCTTAAATATACTACTTTATATTAATCTTAAATATACTACTTCATATTCCTCCTAAATATACTACTTCGTATTCCTCTTAAACATACTACTTCATATTCCTCTTAAATATGCTACTTCATATTCATCTTAAACACACTACTTCATATTCCTCTTAAACATACTACTTCATATTCCTCTTAAATATATTACTTCATATTCCTCTTTAACACAATACTTTATATTCCTCTTAAGCATACTACTTCATATTCCTCTTTAATATATTACTGCATAATCCACTTAAATATACTACTTCATATTCCTCTTAAACATACTACTTCATATTCCTCTTAAATATACTACTTTATATTAATCTTAAATATACTATTGCATATTCCTCTTAAATATACTACTTCATATTTCTCTTAAATATACTATTTCATATTCCTCCTAAACATACTACTTCATATTCCTCTTAAACATACTACTTCATATTCCTCTTAAATATATTACTTCATATTCTTCTTAAACATACTACTTTATATTCCTCTTAAACATACTACTTCATATTCCTCTTAAACATACAACTTCATATTCCTCTTAAACATACTACTTCATATTTCTCTTAAATATACTACTTCATATTCCTCTTAAACATACTTCTTCATATTCCTCTTAAATATACTACTTCATATTCCTCTTAATTATATAACTTCATATTTCTCTTAAATATACTACTTCATATTCCTCTTAAACATACTACTTCATATTCCTCTTTAATATACTATTTAATATTCCTCTTAAACATACTACTTCATATTCCTCTTAAACATACTACTTCATATTCCTCTTAAACATACTACTTTATATTCCTCTTAAACATACTACTTCATATTCCTCCTAAATATACTACTTCATATTCCTCTTAAATATACTACTGCATATTCCTCTTAAACATACTTCTTCATATTCCTCTTAAACATACTACTTTATATTCCTCTTAAACATACTACTTCATATTCCTCCTAAATATACTACTTCATATTCCTCTTAAATATACTACTGCATATTCCTCTTAAACATACTTCTTCATATTCCTCTTAAATATACTACTTCATATTCCTCTTAAATATACTACTTCATATTTCTTTTAAATATACTACTTCATATTCCTCTTAAACATACTTCTTTATATTCCTCTTAAATAATCTACTTAATTTTCCACTTAAATATATTACTTCATATTCCTCTTAAACATACTACTTCATATTCCTCTTAAATATACTACTTTATATTCCTCTTAAACATAATACTTCATATTCCTCTTAAACATACTACTTCATATTCCTCTTAAACATACTACTTCATATTCCTCTTAAACATACTACTTCATATTCCTCTTAAATATACTACTTCATATTCCTCTTAAATATACTACTGCATATTGCTCTTAAATATACTACTTCATATTCCTCTTAAACATACTACATCAAATTCTTCTTAAACATACCACTTCATATTCCTCTTAAATATACTACTTCATATTCCTCTTAAACATACTACTTCATATTCCTCTTAAATATACTACTTCATATTCCTCTTTAACATATAACTTCATATTCCTCTTAAACATACTACTTCATATTCTTGTTAAACATACTACTTCATATTCCTCTTAAACATACTACTTCATATTCCTCTTAAACATACTACTTCATATTACCCTTAAACATACTACTTCATATTCCTCTTAAATAAACTACTTCATATTCCTCTTAAATATACTACTGCATTATCCACTTAAATATATTACTTCATATTCATCTTAAACATACTACTTCATATTCCTCTTAAATATACTACTTCATATTAATCTTAAATATACTACTTCATATTCCTCTTAACTTTACTACTTCGTATTCGTCTTAAACATACTACTTCATATTCCTCTTAAACATACTACTTCATATTCCTCTTAAATATACTATTTCATTTTCCTCTTAAATATACTTCTTCATATTCCTCTTAAATATAATACTTCATATTCCACTTAAATATACTACTTCATATTCGTCTTAAACATACTACTGCATATTCCTCTTAACATACTACTTCATATTCCTCTTAAATATACTACTTCATATTCCTCTTAAATATACAACTTCATATTCCTCTTAAATATAATACTTCATATTTCTCGTAAACAAACAACTTCATATTCCTCTTAAATATACTACTTCATATTCCTCCTAAATATACTACTTCATATTCCTCTTAAACATACTACTTCATATTCCTCTTAAACATACTACTTCATATTCCTCTTAAACATAATACTTCATATTCCTCTTAAATATACTACTTCATATTCATCTTAAACATACTGCGTCATATTCCTTTTAAACATACACTACTTCATATTCCTCTTAAACATACTACTTCATATTCCTCTTAAACATACTACTTCATGTTCCTCTTAATTATATAACTTCATATTTCTCTTAAATATACTACTTCATATTCCTCTTAAACATACTACTTCATATTCCTCTTAAATATACTACTTAATTTTCCTCTTAAATATATTACTTCATACTCCTCTTAAATTTACTACTTCATATTTTTCTTAAACATACTACTTCATATTCCTCTTTAATATACTATTTAATATTCCTCTTAAACATACTACTTCATATTCCTCTTAAACATACTACTTCATATTCCTCTTAACCATACTACTTCATATTCCTCTTAAACATACTACTTCATATTCCTCCTAAATATACTACTTCATATTCCTCTTAAATATACTACTGCATATTCATCTTAAACATACTTCTTCATATTCCTCTTAAATATACTACTTCATATTCCTCTTAAATATACTACTTCATATTTCTCTTAAATATACTACTTCATATTCCTCTTAAACATATTTCTTTATATTCCTCTTAAATATACTACTTAATTTCCCTCTTAAATATATTACTTCATATTCCTCTTAAACATACTACTTCATATTCCTCTTAAATATACTACTTTATATTCCTCTTAAACATAATACTTCATATTCCTCTTAAACATACTACTTCATATTCCTCTTACACATACTACTTCATATTCCTCTTAAATATACTACTTCATATTTGTCTTTAACATATAACTTCATATTCCTCTTAAACATACTACTTCATATTCCTCTTAAGCATACTACTTCATATTCCACTTAAATATACTACTCCATATTCATCTTAAACATACTACTTCATATTCCTCTTAAACATACTACTTCATATTCCTCTTTAACATACTACTTCATATTGCTCTTAAATATACTACATCATATTCCTCTTAAATATACTACTGCATAATCCACTTAAATATACTACTTCATATTCCTCTTAAACATATTACTTCATATTCCTCTTAAATATACTACTTTATATTAATCTTAAATATACTACTTCATATTCCTCCTAAATATACTACTTCGTATTCCTCTTAAACATACTACTTCATATTCCTCTTAAATATGCTACTTCATATTCATCTTAAACACACTACTTCATATTCCTCTTAAACATACTACTTCATATTCCTCTTAAATATATTACTTCATATTCCTCTTTAACACAATACTTTATATTCCTCTTAAGCATACTACTTCATATTTCTCTTTAATATATTACTGCATAATCCACTAAAATATACTACTTCATTTTCCTCTTAAACATACTACTTCATATTCCTCTTAAATATACTACTTCATATTAATCTTAAATATACTACTGCATATTCCTCTTAAATAAACTACTTCATATTTCTCTTAAATATACTATTTCATATTCCTCCTAAACATACTACTTCATATTCCTCTTAAACATACTACTTCATATTCCTCTTAAATATATTACTTCATATTCTTCTTAAACATACTACTTTATATTCCTCTTAAACATACTACTTCATATTCCTCTTAAACATACAACTTCATATTCCTCTTAAACATACTACTTCATATTTCTCTTAAATGTACTACTTCATATTCCTCTTAAACATACTTCTTCATATTCCTCTTAAATATACTACTTCATATTCCTCTTAATTATATAACTTCATATTTCTCTTAAATATACTACTTCATATTCCTCTTAAACATACTACTTCATATTCCTCTTAAATATACTACTTAATTTTCCTCTTAAATATATTACTTCATACTCCTCTTAAATATACTAGTTCATATTCCTCTTAAACATACTACTTCATATTCCTCTTTAATATACTATTTAATATTCCTCTTAAACATACTACTTCATATTCCTCTTAAACATACTACTTCATATTCCTCTTAAACATACTACTTTATATTCCTCTTAAACATACTACTTCATATTCCTCCTAAATATACTACTTCATATTCCTCTTAAATATACTACTGCATATTCCTCTTAAACATACTTCTTCATATTCCTCTTAAATATACTACTTCATATTCCTCTTAAATATACTACTTCATATTTCTTTTAAATATACTACTTCATATTCCTCTTAAACATACTTCTTTATATTCCTCTTAAATAATCTACTTAATTTTCCACTTAAATATATTACTTCATATTCCTCTTAAACATACTACTTCATATTCCTCTTAAATATACTATTTTATATTCCTCTTAAACATAATACTTCATATTCCTCTTAAACATACTACTTCATATTCCTCTTAAACATACTACTTCATATTCCTCTTAAACATACTACTTCATATTCCTCTTAAATATACTACTTCATATTCCTCTTAAATATACTACTGCATATTGCTCTTAAATATACTACTTCATATTCCTCTTAAACATACTACATCATATTCTTCTTAAACATACTACTTCATATTCCTCTTAAATATACTACTTCATATTCCTCTTAAACATACTACTTCATATTCCTCTTAAATATACTACTTCATATTCCTCTTTAACATATAACTTCATATTCCTCTTAAACATACTACTTCATATTCTTCTTAAACATACTACTTCATATTCTTCTTAAACATACTACTTCATATTCCTCTTAAACATACAACTTCATATTCCTCTTAAACATACTACTTCATATTACCCTTAAACATACTACTTCAAATTCCTCTTAAATAAACTACTTCATATTCCTCTTAAATATACTACTGCATTATCCACTTAAATATATTACTTCATATTCATCTTAAACATACTACTTCATATTCCTCTTAAATATACTACTTCATATTAATCTTAAATATACTACTTCATATTCCTCTTAACTTTACTACTTCGTATTCGTCTTAAACATACTACTTCATATTCCTCTTAAACATACTACTTCATATTCCTCTTAAATATACTATTTCATTTTCCTCTTAAATATACTTCTTCATATTCCTCTTAAATATAATACTTCATATTCCACTTAAATATACTACTTCATATTCGTCTTAAACATACTACTGCATATTCCTCTTAACATACTACTTCATATTCCTCTTAAATATACAACTTCATATTCCTCTTAAATATACTACTTCATATTCCTCTTAAATATACTACTTCATATTTCTCGTAAACAAACTACTTCATATTCCTCTTAAATATACTACTTCATATTCCTCCTAAATATACTACTTCATATTCCTCTTAAACATACTACTTCATATTCCTCTTAAACATACTACTTCATATTCCTCTTAAACATAATACTTCATATTCCTCTTAAATATACTACTTCATATTCATCTTAAACATACTGCGTCATATTCATTTTAAACATACACTACTTCATATTCCTCTTAAACATACTACCTCATATTCCTCTTAAACATACTACTTCATGTTCCTCTTAATTATATAACTTCATATTTCTCTTAAATATACTACTTCATATTCCTCTTAAACATACTACTTCATATTCCTCTTAAATATACTACTTAATTTTCCTCTTAAATATATTACTTCATACTCCTCTTAAATTTACTACTTCATATTTTTCTTAAACATGCTACTTCATATTCCTCTTTAATATACTATTTAATATTCCTCTTAAACATACTACTTCATATTCCTCTTAAACATACTACTTCATATTCCTCTTAAACATACTACTTCATATTCCTCTTAAACATACTACTTCATATTCCTCCTAAATATACTACTTCATATTCCTCTTAAATATACTACTGCATATTCATCTTAAACATACTTCTTCATATTCCTCTTAAATATACTACTTCATATTCCTCTTAAATACACTATTTCATATTTCTCTTAAATATACTACTCCATATTCCTCTTAAACATATTTCTTTATATTCCTCTTAAATATACTACTTAATTTCCCTCTTAAATATATTACTTCATATTCCTCTTAAACATACTACTTCATATTCCTCTTAAATATACTACTTTATATTCCTCTTAAACATAATACTTCATATTCCTCTTAAACATACTACTTCATATTCCTCTTACACATACTACTTCATATTCCTCTTAAACATAATACTTCATATTCCTCTTAAATATACTACTTCATATTCCTCTTAAACATACTACTTCATATTCCTCTTAAATATACTACTTCATATTCCTCTTTAACATATAACTTCATATTCCTCTTAAACATACTACTTCATATTCTTCTTAAATATATTACTTCATATTTCTCTTAAATATACTACTTCATATTCTTCTTAAACATACTACTTCATATTCCTCTTAAACATACTACTTCATATTCCTCTTAAACATACTACTTCATATTCCTCTTAAACATACTACTTCATATTACCCTTAAACATACTACTTCATATTCCTCTTAAATAAACTACTTCATATTCCTCTTAAATATACTACTGCATTATCTACTTAAATATATTACTTCATATTCCTCTTAAACATACTACTTCATATTACCCTTAAACATACTACTTCATATTCCTCTTAAATATACTACTTCATATTAATCTTAAATATACTACTTCATATTCCTCTTAACTTTACTACTTCGTATTCGTATTAAACATACTACTTCATATTCCTCTTAAACATACTACTTCATATTACTCTTAAATATACTATTTCATTTTCCTCTTAAATATACTTCTTCATATTCCTCTTAAATATAATACTTCATATTCCACTTAAATATACTACTTCATATTCGTCTTAAACATACTACTGCATATTCCTCTTAACATACTACTTCATATTCCTCTTAAATATACTACTTCATATTCCTCTAAAATATACAACTTCATATTCCTCTTAAATATACTACTTCATATTCCTCGTAAACAAACTACTTCATATTCCTCTTAAATATACTACTTCATATTCCTCCTAAATATACTACTTCATATTCCTCTTAAACATACTACTTCATATTCCTCTTAAACATACTCTTAAACATACTACTTCATATTCCTCTTAAATATACTACTTCATATTCGTCTTAGACATACTGCGTCATATTCCTCTTAAACATACACTACTTCATATTCCTCTTAAACATACTACTTCATATTCCTCTTAAACATACTACTTCATATTCCTCTTAATTATATAACTTCATATTTCTCTTAAATATACTACTTCATATTCCTCTTAAACATATTACTTCATATTCCTCTTAAATATACTACTTAATTTTCCTCTTAAATATATTACTTCATACTCCTCTTAAATTTACTACTTCATATTTTTCTTAAACATACTACTTCATATTCCTCTTTAATATACTATTTAATATTCCTCTTAAACATACTACTTCATATTCCTCTTAAACATACTACTTCATATTCCTCTTAAACATACTACTTCATATTCCTCCTAAATATACTACTTCATATTCCTCTTAAATATACTACTGCATATTCCTCTTAAACATACTTCTTCATATTCCTCTTAAATATACTACTTCATATTCCTCTTAAATATACTACTTCATATTCCCCTTAAACATACTACTTCATATTCCTCTTAAACATACTTCTTTATATTCCTCTTAAACATAATACTTCATATTCCTCTTAAACATACTACTTCATATTCCTCTTAAACATACTACTTCATATTCCTCTTAAACATAATACTTCATATTCCTCTTAAATATACTACTTCATATTCCTCTTAAATATACTACTGCATATTGCTCTTAAATATACTACTTCATATTTCTCTTAAACATACTACATCATATTCTTCTTAAACATACTACTTCATATTCCTCTTAAATATACTACTTCATATTCCTCTTAAACATACTACTTCATATTCCTCTTAAATATACTACTTCATATTCCTCTTTAACATATAACTTCATATTCCTCTTAAAGATACTACTTCATATTCTTCTTAAACATACTACCTCATATTTCTCTTAAATAAACTACTTCATATTCTTCTTAAACATACTACTTCATATTCCTCTTAAACATACTACTTCATATTCCTCTTAAACATACTACTTCATATTCCTCTTAAACATACTACTTCATATTACCCTTAAACATACTACTTCATATTCCTCTTAAATAAACTACTTCATATTCCTCTTAAATATACTACTGCATTATCCACTTAAATATATTACTTCATATTCATCTTAAACATACTACTTCATATTCCTCTTAAATATACTACTTCATATTAATCTTAAATATACGACTTCATATTCCTCTTAAATATACTACTTCATATTCCTCTTTAACATATAACTTCATATTCCTCTTAAACATACTACTTCATATTCCTCTTAAACATACTACTTCATATTCCTCTTAATTATATAACTTCATATTTCTCTTAAATATACTACTTCATATTCCTCTTAAACATATTACTTCATATTCCTCTTAAATATACTACTTAATTTTCCTCTTAAATATATTACTTCATACTCCTCTTAAATTTACTACTTCATATTTTTCTTAAACATACTACTTCATATTCCTCTTTAATATACTATTTAATATTCCTCTTAAACATACTACTTCATATTCCTCTTAAACATACTACCTCATATTCCTCTTAAACATACTACTTCATATTCCTCTTAAACATACTACTTCATATTCCTCCTAAATATACTACTTCATATTCCTCTTAAATATACTACTGCATATTCCTCTTAAACATATTTTTTCATATTCCTCTTAAATATACTTCTTTATATTCCTATTAAATATACTACTTAATATTCCTCTTAAATATATTACTTCATATTCCTCTTAAACATACTACTTCATATTCCTCTTAAATATACTACTTTATATTCCTCTTAAACATAATACTTCATATTCCTCTTAAACATACTACTTCATATTCCTCTTAAACATACTACTTCATATTCCTCTTAAACATAATTCTTCATATTCCTCTTAAATATACTACTTCATATTCCTCTTAAATATACAACTGCATTTTGCTCTTAAATATACTACTTCATATTCCTCTTAAACATACTACATCATATTCTCTTTTTAAACATACTACTTCATATTCCTCTTAAATATACTACTTCATATTCCTCTTAAACATACTACTTCATATTCCTCTTAAATATACTACTTCATATTCCTCTTTAACATATAACTTCATATTCCTCTTAAACATACTACTTCATATTCTTCTTAAACATACTACTTCATATTTCTCTTAAATATACTACTTCATATTCTTCTTAAACATACTACTTCATATTCCTCTTAAACATACTACTTCATATTCCTCTTAAACATACTACTTCATATTCCTCGTAAACATACTACTTCATATTACCCTTAAACATACTACTTCATATTCCTCTTAAATAAACTACTTCATATTCCTCTTAAATATACTACTGTATTATCCACTTAAATATATTACTTCATATTCATCTTAAACATACTACTTCATATTCCTCTTAAATATACTACTTCATATTAATCTTAAATATACGACTTCATATTCCTCTTAACTTTACTACTTCGTATTCGTCTTAAACATACTACTTCATATTCCTCTTAAACATACTACTTCATATTCCTCTTAAATATACTATTTCATTTTCCTCTTAAATATACTTCTTCATATTCCTCTTAAACATACTACTTCATATTACCCTTAAACATACTACTTCACATTCCTCTTAAATAAACTACTTCATATTCCTCTTAAATATACTACTGTATTATCCACTTAAATATATTACTTCATATTCATCTTAAACATACTACTTCATATTCCTCTTAAATATACTACTTCATATTAATCTTAAATATACGACTTCATATTCCTCTTAACTTTACTACTTCGTATTCGTATTAAACATACTACTTCATATTCCTCTTAAACATACTACTTCATATTACTCTTAAATATACTATTTCATTTTCCTCTTAAATATACTTCTTCATATTCCTCTTAAATATAATACTTCATATTCCACTTAAATATACTACTTCATATTCGTCTTAAACATACTACTGCATATTCCTCTTAACATACTACTTCATATTCCTCTTAAATATACTACTTCATATTCCTCTAAAATATACTACTTCATATTCCTCTTAAATATACTACTTCATATTCCTCGTAAACAAACTACTTCATATTCCTCTTAAATATACTACTTCATATTCCTCCTAAATATACTACTTCATATTCCTCTTAAACATACTACTTCTTATTCCTCTTAAACATACTCTTAAACATACTACTTCATATTCCTCTTAAATATACTACTTCATATTCGTCTTAGACATACTGCGTCATATTCCTCTTAAACATACACCACTTCATATTCCTCTTAAACATACTACTTCATATTCCTCTTAAACATACTACTTCATATTCCTCTTAATTATATAACTTCATATTTCTCTTAAATATACTACTTCATATTCCTCTTAAACATATTACTTCATATTCCTCTTAAATATACTACTTAATTTTCCTCTTAAATATATTACTTCATACTCCTCTTAAATTTACTACTTCATATTTTTCTTAAACATACTACTTCATATTCCTCTTTAATATACTATTTAATATTCCTCTTAAACATACTACTTCATATTCCTCTTAAACATACTACTTCATATTCCTCTTAAACATACTACTTCATATTCCTCCTAAATATACTACTTCATATTCCTCTTAAATATACTACTGCATATTCCTCTTAAACATACTTCTTCATATTCCTCTTAAATATACTACTTCATATTCCTCTTAAATATACTACTTCATATTCCCCTTAAACATACTACTTCATATTCCTCTTAAACATACTTCTTTATATTCCTCTTAAACATAATACTTCATATTCCTCTTAAACATACTACTTCATATTCCTCTTAAACATACTACTTCATATTCCTCTTAAACATAATACTTCATATTCCTTTTAAATATACTACTTCATATTCCTCTTAAATATACTACTGCATATTGCTCTTAAATATACTACTTCATATTCCTCTTAAACATACTACATCATATTCTTCTTAAACATACTACTTCATATTCCTCTTAAATATACTACTTCATATTCCTCTTAAACATACTACTTCATATTCCTCTTAAATATACTACTTCATATTCCTCTTTAACATATAACTTCATATTCCTCTTAAAGATACTACTTCATATTCTTCTTAAACATACTACTTCATATTTCTCTTAAATAAACTACTTCATATTCTTCTTAAACATACTACTTCATATTCCTCTTAAACATACTACTTCATATTCCTCTTAAACATACTACTTCATATTCCTCTTAAACATACTACTTCATATTACCCTTAAACATACTACTTCATATTCCTCTTAAATAAACTACTTCATATTCCTCTTAAATATACTACTGCATTATCCACTTAAATATATTACTTCATATTCATCTTAAACATACTACTTCATATTCCTCTTAAATATACTACTTCATATTAATCTTAAATATACGACTTCATATTCCTCTTAAATATACTACTTCATATTCCTCTTTAACATATAACTTCATATTCCTCTTAAACATACTACTTCATATTCCTCTTAAACATACTACTTCATATTATTCTTAATTATATAACTTCATATTTCTCTTAAATATACTACTTCATATTCCTCTTAAACATATTACTTCATATTCCTCTTAAACATATTTCTTCATATTCCTCTTAAATATACTTCTTTATATTCCTCTTAAATATACTACTTAATATTCCTCTTAAATATATTACTTCATATTCCTCTTAAACATACTACTTCATATTCCTCTTAAATATACTACTTTATATTCCTCTTAAACATAATACTTCATATTCCTCTTAAACATACTACTTCATATTCCTCTTAAACATACTACTTCATATTCCTCTTAAACATAATACTTCATATTCCTCTTAAATATACTACTTCATATTCCTCTTAAATATACAACTGCATATTGCTCTTAAATATACTACTTCATATTCCTCTTAAACATACTACATCATATTCTCTTCTTAAACATACTACTTCATATTCCTCTTAAATATACTACTTCATATTCCTCTTAAACATACTACTTCATATTCCTCTTAAATATACTACTTCATATTCCTCTTTAACATATAACTTCATATTCCTCTTAAACATACTACTTCATATTCTTCTTAAACATACTACTTCATATTTCTCTTAAATATACTACTTCATATTCTTCTTAAACATACTACTTCATATTCCTCTTAAACATACTACTTCATATTCCTCTTAAACATACTACTTCATATTCCTCTTAAACATACTACTTCATATTACCCTTAAACATACTACTTCATATTCCTCTTAAATAAACTACTTCATATTCCTCTTAAATATACTACTGTATTATCCACTTAAATATATTACTTCATATTCATCTTAAACATACTACTTCATATTCCTCTTAAATATACTACTTCATATTAATCTTAAATATACGACTTCATATTCCTCTTAACTTTACTACTTCGTATTCGTCTTAAACAAACTACTTCATATTCCTCTTAAACATACTACTTCATATTCCTCTTAAATATACTATATCATTTTCCTCTTAAATATACTTCTTCATATTCCTCTTAAATATAATACTTTATATTCCACTTAAATATACTACTTCATATTCGTCTTAAACATACTACTACATATTCCTCTTAACATACTACTTCATATTCCTCTTAAATATACTACTTCATATTCCTCTTAAATATACTACTTCATATTCCTCTTAAATATACTACTTCATATTCCTCGTAAACAAACTACTTCATATTCCTCTTAAATATACTACTTCATATTCCTCCTAAATATACTACTTCATATTCCTCTTAAACATACTACTTCATATTCCTCTTAAACATACTACTTCATATTCCTCTTAAACATACTACTTCATATTCCTCTTAAATATACTACTTCATATTCGTCTTAAACATACCGCGTCATATTCCTCTTAAACATACACTACTTCATATTCCTCTAAAACATACTACTTCATATTCCTCTTAAACATACTACTTCATATTCCTCTTAAACATACTACTTCATATTCCTCTTAAATATACTACTTCATATTCCTCTTAAATATACTTCTTCATATAAGTCTTAAATATACTACTTCACATTCCTCTTAAATATACTACTTCATATTCCTCTTAAACATACTACTTCATATTCCTCTTAAATATACTCTTTCATATTCCTCTTCAATATACTACTTCATATTCCTCCTTAATATACTACTTCATATTACTCTTAAACATACTACTTCATATTCCTCTTATATATGCTATTTCATATTCCTCTTAAACATACTACTTCATATTCCTCTTAAACATACTACTTCATATTCCTCTTAAATATACTACTTCATATTCCTCTTTAACATATGAATTCATATTCCTCTTAAACATACTACTTCATATTCTTAAACATAAACCTTCATATTCCTCTTAAATATACTACTTCATATTCTTCTTAAATATACTACTTCATATTACGCTAAAACATACTACTTCATATTCCTCTTAAACATACTACTTCATATTCCTCTTAAATACACTACTTCATATTTTTCTTAAACATACTACTTCATATTCCTCTTAAACATACTACTTCATATTCCTCTTAAACATACTACTTCATATTCCTCTTAAACATGCTACTTCATATTCCTCTTAAATATATTACTTCATAATTCTCTTAAATATACTACTTCGTATTCCTCTTAAATATACTACTTCATATTTCTCTTAAACATACTACTTCATATTCCTCTTAAATATAATACTTCATAATCCTCTTTAACATATAACTTCATATTCCTCTTAAACATGCTACTTCATGTTCCTCTTAAGCATACTACTTCATATTCCTATTAAATATACTACTTCATATTCCTCTTAAACATACTACTTCATATTCCTCTTAAACATACTACTTCTTATTCCTCTTTAACATACTACTTCATATTCCTCTTAAATATACTACTTCATATTCCTCTTAAATATACTTCTTCATATAAGTCTTAAATATACTACTTCACATTCCTCTTAAATATACTACTTCATATTCCTCTTAAACATACTACTTCATATTCCTCTTAAATATACTACTTCATATTCCTCTTCAATATACTACTTCATATTCCTCCTTAATATACTACTTCATATTACTCTTAAACATACTACTTCATATTCCTCTTAAATATGCTATTTCATATTCCTCTTAAACATACTACTTCATATTCCTCTTAAACATACTACTTCATATTCCTCTTAAATATACTACTTCATATTTCTCTTTAACATATGACTTCATATTCCTCTTAAACATACTACTTCATATTCTTAAACATACTACTTCATATTCCTCTTAAATACACTACTTCATATTCCTCTTAAACATACTACTTCATATTCCTCTTAAACATGCTACTTCATATTCCTCTTAAATATATTACTTCATAATTCTCTTAAATATACTACTTCGTATTCCTCTTAAACATACTTCTTCATATTCCTCTTAAATATACTACTTCATATTCCTCTTAATTATATTACTTCATATTTCTCTTAAGTATACTACTTCATATTCTTCTTAAACATACTTCTTCATATTCCTCTTATATATACTACTTCATTTTCCTCTTAAATATATTACTTCATACTCCTCTTAAATATACTAATTTATATTCCTCTTAAACATACTACATCATATTACTCTTAAACATACTACTTCATATTCCACTTAAATATACTACTTCATATTCCTCTTAAACATACTACTTCATATTCCTCTTAAATATACTACTTCATATTCCTCTTTAACATATAACTTCATATTCCTCTTAAACATGCTACTTCATGTTCCTCTTAAGCATACTACTTCATATTCCTATTAAATATACTACTTCATATTCCTCTTAAACATACTACTTCATATTCCTCTTAAACATACTACTTCATATTCCTCTTTAACATACTACTTCATATTCCTCTTAAATATACTACTTCATATTCCTCTTAAATATACTATTGCATAATCCACTAAAATATACTACTTCATATTCCTCTTAAATATACTACTTTATATTCCTCTTAAATATACTACTTCATATTAATCTTAAATATACTACTTCATATTCCTCTTAAGCATACTACTTAATATTCCTCTTAAATATATTACTGCATAATCCACTTAAATATACTACTTCATATTCCTCTTAAACATACTACTTCATATTCCTCTTAAATATACTACTTCATATTAATCTTATATATATTACTGCATATTCCTCTTAAATATACTACTTCCTATTGCTCTTAAATATACTATTTCATATTCCTCCTAAGCATACTACTTCATATTCCTCTTAAACATACTACTTCATACTCCTCTTAATATACTACTTCATATTCTTCTTAAACATACTACTTCATATTCCTCTTAAACATACTACTTCATATTCCTCTTAAACATACTACTTCATATTCCTCTTAAACATACTACTTCATATTTCTCTTAAATATATTACTTCATATTCATCTTAAACATACTACTTCAAATTTCTGTTAAATATACTCCTTCATATTCCTCTTAAACATACTACTTTATATTCCTCTTAAACATACTACTTCATATTCCTCTTAAACATACTACATCATATTCCTCTTAAACATACTACTTCATATTCCTCTTAAATATACTACTTCATATGCCTCTTAAACATACTACTTCATATTCCTCTTAAATATACTACTTCATATTCCTCTTTAACATATAACTTCATATTCCTCTTAAACATACTACTTCATATTCCTCTTAAACATACTACATCATATTCCTCTTAAACATACTACTTCATATTCCTCTTAAATATACTACTTCATATTCCTCTTAAACATACTACTTCATATTCCTCTTAAACATACTACTTCATATTCCTCTTAAATATACTACTTCATATTAATCTTAAATATACTACTGCATATTCCTCTTAAATATACTACTTCCTATTGCTCTTAAATATACTATTTCATATTCCTCCTAAACATACTACTTCATATTCCTCTTAAACATACTACTTCATACTCCTCTTAATATACTACTTCATATTCTTCTTAAACATACTACTTCATATTCCTCTTAAACATACTACTTCATATTCCTCTTAAACATACTACTTCATATTCCTCTTAAACATACTACATCATATTTCTCTTAATATATTACTTCATATTCCTCTTAAACATACTTCTTCATATTCCTCTTAAATATACTACTTCATATTCCTTTTAATTATATTACTTCATATTTCTCTTAAATATACTACTTCATATTCCTCTTAAACATACTTCTTCATATTCCTCTTAAATATACTACTTCATTTTCCTCTTAAATATATTACTTCATACTCTTCTTAAATATACTAATTCATATTCCTCTTAAACATACTACTTCATACTCCTCTTTAATATACTACTTCATATTCCTCTTAAACATACTACTTCATATTCCTCTTAAGCATACTACTTCATATTCCTCTTAAACATACTACTTCATATTCCTCTTAAACATACTACTTTATATTCCTCCTAAATATACTACTGCATATTCCTCTTAAATATACTACTGCATATTCCTCTTAAACATACTTCTTCATATTCCTCTTAAATATACTACTTCATATTCTTCTTAAATATACTACTTCATATTTCTCTTAAATATACTACTTCATATTCCTCTTAAATATACAACTTCATATTGCTCTTAATTATATTACTTCATATTTCTCTTAAGTATACTACTTCATATTCCTCTTAAACATACTACTTCATATTACACTTAAATATACTACTTCATATTTCTCTTAAATATACTACTTCATTTTCCTCTTAAATGTATTACTTCATACTTCTCTTAAATATACTAATTCAAATTCCTCTTAAACATACTACTTCATATTACACTTAAATACTACTTTATATTTCTCTTAAATATACTACTTCATATTTCTCTTAAATATACTCCTTCATATTCCTCTTAAACATACTACTTCATATTCCTCTTAAACATACTACTTCATATTCCTCTTAAACATACTACATCATATTCCTCTTAAACATACTACTTCATATTCCTCTTAAATATACTACTTCATATTCCTCTTAAACATACTACTTCATATTCCTCTTAAATATACTACTTCATATTCCTCTTTAACATATAACTTCATATTCCTCTTAAACATACTACTTCATATTCCTCTTAAACATACTACATCATATTCCTCTTAAACATACTACTTCATATTCCTCTTAAATATACTACTTCATATTCCTCTTAAACATACTACTTCATATTCCTCTTAAACATACTACTTCATATTCCTCTTAAATATACTACTTCATATTAATCTTAAATATACTACTGCATATTCCTCTTAAATATACTACTTCCTATTGCTCTTAAATATACTATTTCATATTCCTCCTAAACATACTACTTCATATTCCTCTTAAACATACTACTTCATACTCCTCTTAATATACTACTTCATATTCTTCTTAAACATACTACTTCATATTCCTCTTAAACATACTACTTCATATTCCTCTTAAACATACTACTTCATATTCCTCTTAAACATACTACATCATATTTCTCTTAATATATTACTTCATATTCCTCTTAAACATACTTCTTCATATTCCTCTTAAATATACTACTTCATATTCCTTTTAATTATATTACTTCATATTTCTCTTAACTATACTACTTCATATTCCTCTTAAACATACTTCTTCATATTCCTCTTAAATATACTACTTCATTTTCCTCTTAAATATATTACTTCATACTCTTCTTAAATATACTAATTCATATTCCTCTTAAACATACTACTTCATATTCCTCTTTAATATACTACTTCATATTCCTCTTAAACATACTACTTCATATTCCTCTTAAGCATACTACTTCATATTCCTCTTAAACATACTACTTCATATTCCTCTTAAACATACTACTTTATATTCCTCTTAAATATACTACTGCATATTCCTCTTAAATATACTACTGCATATTCCTCTTAAAAATACTTCTTCATATTCCTCTTAAATATACTACTTCATATTCTTCTTAATTATACTACTTCATATTTCTCTTAAATATACTACTTCATATTCCTCTTAAATATACAACTTCATATTGCTCTTAATTATATTACTTCATATTTCTCTTAAGTATACTACTTCATATTCCTCTTAAATATACTACTTCATATTACACTTAAATATACTACTTCATATTTCTCTTAAATATACTACTTCATTTTCCTCTTAAATATATTACTTCATACTTCTCTTAAATATACTAATTCAAATTCCTCTTAAACATACTACTTCATATTACACTTAAATACTACTTCATATTTCTCTTAAATATACTACTTCATATTTCTCTTAAATATACTCCTTCATATTACTCTTAAACATACTACTTCATATTCCTCTTAAACATACTACTTCATATTCCTCTTAAACATACTACATCATATTCCTCTTAAACATACTACTTCATATTCGTCTTAAATATACTACTTCATATTCCTCTTAAACATACTACTTCATATTCCTCTTAAATATACTACTTCATATTCCTCTTAAACATACTACTTCATATTCCTCTTAAACATACTACTTCATATTCCTCTTAAACATACTACTTTATATTCCTCTTAAATATACTACTTCATATACCTCTTAAATATACTACTGCATATTCCTCTTAAATATATTACTTCTTACTCCTCTTAAATATACTACTTCATATTCCTCTTAAACATACTACTTCAAATTTCTCTTAAATATACTCCTTCATATTCCTCTTAAACATACTACTTAATATTCCTCTTAAACATACTACTTCATATTCCTCTTAAACATACTACATTATATTCCTCTTAAACATACTACTTCATATTCCTCTTAAATATACTACTTCATATTCCTCTTAAACATACTACTTCATATTCCTCTTAAATATACTACTTCATATTTCTCTTTAACATATAACTTCATATTCCTCTTAAACATACTATTTCATATTCCTCTTAAGCATACTACGTCATATTCCTATTAAATATACTACTTCATATTCCTCTTAAACATACTACTTCATATTCCTCTTAAACATACTACTTCATATTCCTCTTTAACATACTACTTCATATTCCTCTTAAATATACTACTTCATATTCCTCTTAAATATACTATTGCATAATCCACTTAAATATACTACTTCATATTCCTCTTAAACATACTACTATATATTCCTCTTAAATATACTACTTCATATTAATCTTAAATATACTACTTCATATTCCTCTTAAGCATACTACTTCATATTCCTCTTAAATATATTACTGCATAATCCACTTAAATATACTACTTCATATTCCTCTTAAACATACTACTTCATATTCCTCTTAAATATACTACTTCATATTAATCTTAAATATACTACTGCATATTCCTCTTAAATATACTACTTCCTATTGCTCTTAAATATACTATTTCATATTCCTCCTAAACATACTATTTCATATTCCTCTTAAACATACTACTTCATACTCCTCTTAATATACTACTTCCTATTCTTCTTAAACATACTACTTCATATTCCTCTTAAACATACTACTTCATATTCCTCTTAAACATACTACTTCATATTCCTCTTAAACATACTACATCATATTTCTCTAAATATATTACTTCATATTCCTCTTAAACATACTTCTTCATATTCCTCTTAAATATACTACTTCATATTCCTTTTAATTATATTACTTCATATTTCTCTTAAATATACTACTTCATATTCCTCTTAAACATACTTCTTCATATTCCTCTTAAATATACTACTTCATTTTCCTCTTAAATATATTACTTCATACTCTTCTTAAATATACTACTTCATATTCCTCTTAAACATACTACTTCATATTCCTCTTTAATATACTACTTCATATTCCTCTTAAACATCCTACTTCATATTCCTCTTAAGCATACTACTTCATATTCCTCTTAAACATACTACTTCATATTCCTCTTAAACATACTACTTTATATTCCTCTTAAATATACTACTTCATATTCCTCTTAAATATACTACTGCATATTCCTCTTAAACATACTTCTTCATATTCCTCTTAAATATACTACTTCATATTCTTCTTAAATATACTACTTCATATTTCTCTTAAATATACTACTTCATATTCCTCGTAAATATACAACTTCATATTGCTCTTAATTATATTACTTCATATTTCTCTTAAGTATTCTACTTCATATTCCTCTTAAACATACTACTTCATATTACACTTAAATATACTACTTCATATTTCTCTTAAATATACTACTTCATTTTCCTCTTAAATATATTACTTCATACTTCTCTTAAATATACTAATTCAAATTCCTCTTAAACATACTACTTCATATTACACTTAAATACTACTTCATATTTCTCTTAAATATACTACTTCATATTCCTCTTAAACATACTTCTTCATATTCCTCTTAAATATACTACTTCATTTTCCTCTTAAATATATTACTTCTTACTCCTCTTAAATATACTACTTCATATTCCTCTTAAACATACTACTTCATATTTCTCTTAAATATACTCCTTCATATTCCTCTTAAACATACTACTTCATATTCCTCTTAAACATACTACTTCATATTCCTCTTAAACATACTACATCATATTCCTCTTAAACATACTACTTCATATTCCTCTTAAATATACTACTTCATATTCCTCTTAAACATACTACTTCATATTCCTCTTAAATATACTACTTCATATTCCTCTTTAACATATAACTTCATATTCCTCTTAAACATACTACTTCATATTCCTCTTAAGCATACTACTTCATATTCCTATTAAATATACTACTTCATATTCCTCTTAAACATACTATTTCATATTCCTCTTAAACATACTACTTCATATTCCTCTTTAACATACTACTTCATATTCCTTTTAAATATACTACTTCATATTCCTCTTAAATATACTATTGCATAATCTACTTAAATATACTACTCCATATTCCTCTTAAACATACTACTTCATATTCCTCTTAAATATACTACTTCATATTAATCTTAAATATACTACTTCATATTCCTCTTAAGCATACTACTTCATATTCCTCTTAAATATATTACTGCATAATCTACTTAAATATACTACTTCATATTCCTCTTAAACATACTACTTCATATTGCTCTTAAATGAACTACCTCATATTAATCTTAAATATACTACTGCATATTCCTCTTATATATACTACTGCCTATTTCTCTTAAATATACTATTTCATATTCCTCCTAAACATACTACTTCATATTCCTCTTAAACATGCTACTTCATATTCCTCTTAAACATACTACTTCATATTCCTCTTAAACATACTACTTCCTACTCCTCTTAATATACTACTTCATATTCTTCTTAAACATACTACTTCATATTCCTCTTAAACATGCTACTTCATATTCCTCTTAAACATACTACTTCATATTCCTCTTAAACATACTACTTCATATTTCTCTTAAATATATTACTTCATATTCCTCTTAAACATACTTCTTCATATTCCTCTTAAATATACTACTTCATATTCCTCTTAATTATATTACTTCATATTTCTCTTAAATATACTACTTCATATTCCTCTTAAGCATACTTCTTCATATTCCTCTTAAATATACTACTTCATTTTCCTCTTAAATATATTACTTCATACTCCTCTTAAATATACTACTTCATATTCCTCTTAAACATACTACTTCATATTCCTCTTAAACATACTACTTTATATTCCTCTTAAATATACTACTTCGTTTTCCTCGTAAATATACTACTGCATATTCCTCTTAAACATACTTCTTCATATTCCTCTTAAATATACTACTTTATATTCCTCTTAAATATATTCTACTTCATATTTCTCTTAAATATACTATTTCATATTCCTCTTAAACATACTTCTTCATATTCCTCTTAAATATACTACTTAATTTTCCTCTTAAATATATTACTTCATACTCCTCTTAAATATACTACTTCATATTCCTCTTAAATATACTACTGCATATTGCTCTTAAATATACTACTTCATATTCCTCTTAAACATACTACATCATATTCTTCTTAAACATACTACTTCATATTCCTCTTAAATATACTACTTCATATTCCTCTTAAACATACTACTTCATATTCCTCTTAAACATACTACTTCATATTCCTCTTAAACATAGTACTTCATATTCCTCTTAAATATACTACTTCATATTCCTCTTAAATATTCTACTGCATAATCCACTTAAATATACTACTTCATATTCCTCTTAAACATACTACTTCATATTCCTCTTAAATATACTACTTCATATTAATCTTAAATATACTACTTCATATTCCTCTTAAATATACTCCTTCATATTCCTCTTAGACATACTACTTCCTATTCCTCTTAAACATACTACTGCATATTGCTCTTAAATATACTTCTTCATATTCCTCTTAAACATACTATATCATATTCTTCTTAAACATACTACTACATATTCCTCTTAAATATACTACTTTATATTCCTCTTAAACATACTACTTCATATTCCTCTTAAATATACTACTTCATATTCCTCTTTAATATATAACTTCATATTCCTTTCAAACATACTACTTCATATTCTTCTTATACATACTACTTCATATTCCTCTTAAATATACTACTTCATATTCTTCTTAAACATACTACTTCATATTCCTCTTAAACATACTACTTCATATTCCTCTTAAACATACTACTTCATATTCCTCTTAAATATACTACTTCATATTCCTCTTAAATATTCTACTGCATAATCCACTTAAATATACTACTTCATATTCCTCTTAAACATACTACTTCCTATTCCTCTTAACCATACTACTTCATATTCATCTTAAACACACTACTTCATATTCCTCTTAAACATACTACATCATATTCCTATTAAATATACTACTTCATATTCCTCTTAAACGTACTACTTTATATATCTCTTAAATATACTACTTCATATTCCTCTTAAACATAATACTTCATATTCCTGTTAAACATACTACTTCATATTCCTCTTAAATATCCTACTTCATATTCCTCTTAAATATACTACTGCATATTCCTCTTAAATATACTATTTCATATTCCTCCTAAACATACTACTTCATATTCCTCTTAAACATACTACTTCATATTCCTCTTAAATATACTACTGCATATTCTTCTTAAACATACTACTTCATATTCCTCTTAAGTATACTACTTCATATTCCTCTTAAACATACTACTTCATATTCCTCTTAAACGTACTACTTTATATATCTCTTAAATATACTACTTCATATTCCTCTTAAACATAATACTTCATATTCCTGTTAAACATACTACTTCATATTCCTCTTAAATATCCTACTTCATATTCCTCTTAAATATACTACTGCATATTCCTCTTAAATATACTATTTCATATTCCTCCTAAACATACTACTTCATATTCCTCTTAAACATACTACTTCATATTCCTCTTAAATATACTACTGCATATTCTTCTTAAACATACTACTTCATATTCCTCTTAAGTATACTACTTCATATTCCTCTTAAACATACTACTTCATATTCCTCTTAAACATACTACTTCATATTTCTCTTAAATATACTTCTTCATATTCCTCTTAAACATACTTCTTCATATTCCTCTTAAATATACTACTTCATATTCCTCTTAATTATATTACTTCATATTTCTCTTAAATATACTACTTCATATTCCTCTTAAACATATTTCTTCATATTCCTCTTAAATATACTACTTCATTTTCCTCTTAAATATATAACTTCATACTCCTCTTAAATATACTACTTCATATTCCTCTTAAACATACTACTTCATATTCCTCTTTAATATACTACTTCATATTCCTCTTAAACATACTACGTCATATTCCTCTTAAACATACTACTTCATATTCCTCTTAAATATACTACTGCATATTCCTCTTAATCATACTTCTTCATATTCCTCTTAAATATACTACTTCATATTCCTCTTAAACATACTACGTCATATTCCTCTTAAACATACTACTTCATATTCCTCTTAAATATACTACTTCATATATCTCTTAAATATACTACTTCATATTCCTCTTAAACATAATACTTCATATTCCTCTTAAACATACTACTTCATATTCCTCTTAAATATCCTACTTCATATTCCTCTTAAATATACTACTGCATATTCCTCTTAAATATACTATTTCATATTCCTCCTAAACATACTACTTCATATTCCTCTTAAACATACTACTTCATATTCCTCTTAAACATACTACTTCATATTACACTTAAAAATACTACTTCATATTTCTCTTAAATATACTACTTCATTTTCCTCTTAAATATATTACTTCATACTTCTCTTAAATATACTAATTCAAATTCCTCTTAAACATACTACTTCATATTACACTTAAATACTACTCCATATTTCTCTTAAATATACTACTTCATATTCCTCTTAAACATACTTCTTCATATTCCTCTTAAGTATACTACTTCATTTTCCTCTTAAATATATTACTTCTTACTCCTCTTAAATATACTACTTCATATTCCTCTTAAACATACTACTTCATATTTCTCTTAAATATACTCCTTCATATTCCTCTTAAACATACTACTTCATATTCCTCTTAAACATACTACTTCATATTCCTTTTAAACATACTACATCATATTCTTCTTAAACATACTACTTCATATTCCTCTTAAATATACTACTTCATATTCCTCTTAAACATACTACTTCATATTCCTCTTAAATATACTACTTCATATTCCTCTTTAACATATAACTTCATATTCCTCTTAAACATACTACTTCATATTCCTCTTAAGCATACTACTTCATATTCCTATTAAATATACTACTTCATATTCCTCTTAAACATACTATTTCATATTCCTCTTAAACATACTACTTCATATTCCTCTTTAACATACTACTTCATATTCCTTTTAAATATACTACTTCATATTAATCTTAAATATACTACTTCATATTCCTCTTAAGCATACTACTTCATATTCCTCTTAAATATATTACTGCATAATCTACTTAAATATACTACTTCATATTCCTCTTAAACATACTACTTCATATTCCTCTTAAATAAACTACCTCATATTAATCTTAAATATACTACTGCATATTCCTCTTAAATATACTACTGCCTATTTCTCTTAAATATACTATTTCATATTCCTCCTAAACATACTACTTCATATTCCTCTTAAACATGCTACTTCATATTCCTCTTAAACATACTACTTCATATTCCTCTTAAACATACTACTTCATACTCCTCTTAATATACTACTTCATATTCTTCTTAAACATACTACTTCATATTCCTCTTAAACATGCTACTTCATATTCCTGTTAAACATACTACTTCATATTCCTCTTAAACATACTACTTCATATTTCTCTTAAATATATTACTTCATATTCCTCTTAAACATACTTCTTCATATTCCTCTTAAATATACTACTTCATATTCCTCTTAATTATATTACTTCATATTTCTCTTAAATATACTACTTCATATTCCTCTTAAACATACTTCTTCATATTCCTCTTAAATATACTACTTCATTTTCCTCTTAAATATATTACTTCATACTCCTCTTAAATATACTACTTCATATTCCTCTTAAACATACTACTTCATATTCCTCTTAAACATACTACTTTATATTCCTCTTAAATATACTACTTCATTTTCCTCTTAAATATACTACTGCATATTCCTCTTAAACATACTTCTTCATATTCCTCTTAAATATACTACTTTATATTCCTCTTAAATATATTCTACTTCATATTTCTCTTAAATATACAATTTCATATTCCTCTTAAACATACTTCTTCATATTCCTCTTAAATATACTACTTACTTTTCCTCTTAAATATATTACTTCATACTCCTCTTAAATATACTACTTCATATTCCTCTTAAATATACTACTGCATATTGCTCTTAAATATACTACTTCATATTCCTCTTAAACATACTACATCATATTCTTCTTAAACATACTACTTCATATTCCTCTTAAATATACTACTTCATATTCCTCTTAAACATACTACTTCATATTCCTCTTAAATGTACTACTTCATATGCCTCTTTAATATATAACTTCATATTCCTCTCAAACATACTACTTCATATTCTTCTTATACATACTACTTCATATTCCTCTTAAATATACTACTTCATATTCTTCTTAAACATACTACTTCATATTCCTCTTAAACATACTATTTCATATTCCTCTTAAACATACTACTTCATATTCCTCTTAAATATACTACTTCATATTCCTCTTAAATATTCTACTGCATAATCCACTTAAATATACTACTTCATATTCCTCTTAAACATACTACTTCATATTCCTCTTAAATATACTACTTCATATTAATCTTAAATATACTACTTCATATTCCTCTTAAATATACTCCTTCATATTCCTCTTAGACATACTACTTACTATTCCTCTTAAACATACTACTGCATATTGCTCTTAAATATACTTCTTCATATTCCTCTTAAACATACTACATCATATTCTTCTTAAACATACTACTTCATATTCCTCTTAAATATACTACTTTATATTCCTCTTAAACATACTACTTCATATTCTTCTTAAATATACTACTTCATATTCCTCTTTAATATATAACTTCATATTCCTCTCAAACATACTACTTCATATTCTACTTATACATACTACTTCATATTCCTCTTAAATATACTACTTCATATTCTTCTTAAACATACTACTTCATATTCCTCTTAAACATACTACTTCATATTCATCTTAAACACACTACTTCATATTCCTCTTAAACATACTACTTCATATTCCTATTAAATATACTACTTCATATTCCTCTTTAACATACTACTTCATATTCCTCTTAAACATACTACTTCATATTCCTCTTAAACATAAAACTTCTTATTCGTCTTAAACATACTACTTCATATTCCTCTTAAACATACTACTGCATATTCCTCTTAAACATACTACTTCATATTCCTCTTAAACATACTACTTCATATTCCTCTTAAACATACTACTTCATATATCTCTTAAATATACTACTTCATATTCCTCTTAAACATAATACTTCATATTCCTGTTAAACATACTACTTCATATTCCTCTTAAATATCCTACTTCATATTCCTCTTAAATATACTACTGCATATTCCTCTTAAATATACTACTTCATATTCCTCCTAAACATACTACTTCATATTCCTCTTAAATATACTACTTCATATTCCTCTTTAACATATAACTTCATATTCCTCTTAAACATACTACTTCATATTCCTCTTAAGCATACTACTTCATATTCCTATTAAATATACTACTTCATATTCCTCTTAAATATACTCCTTCATATTCCTCTTAGACATACTACTTCCTATTCCTCTTAACCATACTACTTCATATTCATCTTAAACACACTACTTCATATTCCTCTTAAACATACTACTTCATATTCCTATTAAATATACTACTTCATATTCCTCTTTAACATACTACTTCATATTCCTCTTAAACATACTACTTCATATTCCTCTTAAACATAATACTTCATATTCGTCTTAAACATACTACTTCATATTCCTCTTAAACATACTACTGCATATTCCTCTTAAACATACTACTTCATATTCCTCTTAAACATACTACTTCATATTCCTCTTAAACATACTACTTCATATATCTCTTAAATATACTACTTCATATTCCTCTTAAACATAATACTTCATATTCCTGTTAAACATACTACTTCATATTCCTCTTAAATATCCTACTTCATATTCCTCTTAAATATACTACTGCATATTCCTCTTAAATATACTATTTCATATTCCTCCTAAACATACTACTTCATATTCCTCTTAAATATACTACTTCATATTCCTCTTTAACATATAACTTCATATTCCTCTTAAACATACTACTTCATATTCCTCTTAAGCATACTACTTCATATTCCTATTAAATATACTACTTCATATTCCTCTTAAACATACTACTTCATATTCCTCTTAAACATAATACTTCATATTCGTCTTAAACATACTACTTCATATTCCTCTTAAACATACTACTGCATATTCCTCTTAAACATACTACTTCATATTCCTCTTAAACATACTAATTCATATTCCTCTTAAACATACTACTTCATATATCTCTTAAATATACTACTTCATATTCCTCTTAAACATAATACTTCATATTCCTGTTAAACATACTACTTCATATTCCTCTTAAATATCCTACTTCATATTCCTCTTAAATATACTACTGCATATTCCTCTTAAATATACTATTTCATATTCCTCCTAAACATACTACTTCATATTCCTCTTAAATATACTACTTCATATTCCTCTTTAACATATAACTTCATATTCCTCTTAAACATACTACTTCATATTCCTCTTAAGCATACTACTTCATATTCCTATTAAATATACTACTTCATATTCCTCTTAAACATACTAAATCATATTCCTCTTAAACATACTACTTCATATTCCTCTTAAATATACTACTTCATATTCCTCTTAAACATACTATTTCATATTCCTCTTAAACATACTACTTCATATTCCTCTTTAACATACTACTTCATATTCCTTTTAAATATACTACTTCATATTCCTCTTAAATATACTATTGCATAATCTACTTAAATATACTACTCCATATTCCTCTTAAACATACTACTTCATATTCCTCTTAAATATACTACTTCATATTAATCTTAAATATACTACTTCATATTCCTCTTAAGCATACTACTTCATATTCCTCTTAAATATATTACTGCATAATCTACTTAAATATACTACTTCATATTCCTCTTAAACATACTACTTCATATTCCTCTTAAATAAACTACCTCATATTAATCTTAAATATACTACTGCATATTCCTCTTAAATATACTACTGCCTGTTTCTCTTAAATATACTATTTCATATTCCTCCTAAACATACTACTTCATATTCCTCTTAAACATGCTACTTCATATTCCTCTTAAACATACTACTTCATATTCCTCTTAAACATACTACTTCATACTCCTCTTAATATACTACTTCATATTCTTCTTAAACATACTACTTCATATTCCTCTTAAACATGCTACTTCATATTCCTCTTAAACATACTACTTCATATTCCTCTTAAACATACTACTTCATATTTCTCTTAAATATATTACTTCATATTACTCTTAAACATACTTCTTCATATTCCTCTTAAATATACTACTTCATATTCCTCTTAATTATATTACTTCATATTTCTCTTAAATGTACTACTTCATATTCCTCTTAAACATACTTCTTCATATTCCTCTTAAATATACTACTTCATTTTCCTCTTAAATATATTACTTCATACTACTCTTAAATATACTACTTCATATTCCTCTTAAACATACTACTTCATATTCCTCTTAAAAATACTAATTTATATTCCTCTTAAATATACTACTTCATTTTCCTCTTAAATATACTACTGCATATTCCTCTTAAACATACTTCTTCATATTCCTCTTAAATATACTACTTTATATTCCTCTTAAATATATTCTACTTCATATTTCTCTTAAATATACTACTTCATATTCCTCTTAAACATACTACTGCATATTCCTCTTAAACATACTACTTCATATTCCTCTTAAACATACTAATTCATATTCCTCTTAAACATACTACTTCATATATCTCTTAAATATACTACTTCATATTCCTCTTAAACATAATACTTCATATTCCTGTTAAACATACTACTTCATATTCCTCTTAAATATCCTACTTCATATTCCTCTTAAATATACTACTGCATATTCCTCTTAAATATACTATTTCATATTCCTCCTAAACATACTACTTCATATTCCTCTTAAATATACTACTTCATATTCCTCTTTAACATATAACTTCATATTCCTCTTAAACATACTTCTTCATATTCCTCTTAAGCATACTACTTCATATTCCTATTAAATATACTACTTCATATTCCTCTTAAACATACTAAATCATATTCCTCTTAAACATACTACTTCATATTCCTCTTAAATATACTACTTCATATTCCTCTTAAACATACTACTTCATATTCCTCTTAAATATACTACTTCATTTTCCTCTTTAACATATAACTTCATATTCCTCTTAAACATACTACTTCATATTCCTCTTAAGCATACTACTTCATATTCCTATTAAATATACTACTTCATATTCCTCTTAAACATACTATTTCATATTCCTCTTAAACATACTACTTCATATTCCTCTTTAACATACTACTTCATATTCCTTTTAAATATACTACTTCATATTCCTCTTAAATATACTATTGCATAATCTACTTAAATATACTACTCCATATTCCTCTTAAACATACTACTTCATATTCCTCTTAAATATACTACTTCATATTAATCTTAAATATACTACTTCATATTCCTCTTAAGCATACTACTTCATATTCCTCTTAAATATATTACTGCATAATCTACTTAAATATACTACTTCATATTCCTCTTAAATATACTACTTCATATTCCTCTTAAATAAACTACCTCATATTAATCTTAAATATACTACTGCATATTCCTCTTAAATATACTACTGCCTGTTTCTCTTAAATATACTATTTCATATTCCTCCTAAACATACTACTTCATATTCCTCTTAAACATGCTACTTCATATTCCTCTTAAACATACTACTTCATATTCCTCTTAAACATACTACTTCATACTCCTCTTAATATACTACTTCATATTCTTCTTAAACATACTACTTCATATTCCTCTTAAACATGCTACTTCATATTCCTCTTAAACATACTACTTCATATTCCTCTTAAACATACTACTTCATATTTCTCTTAAATATATTACTTCATATTACTCTTAAACATACTTCTTCATATTCCTCTTAAATATACTACTTCATATTCCTCTTAATTATATTACTTCATATTTCTCTTAAATGTACTACTTCATATTCCTCTTAAACATACTTCTTCATATTCCTCTTAAATATACTACTTCATTTTCCTCTTAAATATATTACTTCATACTCCTCTTAAATATACTACTTCATATTCCTCTTAAACATACTACTTCATATTCCTCTTAAAAATACTAATTTATATTCCTCTTAAAAATACTACTTCATTTTCCTCTTAAATATACTACTGCATATTCCTCTTAAACATACTTCTTCATATTCCTCTTAAATATACTACTTTATATTCCTCTTAAATATATTCTACTTCATATTTCTCTTAAATATACTATTTCATATTCCTCTTAAACATACTTCTTCATATTCCTCTTAAATATACTAATTAATTTTCCTCTTAAATATATTACTTCATAGTCCTCTTAAATATACTACTTCATATTCCTCTTAAATATACTACTGCATATTGCTCTTAAATATACTACTTCATATTCCTCTTAAACATACTACATCATATTCTTCTTAAACATAGTACTTCATATTCCTCTTAAACATACTACTTCATATTCATCTTAAACACACTACTTCATATTCCTCTTAAATATACTACTTCATATTCCTCTTAAATATTCTACTGCATAATCCACTTAAATATACTACTTCATATTCCTCTTAAACATACTTCTTCATATTCCTCTTAAATATACTACTTTATATTCCTCTTAAATATATTCTACTTCATATTTCTCTTAAATATACTATTTCATATTCCTCTTAAACATACTTCTTCATATTCCTCTTAAATATACTACTTAATTTTCCTCTTAAATATATTACTTCATACTCCTCTTTAATATATAACTTCATATTCCTCTCAAACATACTACTTCATATTCTTCTTATACATACTACTTCATATTCCTCTTAAATATACTACTTCATATTCTTCTTAAACATACTACTTCATATTCCTCTTAAACATACTACTTCATATTCCTCTTAAACATACTATTTCATATTCCTCTTAAATATACTACTTCATATTCCTCTTAAATATTCTACTGCATAATCCACTTAAATATACTACTTCATATTCCTCTTAAACATACTACTTCATATTCCTCTTAAATATACTACTTCATATTAATCTTAAATATACTACTTCATATTCCTCTTAAATATACTCCTTCATATTCCTCTTAGACATACTACTTCCTATTCCTCTTAAACATACTACTGCATATTGCTCTTAAATATACTTCTTCATATTCCTCTTAAACATACTACATCATATTCTTTTTAAACATACTACTTCATATTCCTCTTAAATATACTACTTTATATTCCTCTTAAACATACTACTTCATATTCCTCTTAAATATACTACTTCATATTCCTCTTTAATATATAACTTCATATTCCTCTCAAACATACTACTTCATATTCTTCTTATACATACTACTTCATATTCCTCTTAAATATACTACTTCATATTCTTCTTAAACATACTACTTCATATTCCTCTTAAACATACTACTTCATATTCATCTTAAACACACTACTTCTTATTCCTCTTAAACATACTACTTCATATTCCTATTAAATATACTACTTCATATTCCTCTTTAACATACTACTTCATATTTCTCTTAAACATACTACTTCATATTCCTCTTAAACATAATACTTCATATTCGTCTTAAACATACTACTTCATATTCCTCTTAAACATACTACTGCATATTCCTCTTAAACAAACTACTTCATATTCCGCTTTAACATACTACTTCATATTCCTCTTAAACATACTACTTCATATATCTCTTAAATATACTACTTCATATTCCTCTTAAACATAATACTTCATATTCGTCTTAAACATAATACTTCATATTCGTCTTAAACATACTACTTCATATTCCTCTTAAACATACTACTGCATATTCCTCTTAAACAGACTACTTCATATTCCTCTTAAACATACTACTTCATATTCCTCTTAAACATACTACTTCATATATCTCTTAAATATACTACTTCATATTCCTCTTTAACATATAACTTCATATTCCTCTTAAACATACTACTTCATATTCCTCTTAAGCATACTACTTCATATTCCTATTAAATATACTACTTCATATTCCTCTTAAACATACTACTTCATATTCCTCTTAAACATAATACTTCATATTCGTCTTAAACATACTACTTCATATTCCTCTTAAACATACTACTGCATATTCCTCTTAAACATACTACTTCATATTCCTCTTAAACATACTACTTCATATTCCTCTTAAACATACTACTTCATATATCTCTTAAATATACTACTTCATATTCCTCTTAAACATAATACTTCATATTCCTGTTAAATATACAACTTCATATTCCTCTTAAATATCCTACTTC
This sequence comes from Atherix ibis, assembly GCA_958298945.1. Classification (NCBI taxonomy): domain Eukaryota; kingdom Metazoa; phylum Arthropoda; class Insecta; order Diptera; family Athericidae; genus Atherix; species Atherix ibis. The sequence continues at coordinate 602,103 of CATQJD010000051.1, read as the reverse complement.
ATATTCCTCTTAAATATACTACTGCATATTCCTCTTAAATATACTATTTCATATTCCTCCTAAACATACTACTTCATATTCCTCTTAAATATACTACTTCATATTCCTCTTTAACATATAACTTCATATTCCTCTTAAACATACTACTTCATATTCCTCTTAAGCATACTACTTCATATTCCTATTAAATATACTACTTCATATTCCTCTTAAACATACTACATCATATTCCTCTTAAACATACTACTTCATATTCCTCTTAAATATACTACTTCATATTCCTCTTAAACATACTACTTCATATTCCTCTTAAATATACTACTTCATATTCCTCTTTAACATATAACTTCATATTCATCTTAAACATACTACTTCATATTCCTCTTAAGCATACTACTTCATATTCCTATTAAATATACTACTTCATATTCCTCTTAAACATACTATTTCATATTCCTCTTAAACATACTACTTCATATTCCTCTTTAACATACTACTTCATATTCCTTTTAAATATACTACTTCATATTCCTCTTAAATATACTATTGCATAATCTACTTAAATATACTACTCCATATTCCTCTTAAACATACTACTTCCTATTCCTCTTAAATATACTACTTCATATTAATCTTAAATATAGTACTTCATATTCCTCTTAAGCATACTACTTCATATTCCTCTTAAATATATTACTGCATAATCTACTTAAATATACTACTTCATATTCCTCTTAAACATACTACTTCATATTCCTCTTAAATAAACTACCTCATATTAATCTTAAATATACTACTGCATATTCCTCTTAAATATACTACTGCCTATTTCTCTTAAATATACTATTTCATATTCCTCCTAAACATACTACTTCATATTCCTCTTAAACATGCTACTTCATATTCCTCTTAAACATACTACTTCATATTCCTCTTAAACATACTACTTCATACTCCTCTTAATATACTACTTCATATTCTTCTTAAACATACTACTTCATATTCCTCTTAAACATACTACTTCATATTCCTCTTAAACATACTACTTCATATTCCTCTTAAACATACTACTTCATATTTCTCAAATATATTACTTCATATTCCTCTTAAACATACTTCTTCATATTCCTCTTAAATATACTACTTCATATTCCTCTGAATTATATTACTTCATATTTCTCTTAAATATACTACTTCATATTCCTCTTAAACATACTTCTTCATATTCCTCTTAAATATACTACTTCATTTTCCTCTTAAATATATTACTTCATACTCCTCTTAAATATACTACTTCATATTCCCCTTAAACATACTACTTCATATTCCTCTTAAACATACTACTTTATATTCCTCTTAAATATACTACTTTATTTTCCTCTTAAATATACTACTGCATATTCCTCTTAAACATACTTCTTCATATTCCTCTTAAATATACTACTTTATATTCCTCTTAAATATATTCTACTTCATATTTCTCTTAAATATACTATTTCATATTCCTCTTAAACATACTTCTTCATATTCCTCTTAAATATACTACTTAATTTTCCTCTTAAATATATTACTTCATACTCCTCTTAAATATACTACTTCATATTCCTCTTAAATATACTACTGCATATTGCTCTTAAATATACTACTTCATATTCCTCTTAAACATACTACATCATATTCTTCTTAAACATACTACTTCATATTCCTCTTAAATATACTACTTCATATTCCTCTTAAACATACTACTTCATATTCCTCTTAAATATACTACTTCATATTCCTCTTTAATATGTAACTTCATATTCCTCTCAAACATACTACTTCATATTCTTCTTATACATACTACTTCATATTCCTCTTAAATATACTACTTCATATTCTTCTTAAACATACTACTTCATATTCCTCTTAAACATACTACTTCATATTCCTCTTAAACATACTACTTCATATTCCTCTTAAATATACTACTTCATATTCCTCTTAAACATACTACTGCATATTGCTCTTAAATATACTTCTTCATATTCCTCTTAAACATACTATATCATATTCTTCTTAAACATACTACTTCATATTCCTCTTAAATATACTACTTTATAT